>VZQC01010489.1:341508-430253 GCA_009823505.1 Rhizomys pruinosus | reverse complement strand
GTGGTGGATCAGGGAGCTGGGGGGGCTAGGTGGTGGAGCAGGGAGCTGGGGGGGGCTAGGTGGTGGATCAGAGAGCTGGGGGTGTTAGGTGGTGGAGCTGGGAGCTGGAGGGGCTAGGTGGTAGGTGAAGCTCTGGATCTGGAGGTCAGTCCTCACCAGTGACTCAGTTTACACTCAGCTGTCCCTTCCCCTCTCTGATTCCTAGTGGGGACAGTTTGCTCTAGGAGTATTTACGTGGGCTTTGCTCATGTACAGAGTCAGTTGTAACTCCGTTACAAGATGGGGAGTTGAATTCCTGTCCCTTCTAAGAAGATAGTAAAGGTGGGGCTAGCACTGAAGGGTTTCAGGGGACACTAGCAGGATGGCGGGAGGCCCTGGGGTGGGGTTAGACTGTGCCCTCAGCCCCCCCAGCCTTGGCAGCAGTGGACACTTTCTAGCTGCCCCCCCCCCCATCTGTCTTCTGTAAGGGCCTGGAGCCCTCCAGGGCAGGGTTCTCTTCCGCCTGCTCTTTTGTCCCCACACCCATTTCATTGCTTCGTTTTTTGTTGCTGTGATAAACACCTTGACCAGAGCAACTTACAGAAGAAAGGATTTATTTGGGCTTGCAGTTCTGGAGGGATGGAAGCCATCATGGTGGGGAGGCATGGAAGCAGGAGCAGAAACCGAGAGCTCACATCGCCCAGGGCTTAGAGCCACCTGGAAGTGGGGCTGTGAACGCTCAAAGCCCACCCCACTCACACACTTGATCTAACAAGGCAAGCCTCCTAAAAGTTCCCTGACTTCCAGAACAGCGTTACCAAATGGGAACAATTCAAATCTGTGAGCCTATGAGGGACATTTCTAATTCGGACCACCATACCCACCTTAACTTGCTGAATGAATTGCCATGAGCTGTCAGAATGTGGGACCAGGAAGATGGCCTAGTGGGTAGAGTGCTTGCTGCACAGGCACAAGAACGGAGTTCAGATCCTCAGCATTCACATAAAGAGGTGAGCATGTCCTAGTATTCAGGAGGCAGAGGCAGGCAGATGTCTGTTTGAGGCCAGCCTGGTCAATATAGTAAGTTCCAGGAAGCAAGAGCTACACAGTGAGATCTTAATGTAAAAAAAAAGAAGGAAGGAATGAAGGAAGGGAGGGAGGGAAGAAGGAGAGGAAGAAAGAAAGAAAAGAGAGAGAAAGAAAGAAAAAGAGAAAGAGAGAAAGAAAAGCTGGGCATGATGGTACACACCTATAATTCTATCACTGGGAGGCAGAAACGGGAGGATCCTTGGGGCTCATTGTCCAGCCATTCTAACCAGTGAGTGACCTCTAGGGTCAGTAAGAGACCCAGTCTCAAAAATTAAGATGGAGAGTGATAGAGGAACATTCCTGACATTGACCTCTGGCTTTTGTAGGCACGTGCACTGCAAACAAATGTACACACACAAATACGTACATACTCTACATGGAAGAACAAAATGGACGGGGATGTGGCTCAGTGGTAGAGAGCTTGCTTAGGGTTTGTTTCCTAGCACTGTGAAAACCCTAAACCCCCCATCAAAGAAAAAAATAAAAGGACATAATGGGCAGTGTGCATGGACCTAGGTGTGAGCTTGTGAAGTAGGTCTTCCAGACTTTGCATTCTGTTTGCAGCTGCAGGTGTCTCCTGAAGGAAAGATGGCTGCCTAGGCTACTTAGAGGAGATGAGGTGTAGAGGTGACAGTGTCAGCCCCGTGTACTGTGCCCATTGGCTCTTATTCTCTGAACTTCATTAAACAGCCTGGGTTTGGGTTTCTCTTTTGGTCTTTTCAAGACAGGGTCTCCCTGTATCTCCGTCCTGGAATTCGCTCTGTAGACCAGACTGGCCTTGAACTCACAAAGGTCTGCCTACCTCTGCCTCCCATGTACGCCACCATGCCTGGCTGGGCTTTGGTTTCTCTAGAGCAGTTAGAATGCATCAGGAACCACCAAAGACATCTCAAACAAGAGTTGCACTCATACCTTCTCCAGAAAGGGGGCTCATCATGGGGATTTTTAAATATAAGATTCCCCCATTTATTTATTTATTTATTTATTTATTTATTTTTTTTTTTTTTTTTTTTTGTATTTTGAGACAGGGTCTCCCTTGAGTCCCAGCTGGCCTGGAGCTCACTCTGTAGACCAGGCTGGCCTTGAACTCACAGAGATCATAGAGATCTGCCTGCCTCCACCTCCCAAGTGCTGAGATTAAAGGTGTGCGCCACCACGCCCAGCTAAGATCCCCCCCTTTTTTCTTTTTTGTAAATTTTTTATTGAATTTTGTGTATTTCACACAGAATATCTTTTTTGTTGTTTGTTCCCATTTGATTTTTGGGGGTTTTTTTTTTTTTTTTGGTATTTTTGAGACAGGGTCTCCCTGTAGCCCCAGCTGTCCTGGAACTCACTCTGTAGACAAGTTCCTTGAACTCACAACGATCTGCCTGCCTCTGCCTCCCAAGTGCTAGGATTAAAGGCATGCGCCACCAAGCCCAGTGTCCCATTTGATTTTATATTATTCCAAAATATGCATACATACACTCCACACATAAATCAAAGTTACAAAATCTGAAAATAAACTATAGGTTAATTCCAAAGCATATTTAGAGATTTACATTTTTTTAAATTTTATTTATTTATGTGTAAGAATGTACTGTCTGCATGTAGGTCTGTGCACCCGTGTGTGCAATGCCGCAGAAGTCAGAAGAGGGTGTCGGATGCCCCTGGAATTGGAGTTACAGATGGTTCTCAGCTGCTATGTGGGTGCTGGGGATCGAACTCAGGTCCTCTGCAAGAGCAGTCAGTGCTCTTAACCGCTAGGCCATCTCTCCAACCCTAGAGATTTACATTTTAACAGTAGAGTTGTATGCATGTAAAAAGAAGTATAACTTTACATTCTCTCTTTTTTTTTTCTAGAATATGAATATTAGTATTCCTATATAATAGAACACACCATAGGATTACATAAGGATAAATTATTAATGGTTATAACATGTATCAATAAAAAGAAAATACTATTTTACAAAATATTTTTAACTGTTAAATATAATCCTTTTTTTTTTACCAAAAGATGTCATGTTTTCCCCGAGGGAGTGCTTGAAGGTTCCTCCTTGGCAAACCCAAACAAACATCAAGGATTCCCCCTTTTAAAAAATTGTTTTTATTTTGTGTGTTTGAGTGTTTTGCCTACATGCATGTAAGTGTACTGTGTGCGTGCAGTGCCTGATAGGCCAGAAGAGGGTGTTAGAGCCCCAGGGATTGGAGTTATAGATGATTGTTGACCACCATGTGACTGCTAGAAACCAAAGCTGGGTCTTCTATAGGAGAAGCTAATGCTCTTAACCACTGAGACATCTCTCAAGCCCCATCCCATAATGAGATTCTTGGGTTCTAAACCACAAAAAGCACATAACAGCAAATATTTATTGTCATATGTGTTCCAAAAACTGTTCTTAATGCTTTGTGTATCTGTTATCCTTAGCAGTTGTTTACATTTTTTGAGATGGAGGACCTGAGGCAGGTAGCTCAGGGCTGTGGGAGCTGTGCCCCAGCATGCTCAACAGCTGTACTGACTGCCTTGTCCTTAAACTGGGCTTCAGTAGCTGACAGATGAGCTTCATCAGTGAGCCTGGGTTTCCAGGTGTGGTTTGGGTGGTCAGCACATTGTTCAAAGAGCCACTGTGCTCTTCATCGCCTGCTGGGGCAGTGGCCCCGAGTGCCCTAGTGGTGAGTGACCCGAGAACTTCCAGCTGGATCTGCACACCGTGGCCTGTGTTCTCCCCTTCAGAGAAGTCCAGCGAGGAGTCCCTGCTTTCACCTTCCCCATCTTCTCTCCACCTTCATTTGTATGCATAATCAGGCCTCCACACTTGGTAGACTTGGGCATCTTTCTCTCCCTCCCTCCCCCCTCACTCTCTGTGTGTGTGTTTGCATACGTGTGGGCTCTTTGTGCACATGTGTGGACATGCTGTGGAGGCCAGAGATTGATAGAGATGTGTTCCTCCATCGTTCTGAACCTTATGTATTGAGGCAGGATCTCTCATTTGAACCCAGAGCTCATTAATTTGACTAGCTAGCCAGCTTGTGCTTGGGGTCGCCTGTTCTTGGGCATCCTGTGCTTGGAATCTGAGCTCCAATCCAGCAGTATTTTCATGCGTTTCTCAGTCTCTCCAGCAGAAACTAGCAGGTTGTAGCAGCTGGAGCTGCCATCTAGGCCTGGAGTCTTTCTGGTCTTTCTGACACTGAGACCTGAGCCAGTGGCAAAGTTACAGCCACAGCACTGTGAGTGTATATATATGTATATATATATGCAGGGCTTCAGAGGAGACTTGAAACTGCTGGGTGTGTTCTTAAACTGATTCTGGAAACAGAGTTTTTGGGAGGGGGGGATTTTGTGCAGGTAAATTTAGTCTGTTTTCTAATCTGTCTGTGATGTGGGCACTCATTACTGAACTAGTGCTTGTCTGACCTCTTGTGTCACTGCTCTTACACGCTGCTACAGTAGCCAAAGACCCCATCCAGGCTGGTTTAGCTCTTGAGCAGTTCTGCTGGAGCCTGGTATGAGGTGACTTGGAAGCTGCTTGTTACGATGGCCTGGGCAGTGTCTGCCCCTTTCCCGGCAGCCTGGTTCTCTCTGTTCTCCCTGTGCCTTCTCACTACCAGACAGTGTGGCTGCTGGTTGGCACGGCAACAAGCACACTGCCGGCTCAGCTCCTTTCCTGGCCCTTGGTGCCACCTTTTTGTGTAATATGTGGAGTTTTCCCAAGATGTGGCTACGATGTTGTTGGGGTTTGTAGTTCAATTTTTGTTTTAGTTAAAAGTCCTCTATTAAAAAATAAATACATAATTTTAGAAGCCTGGCTAGATGGCTAAGAGATCAAGAGCACCCTGAAGAGCACTAGATTCGGTTCCCAGCACCCACATGGTGGCTAAAAACCATCCATAACTCAAGTTCCAGGGGATCCGATGCCCTTTTCTGAACTCCATGGATAATGGCAAGTCCTCTAGACCAGATGTGATGGTCTACACTTTTAATCCTAGCACTTGGGAGGTAGAGGCACGGAGATTTCAATGAGGTTGAGGCCAATCTGGTATACAGAGTGAGTTCCAGGATAGCTGGAGGTACAGGGAGACCCTGTTTCAAAAAGAGCCCCCCCCCCAAAAAAAATCTGGTGGTAGAATGTTTGACCAATATGGATGAGGCTCTGGGTTCCATCCACAGAGCTACCAAATGAGAAGCTGTTGGAAAATCTTGTGGGGTAGATAGATGTGTGGGTGTTGAGCGAGATGGCAGCCAGGTGGGGGCTTCCCATTAGTGTGTCTCAGCAGCAGGTATGACCTCTCCCCTGTCCTCTCATCCTACAGAGCAGCAAGCGAGTGGGCAAAGAGCTCCATGTGTCCTTACAGAGCCTTCTGCACAAGGAAGAGAGTCTGGGACCCAAGAGATCGAAAGTCGGGTTCCTGGGATGATCAGCCGCCCCTGCGTTGGCCGTTTGTCTTTTACTTTTCCATTGAAATCAGTTTGTATATATTTGTTGTAAGTTTAAGTCAGCATTTATGTATGTAAGCTGCAAAATAAAGTCTGTTTTCTGATGTGGCTATTGCTGGCGTCTTCAGTTATGTCCAGGACCCTTGTGGTTCAGTTATGTCCAGGACCCTTCTGGTTCAGTTATGTCCAGGACCCTTCTGGTTCAGTTATGTGCCAGGACCCTTGTGGTTCAGTTATGTCCAGGACCCTTCTGGTTCAGTTATGTCCAGGACCCTTCTGGTTCAGTTATGTGCCAGGACCCTTCTGGTTCAGTTATGTCCAGGACCCTTCTGGTTCAGTTATGTGCCAGGACCCTTGTGGTTCAGTTATGTGCCAGGACCCTTGTGGTTCAGTTATGTCCAGGACCCTTGTGGTTCAGTTATGTCCAGGACCCTTGTGGTTCAGTTATGTCCAGGACCCTTCTGGTTCAGTTATGTGCCAGGACCCTTCTGGTTCAGTTATGTCCAGGACCCGTCTGGTTCAGTTATGTCCAGGACCCTTCTGCTTCAGTTATGTCCAGGACCCTTCTGCTTCAGTTATGTCCAGGACCCTTCTGCTTCAGTTATGTCCAGGACCCTTCTGCTTCAGTTATGTCCCAGGACCCTTCTGGTTCAGTTATGTCCAGGACCGTTCTGCTTCAGTTATGTCCAGGACCCTTCTGGTTCAGTATGTCCAGGACCCTTCTGATTCAGTTATGTCCAGGACCCTTCTGATTCAGTTATGTGCAGGACCCTTCTGGTTCAGTTATGTCCAGGACCATTCTGGTTCAGTTATATCCAGGACCGTTCTGGTTCAGTTATGTCCAGGACCCTTCTGGTTCAGTGTGTCCAGGACCCTTGTGGTTCAGTTATGTCCAGGACCCTTCTGGTTCAGTTAGGTCCAGGACCCTTCTGGTTCAGTTATGTCCAGGACCCTTCTGGTTCAGTTATGTCCAGGACCCTTCTGGTTCAGCAGTCAAGGGTCACAGTCCTTCCCAGGAAGCCACCTGCCTCCCAGGTATATGATGAGGAACTAGCTGGGCGTGGTGGCGCACACCTTTAATCCTAGCACTTGAGAGGCAGAGTCAGGTGGATCTTTGTGAGTTCAAGGCCAGCCTTGTCTACATAGTGAGTTCCAGGACAGCTGAAGCTACAGGGAGACCCTGTCTCAAAAAGACCAAAAAAAAAAAAAGATGTGAGGGGGCTGAAGAGATGGCCTAGCGGTTAAGAGCACCGACTGCTCTTGCAGAGGACCGGGGTTCGATCCCCAGCACCCACATGGCGGCTGAGAACCGTCTGTAACTCCAGTTCAGGGGAATCTGACGCCCTCCTCTGACCTCTGCAGCATTGCATGACACGGGTGCACAAACCTACATGCAGACAGTACATTCATACAAATAAATAAACAAACAAACAAATAAAGTTGTGAAACTAAAGACCTTGCAGAAGCTGGACAAAGCGGCATATACCTGCCCTCCTTGCACTGGATGGCTTCAAGTTTGAGGCTGTTTAGCAAGATCCTTTCTCCAAAACAAATGCTCTGTAGAACGTGATTTAAAGAAAACGACTGGTGATAAGTATTTTGTGAGTTTTTTTCCTCCTAAAGCTTTCGAAATAGGGATCATAGACAGTTCACCTCTCTTGGCCTTGGTGCTTCTGCACATCAGGAATGAAAAGGCCTCCACTTGCCTGCCTACCTAACTGCTCACCAGCCTACCAGCCCACCTGCTTTGCAAGCCTTCCCAGGTCTTGCCAGCCAGGACATCCAGGCAGCCTCCCCAGGGTCAGCGTGGCCACTTGGTTCTTTGCCATCCTCCTCACCTGTCTTAGTTTTTCACCTTTCTTGCTTCTTTGTGTGTGCGTGTGTGTGTGTGTGTGTGTGTGTGTGTGTGTGTGTGTGTGTGTGTGTGTTTTCTGTCAGTCTCAGGTAGCCCAAAGATGGCCATGACCTCCCAGTCTTCCTGCTTCCAGCTTCTGAGTGCTGGGAGTACACATGTTCTGCTATGTCATGTCTGACTTGCCACTCTTGTTTTGAAGTGGCTTTGTGTTTTTTGCTTGTTTGTTTGTTGTTGTTGTTGTTTTAATTTGGCATTGTGGTTTATAGCCCCTCCTTGGGGTTTCATAATATGGCTATGTTTGGTTTTTGTTTTGTTTTGTTTTTTGGTCTTTTTGAGACAGGGTCTCCCTGTAGCCCCAGCTGTCCTGGAACTCGCTCTGTAGACCAGGCTGGCCTTGAACTCACAAAGATCTGCCTGCCTCTGCCTCCCGAGTGCTAGGATTAAAGGCGNTTTTTTGGTCTTTTTGAGACAGGGTCTCCCTGTAGCCCCAGCTGTCCTGGAACTCGCTCTGTAGACCAGGCTGGCCTTGAACTCACAAAGATCTGCCTGCCTCTGCCTCCCGAGTGCTAGGATTAAAGGCGTGCGCCACCACACCCAGCTGGGTTTTTTTTGTTGTTGTTTTTTTAATTCTGTATGTGTACGAATGTATTGTCCGCATGCAGGTGTGTGCACCTGTGTCGTGCAATGCCGCAGAGGTCAGAAGAGGGTATCGGATTCCCCTGGAACTGGAGTTCTCCTAGAATTGGAGTTTCAGACAGTTCTCGGCCACCATGTGGGTGCTGGGGATGGAACCCGGGTCCTCTGTAAGAGGGATCGGCGACTTAACCGCTGGGCCATCTCTCCAGCACCAAGAAGGCTGCTTGAGGAATTCTGTCATTTGATCATCAGCCAGCTTTGATTCGATTCTCATGGGATGGAGGGGAAGGATAGTCTACTCAAAGCAGCATGGTAAGATTAAGGCTTCATGGATAAAGGACTCTTTGTGTTTTTTTTCCAGGGGAACCAGAACTCTTAAATCAATCTCATAGGGCCCTTGGGAGGGAGCTGATTCATGGAGAGCACTTCAGCCAATGGCATTTCAGTCAGACAACTGGGGTGAGTTGTTAGTAATTTATCGCCTAATGGAAAGAACATAGTGTGAGCTGCAGGCCTCATGGATTGCCTCTAGAGGCCCAGGCATGGGTGCTGTCCTGGTGATTCCACTCTGGGAATGTGACCAAAGGAATAAAATTCAGGGGTGCAAGGAGAGCGAAAGTATTAATGCAGAGCGACATGTCACAGTATTGGTTATGTCCCCAAATAGTGGCCCCAGAGGGAACACCTACTGGAAAGAAGCGGCTCTCTGATAGAGGGCCCAGTGGGCTGGCCTTTCCCTCGCCTCATCTCACCCCAAGCACAGTAGTAGCAGGCTGCCCTCAGTGCCTCCCAGATACCTTTTGCTCTCTGTGCTTTCACTCTGGCCAGGTCATATGGCACTGCATCTAAGTGCAGTCAGTAGTTCTTGGTACTTGGTGGTTCATGAAGTTACCCACAAGCTCTGGGAGCAGGGCTGGTCTCTGGGCCCTCTGGGTCCTCTTTGAACTGTACATATGCCATCCTGCCTCAGGCACCTGTGACTGAGCTGCCTCTTGGCCTTCCCCCTTTCTACTCTGCAGTCCTTCCCCTCTGAACCCCACGACGCCACCAGCACATGAGTCCTCTCAGGCTCTGCTTTGGTGGAGGAACCCAGGCTTAGTAGTGGGTACCAGCTTTGGTCCAAGAAAGCTGCCCCTTGAGATGGGATTGGGCAGGATAAGACACAGCCCGGCCACATTGTATTATCAAGGCTTGCTTGTGGACAGCTGAGATGTGCAGGCAGGGGGACTGGGGAACAGCATGGATCAGGTGGGAAAAGAATTGTTCACTTCTGGTAACCACCATGGAAGCCTTTAAAACGGCAGGCCCAGCGCTGTGGAGATGACTCAGTGGTTTAGATACTTTCTACTCTTCTGTAGGAACTTGAGTTTGGTTCCCACCACCCATGTTAGGTGGGTCACAACCACCTATAATTCCAGCTCCAAGGTATCTGCGGCTCTCTTCTGGCCTTCGAGGTACCTGCACGTACTTGACATTCACACACAAATGTAAAAAATAAAAATATTTTTTTTAATCCCTGTTTACTTCTACTAACCACATGGAAAGCCTTTAAACCTGGCAAGCCTATCACTTGATGTACTCGGGGCATGCTACAGAACCCAGGCCACTTTCATGGCACCCACCTTATCAAGTGACTGGCCTGCGGCTCTGGGTAGAGTGTCCTGACGTCCGTCCTGAGATTTGCTAGTGGGAAGGAGGCAGTGCTGCGGAGGAAGCTAACAGTGCATTCTCAGCAGGAGCTCCTCACGGGCTTCCTCAGGAAAGGAAGGAGCTCTGCTCTGTGCTAAAAATAGAATCTGTCCAGCATAGTCTTGTGAGCCTGGGAGTGGAAGAAATCCTCCCCTATTGCTGAAGTGTGGATGTCCTCCACCCTTCCCTGGACACCACACAGAGACCACACCTGCAACAGATGCCGCACAAGATGGACTGGTCAGTACATGCCCACCTCCCTTGTTTACAAATCGATGGCCAAGGCCTGTGCAGGGCACAGCTGTTCTGCTGTGAGAAGCACATCAAAATGAGGAATGTGCAGAATTCGGCTTAGGATGTCCAAGGCCCTGTTTCGAATGTGTCAGAGGAGATGAGGAAGGAGGCAGGCAGCTTGGTGCCTTGACACATGCCTGTGATTCCAGTCCTTGGGAGGTGGAGGCAGGACGGTGAGGGTTCAAGGTTGGCCTTTGCACTACATGTAGCCAGAAACACTCATAGAATACAAATTTAGGGGCTGGAGAGATGGCTTAGCACTGGCTGTTCTTGCAGAAGACCCGGATTTGAATCCCAGCATCCACATTGCAGTTAATAACTGAAACTCCAGTTCCAGGGGATCCAACACCTGACTTCTGCAGGCATTGTATGACATGGATGCACTTACCACGCATGCAGGCAATACACTCATACACATAAAATGAGTAATAATTTTATAAAAATGAAGCCAGCCTGGTGGTACATGCCTGTAATCCCAGCACTGGGGAGGCAGAGGCAGGTGGGTCTCTGAGTTCAAGGCCGGCCTGGTCTATAGAGTGAGTTCCAGGACAGCTGGGGCTACAGGGAAACCCTGTCGCAAAAAGACCAAAAAAAAAAAAAGGTTTCTGAACAAACAACCAAAAATTAATTAAAATAAAATGCATAATGAATCTGAGGTGTTTCTGGCAGTACTCATATGTTTTGGTAGTGAAGTCATTTGTATGGAATCCAGTGGGTCAGAAGTAGCGAACAGTCGGAAGCAGTGAACAGTCGGAAGTCCTCATAAACACATGAGGGAGTGGAAAATTGGAAAATAACGCTGAGAGGATTGAGACCACTGTGTTGGTAATGTGTCTAGGTGTCTAATGGTGTGGGATATTCGGAGACCTCCCCTCTGACAGGACATTTTTGAGCCTTTGCTCACCTGCACGATACCTCCTTAGCCAGGAAAAGAAATAAGCATTTGTTGGGCCTCTGGCTTTAGGAAACACTAACTACCGCCACACGAGAGGGCACACATGGCTTCAGTTTATTCATTCAGTGACTCACAAAGCCCAGAACAACAGAACCACAGCAAGTCAAACTTCCCTCCTGCTCTGTGTGGCAGAGGCCAGTGGAGCTGGGGCTGCAGCTGTGAACAAGTGCCATGCAAAGTTGCTGCCAAGCCATGAGTAAAGTTGCTGCAGCTGGGATCTGGGAGCAAGGCCACATGAAGGAGAACCAGGCACTTCCCATGGGTGAGTTGAAAGTAGTTCCTGGCTTGCTACTGTGCCCAATGGGGTCAGCACCTAACCCTGGGTACTCAGGTCACCTGACCTGCTCATCATGGCTGACCTACCACAACATAAGAACAGGAGGTGCACCCAGTCTCTGTGTGATGAGTGAGCATAAAAGATTAGGCTTGAGCAGAGCAGCAGCAAGCGAGGAATGAAAGTCACTGGGTTTCCTGTGCCACCTCCCTGTTTGCCCGCCCACACCTATCACACACGTCCATATCTCTGGCTCCATGGAAAGATCCTTGAACCCAGCTGCCGAAAGAGGAAAACGCCAGGTCTGGTTTGTACAAGTAGTTGGTTCTGTGTTGGTGTGAGCCAAGAAAAGATGGCTGCCACATCTCAGCTCCACCCAGGGGTGCCCTATGGGGTAGCGGTGAGGGAGCCCAAGTGGCAGAGCACTTACATGATGGGAGATTCCTGGGAAGTGGAGATCTGCCTGGCTCATTGGAGTAGAAGAACACAGACCTGGAAGCCATGTGCCTGCCAGAGGAAGCACAGTGGCTGGGTGTAGGCGATGTCTGAACCTAGTAGGATGTGGGGGCCGCGGCGGGCCACTATTCATGTTGCTAAAAAGCCCGAGTACATACATTTAGAAAATCCTATCCTCAAAACTTTGGAGTTCTGTGGAAGCAAAGAGGATGAAATGGCCTAAAACCCCAGAGAAGAGAGGCCCGGTGCAGCAAGCAGTCTGTCACCAGCTGGCCCTGCCCAGGGCATTTGCAGACCGAGGATGTGGGCTGCAGATCAGGAGTCTCGCAGTGTTCTTCCCATCCACAGGCCTTGTAAGCTTCGTGAAAGCTGAGACCAGGCTGGGGGTGTATTGCAGTTCCCCAAGATCTCCCCAGACAGATGGCCGGGGCCATGGGCCACTGATGTTAAGTTTCTGTCTTGTTTTGTTGACGGGGTCTCCCTAATCCCAGCCCACCTGGAAAACTCACTCTGTAGACCAGGCTAGCCTCCATCTCACAAGAGATCTTCCTGCCTGTGCCTCTCAAGTGCTAGGATTAACGGCCTGTACCACCATGCAGTGTTTGGTTTTGACTAAGGGCAAGACCACCCATGCTCTAGTCTTGGAGATCTGTCCCCTGAACACTCTGGCCTTTGAAGGGGGTGTAGGAAGTTCTCAGCCTGTGGTTGGGCCGCACTGCTGCTGACACGGAGCAGCAAGGCTGGAAGGAAACATCTGTGAGGGGTGTGGTGCTGGGTCAGAAGTTTTCGGGTTTGGCCTAATGTGGGCAGAGTGCACAGAGCTTGTTTGTCTAACTCAGACTTACAAAACCTTTCAGGGGATTTGAAATGGGGAAGAACAGAAGAAAAAAAAAAAAACACTGGAAAACTGCAGTGCATCTTTTCCTCACATTTTTTGCCTCTAGGCTTGTTAAAATTATCCTTGGTGCAGAACACTTGGCAAAGAAAAAGACTCAGCTTGAGGGTGGAGTTTAGTGAGCACTCGCTTCCTTGGGGAGACAATTTGGCATGTCTCCTGGCTGAAAGCAGCCTGCTTGTGTCCTATGGCCTCATGATGGGGACAATCCACAGATCTGCACTAGAGGAGGGTGAAAGTGACAGTCCGGGCTCCACGAGGCCAGGCTGCAGGCTTGGAGGAGGTGACAAGCAGATCTGCATGCTCCCCAGCCCCAAGGCCAACGTGGGCAACAGAAGAGGCGTGTGTGGTTAATGGCTGGTGCACCTGCTACAGCTTTCTGCAGGGAGGTCCTGGTGGCCCCATGTATAGGCTGTGTTCTCAGAGCTTGTGCTGGATAGCTTTAGTGTCAACTTGACACACCTGGGTTGAGGGAGCCTCGGTTGGGGAATTGGCTCCATTGGATTGGCCTGTGGCCACATCTGTGGAGTATTGTCTTGATGGTCGAGCAGTGTGGGAGGGCCCTGCCCACAAGAGTGGTGCCACCCTGGGCAGGTTGTTGTGTACGTTATAAGAAGGCGGGCTGGGCATGAGCCAGGGAGCAAGCCAGTGAACAGCATTCCTCCATGGCCTGTGCTTCAGCTCCTGCCTCCAGGTTCCTGCCCTGAGTTACTGCCTTGAGCTCTGTTGTAGTTTGGTCAGAGTGTTTTGTCGTAGCAATGGAAGACAAACTACAACAGAGCTGCACCATAGAAAGTTTTTAAAAAGTCCAGGAAGTGGGGTTGGGGTGGGGAGTGCTTGCCTAGTGTACAAAGCCTTGCGTTTGATCCCAGGCTGGGGGTGGGCACTGAAGGCAGGAACCATATGGTAGAGGAACAGAAGGGAGAAAAGAGAGGAAGGAACTTGGAGAGGGCCCGGGGGCCGAGAGCAGGAAGGAGGCCATGCCAGGGTCTGCTGGGTGATGTTTGGAGGCCACCCTCAAGCCTACAAGGGCATCTGACCCTGTGTCACTGGGAAGGGGCATCCCACACTGAGGGGCAGCAGGCTGGATGGCCTCTTATCTGCTCCTTTAGACAGTTGAGAGGCAGTGGGGCCACTGCTCTGTGAGGCCCACTGAAATAAAAGATGAAATGCTAAACAGGGATAAATGCTCAAGTTTGACAAATTAGCATTTTTGACACAAATAAACAGTGTGATATGCAATCCCAACACGGACCTTTAAAACTTTTCAGGTTTGCGTGTGTGTGTGTGTGTGTGTGTGTGTGTACAATTTCATCTGGGCTCTGGGGATCAAACTCAGGTATCTGTCTTGGCGGCAGCAGCCTCCACCTGCTGAGCTGTCTTGCCAGCCCCTCTGGTTCATGCATGTGGAACAGTCTTTCCTCTGTTGAGGCAGGGTCTCTGTAGTCCAGGCAGCCCTCCTGCTTGGTCTGTTGAGGCAGGGTCCCCCACACTTAGCAGCTAATCCCTCCCCCAAGTGCATTTTTGTCACAGCCTCCCTTGTGGCTCTCCCCTGGCCCCCCATGGCCCGTGGTCTTTTCATGTGGCTTGGTGTCCTCATTTGTATAGCTAGCTTCTGTCGGCCCTGTCCCTGTCTCCACAGGTTCTCAGGAGCTGGGATATTCCTCTCACTCAGCTACAAGTTGTTTTTTTTTTCCTTGTGCCCCCCACAAACCACCATCCCCATCCTCTGGCCTGACCAAACCCCCTGTGGCTGCCTGCCTTCTCTGCCTGCACTAGCTGTTAGGTGTCTCATGAGGCTCCACTGCACACTCCAGGGCATTGTTCCATGCATGAGGCACCCTGGGGACTGCACAGTTCCTGGTGTGTGCTGATATAGCAGAGTTCTCCTGTGCAGTGGATCACCACTGTGGCTCTCCTGGGATGACCTCCTGGGATGGCCTCCTGGGATGACCTCCTGGGATGGCCTCCTGGGATGACCTCCTGGGGTGACCTCCTGGGATGACCTCCTGGGATGACCTCCTGGGGTGACCTCCTGGGATGACCTCCTGGGGTGACCTCCTGGGATGGCCTCCTGGGATGACCTCCTGGGATGACCTCCTGGGATGACCTCCTGGGATGGCCTCCTGGGATGACCTCCTGGGATGGCCTCCTGGGGTGACCTCCTGGGATGACCTCCTGGGGTGACCTCCTGGGATGGCCCCAGCAAACCTACAGCAGTGCTGCTATAGTCAGGCCCATTCTTGGGCTCTTGGGTCTGGAGCTGCTAGAAACTTTCTTGTTGGCTGTAATAAAGTCAGGCCAAAGTGAAGAAGCTGAAAAGGAGGGAGGGAGGGAGAGAGGGAGAGGGGGGCATTAACTCCCCCCTGGCATTTCTTCCCACCCAGTTTTCCAGGAAGGAAGACTCCTTATTGGGTTACATAATCACCTGTCCCCAGATTGTCTGACTAAGGTTCCAACAGTGAATATGAGCTCCCACTCAGATGTGAGGGGTGGCCCTTAACATCAGTTAAGGGGCCCAGCAGATGCTCTGCTCCCAGCTGGATGCCCCACCCTTAACACCTCCACAGCTCGCCACTGATCATCCAGGCTCCCTCCCATGGCCTTTAGAGCAGGATTCTCCCCAGCCAGATGGGACAAGTGATCTGGAAGGGCAGGGGAAAGCTGGGTGACATGGTACTGCATTCTAATATCTGTCTGTCTATCTATCTATCTATCTATCTATCTATCTATCTATCTATCTATCTCTATCTATCATCTATCATCTATCTATCATCTATCATCTATCTATCTATCTATCTATCTATCTATCTATCTATCTATCATCTATCCATCATCTATCTAATCTTTCTCCCTACCTACTCTGGAACCTTCTGCCTCCACTTTCCCAGTGCTTGACAGTGCTTGAATTATAGGTATGCACAGCCACGCCCTGGTTTTGCCCTGCTGAGGATCAGTCGCAGGTAAACACTCTACCAACTGAGCTACATCTTCGGCCCTGTGTTTTTTTGTTTTTTTTTTTTGTCTTTTTGAGACAGGGTCTCCCTATAGTCCCAGCTGGCCTGGAGCTCACTATGTAGACCAGGCTGGCCCTGAGCTCACAGAGATCCACCATGCCTGGCTCTGCATTTCCTTTTTGAATAAGGTCAAATTCACAGAAACTTTCAGTCACTTTCTAAAGGGCCTTTCACGCCTTTAATCCTAGCACTTGGGAGGCAGAGGCAGGTGGATCTTTGTGAGTTCAAGGCCATCCTGGTCAAAAGAGTGAGTTCCAGGACAGCTGGGACTACAGGGAGACCCTGTCTCCAAAAGACCAAAAATAAAATAAAATAAAATAAAATAAAATAAAATAAAATAAAATAAAATAAAATAAAATAAAATAAAATAAAATAAAATAAAATAAAATAATAAAATAAAAAAATAAAATAAAGGGCCTTTCTCCTGCAGCCAATTGTGAGTAAGCTGTCTGCCTGGCTGCCTGCAGATGACAGGACGTTCCTACCTCATGGCACCCATCAGAGCCGGGACCAGCAGGGGGCTGCGGCTCTGCCCTAGGTACCTCTGGTTCTGTCAGTTGTCAGCCAAGTCCAGAAGCACCCCTTGCATGGAGTTGTTCTCTGTCTTCATCTCCTCCATCCAAGGCTAGAAGCCTGGCAGTTCCAGAAGCTGCGAGGAATCATGGTGGGGCACACCCTCAGTTTGAGATCGTCTCCTGAAGTAATACTGTGGGTTCCTACCCAGCCCCATGCTGCCAGCTTTTAATCTATCCTTTTTTTGTTGACTTTTGCTTTGGCTACAGTTAATCTATTACTGTCGCTGTTTTTTATGCTCAAATTGCCCCTAATCTGGCCACCGGCAGCTCCTTTGGCTGGCTATGAACTGCTGATAGGTCTTAACATTCTTGACTTATTTTACTAGGGGCTAGAGAGATGGTTCAGTGGTTAAGAGCACTGCTGCTCTTGCAGAGGACCTGGGTTCAGTTTGCAATACCCACATGGTGGCTAACAACTATCTATAACCCTAGTTCCAAGGACTCTACCGCCCTCCTCTGATCTCTGTGGGCATTGCGCAATATGGGTGCACTTACACACATGCAGGCAAAGCACTCATACACATACAATAAAAACAATTTTTTTTTCGGTCTTTTCCAGACAAGGTCTCCCTGTAGTCCCAGCTGTCCTGGAACTCACTCTGTAGACCAGGCTGGCCTCGAACTCACAAAGATCGGCCTGCCTCTGCCTCCCAAGTACTAGGATTAAAGACGTGCGCCACCACGCCTGGCATAAAAACAAATTTTTTAAAGATGTCACTATTTTTGTGTGTGCGTGTGCTTGTACATGCATGTAGATGCCCATAGAGGCTGGAAGATGGTGTCAGATTTCCTGGAGCTGAACTTAAAAGCAGTTGTGAGCTGCTGGGCATGGGTGCTAGGAACTGAACTTGGGTCTTATGAAAGCAGCAAGCGCTCTTAACCACTGAGCCATCTCTGCAGCCTGCCCAGATTTCCTCAGGCGCTATTGCTTTCTGGGAGCACTGCACATACTGGGTTCAGTTCCTGCTTCTCTGGCTCCAGCATTTCTCTGCTGTGCTCGGGACCCTTGGGTGGAATGTTGCATTCTGTTCTTAGATGCCAGGAGGGGGCACGGCTTTGGAGGGCTCTCGACTCCAAGGCCCTTCTGAGGACAGCTAGGAGAAAGATGACCTGTTTGTGTCACCCACACACATGGATTCGGATTTCTCTGATATGCTCACTTTCACAAGGGTTTACCCATCACTCTGATTGCAATCCTGCACCACAGGGTTCATTGTAGTTTCCTTTTTCTTTTTTTTTTAAATATATTTATTTTTTAATTTTATTTATTTCTGTATGTGTATGAATGTACTGTCTGCATGTAGGTTTGTGCACCCGTGTCGTGCAATGCCGCGGGGGTCAGAAGAGGGTGACGGATTCCCCTGGAACTGGAGTTAAAGACGGTTCTGAGCCACCATGTGGGTGCTAGGGATGGAACCCGGGTCCGTTGGTGCTCCTAACCATTAGGCCATCTCTCCAGCCCCTGTAGTTTCCTTTTTCTATGTGTTCATAACTCTTCTCTCACAATGAGAAACCTAGCCCCCATTATCACTAACAGACCTGCATACAGCATCAGTGTCCCTGGGGTCCCTACCGCCACCCTCACTTGGACTCCAGTGCTCCTGATGGGCCTCTGCCTTTCTGCTTCCTTCTGAGCTCTGCCTCCTGCTCCGGAGCTCCTGGCTCCTTCCGCTCTGCCCCTCATGCCTTCAGGCAGAATTTCTGAGAAAAAGGAACATTTCTCTTGGTGTTATTTCTTAAAGATTTTTATTTATTTTTAATTTTATTTATTTTTATTTATTTCTGTATGTGTGTGAATGTACTGTCTGCATGTAGGTTTGTGCACCCGTGTCGTGCAATGCCGCGGAGGTCAGAAGAGGGTGTCGGATTCCCCTGGAACTGGAGTTCTCCTAGAATTGGAGTTTCAGACGGTTCTCGGCCGCCATGTGGGTTCTGGGGATCGAACCTGGGTCCTCTGTAAGAGCAGTCGACACTCTTAACCGCTAGGCCATCTCTCTAGCCCCAAAGGTTTTTATTTTTTAAAACTAGATGTGTATGTGGGTATCTGTGTGTGAGTATGGACACATGAATGCAGGCTCCCATGGAGGCCAGAAGAAAGCATCAGAGCCCCTGGAGCTCGAGTCACAGGAGGTTGTGAGCCACTGAGTGGGGTGCTGGGAACCAAACTTACGTCCACTTCAAGAGCAGTGAGCATTTTAACTGCTGAGCCTTCTCTCCAGCCCTTGTCCTGCACCTTTTTTTTTTTTTTTTTTTCTTTTCGAGACAGGGTCTCCCTGTAGCCCCAGCTGTCCTGGAACTCACTCTGTAGACCAGGCTGGCCTTGAACTCACAAAGATCCACCTGCCTCTGCCTCCCACGTGCTAGATCTAAAGCCGTGCGCACACCACACCCAGCTTTCTTTTTTTTTTTTTAACCAGAAGAAACAAAATCACACAAATTAATCCGGCTGGAGAGATGGCCTAGTGGTTAAGAGCGCTGACCATCTACGCGGTTCAATCCCCGCACCCACATGGTGGCTGAGAACAACGTCCGAAGTCCAGTTCCATGAGTAATCTGACATCCTCTTTCGTGCACCAACCTGCATGCAGACAGTGTATTCATACACGTACAAAATAAATAAAAATTAAAATTAAAAAAAATTTTTTAAATCACAAAATAATCCTAACAAGTGTCTGAACCAAGCAGGCAGCTAGCCCCAGATCACTGTCCCTTATGGCTGGGTGGCCTTGCACCCCTCTGAGCCTCAGTTTCCTTAGCAAAATGGGAACATGACAGTTCTATGCCTCAGGCCTGCTCGAGCCAATGCCAGGACCGGCCCAAGGTAACCATTAGACAGACCAAATGATGGCAACTATTGGCTGCCTCCCAGGATCATCAGAAACACTGATTCTTTGGGAGGCGGGCCAGGCGGATGGGAGGACGGCCAAGGGCAGAACTGTGGCTCCCAAGCCTTCCTCCTTTGGCAGGCTTTCTTTCTTCTTCTTCTTCTCTTTTTTTTTTTTTTTTTATATGTTTGTAGCCAAGTCTTGGGGAGGGTTTCCTGGACAGAGGTCCTTGTGGCCACAGGCTTAAGACGTGCAACTCCAGCTGCAAGAGCTACTGCTTTTTGACCCAGGCACTGCAGGCAGCAGCAGCAACATGGAACTCTGGGGTGCCTACTTAATCCTCTGCCTCTTCTCCCTCCTGCCCCATGTCACCGCAGAGTCACCCACCCCCAAGACCAAGAAGGCCATAAATACCAAGAAAGGTAAGTAGCTGTCTCTTTCCACCCTCTGGGAAGCTGCCCCTCCATCTTCTGGGCAGTAGCCCCCCACCCCCACCCTCTGGGGAAGCCACCCCTCTCTGTGTTACCTCCTTTCACTCTGACCTTGATGAGTCCTCCTGAGACCTTTGGTGAAAGGACCCTCTGGTGTCTGGGAGAATTCCTTACAGCAGGGAAGGTTGTCAGGACTGCAAGAGCCCCTGACTCTTAGGATGGAAAAGAACCTTCTAAATCCTCTAAATGGGTATCTGCTCCTCCTCTGCCACCCAACATCTTTAAAAAAAAAAAAAATCAAACCTTAAGCTTGGAAATGCTCACTAGAAATGCACAGCATAAGGCTGAGCTGCCTGATCTCAACCTAGGTTTCTTCGGCCATGAGCCCAGACGAGTGGAGTTTGCTCAAAAGCTTCGTGAGAACATTTAATGGTGCAAAATAGATAAAGGTCCCTGGGCAAAGACATGCTTGGTGCACAGGGGTGGCGGAGACACACACAGCTGAGTTCTCGGTTGCTAGAGGCGTCACCCTGGTCACCTCAGACTCAGCTTAGAGCAGCTCTTCTGCTCTGCTGAGGTGGGCATTCTTGGGTCGCCTTGATGGCAGCAAGACCCACCCTCACAGTGCTGCCAGCAGTGAGGTCACCGCTGGCTGGGTGGTGACAGAGCAGCAGAATGTCATGGCCATGATCCGGGCTGTCACCCCCCCCCCCCCCCACACACACAGGGCTAGGAGGACAGCAGGGAAAGTCCAGTGGGGTGAGGTGGAGACTCAGAGAAGCAGGCCATTAGAATCCAACCAAGGACAGGGACGGGTGTGGGCATCTGCAGGCCCTTCCAACCTGGACAGAAGAGTCCACAGATCAGCACCTTGCGGAGTTCGTGAGGTTGTAGCAAAGAATAGGCAGATCTCGGTAGGGTGCATGCTTGAGGTCCCCTATAAACCCAGCAGGGTGGTGCACACTCTCATCCCAGTACTGGGGGCAGGGGTGGAGGCAGGAGGGGTCAGAAGTTCAAGTTACTTTCTACTATATAGCAAGTTCGAAGCCAGTCTGGGCTACAGAGACCCTGTCTTTAAAATACCCAGAGGCTGGGGGCTGGAGAGATGGCCTAGCGGTTAAGAGCACCGACTGCTCTTACAGAGGACCCGGGTTCGATCCCCAGCACCCACATGGCGGCCAAGAACCGTCTGAAGCTCCAATTCCAGGAGAACTCCAGCTCCAGGGGAATCCGAGACCCTCTTCTGACCTCCGCGGCGTTGCACGACACGGGTGCACAAACTTGCATGCAGAAAGTACATTCATACACATACAGAAATAAATAAAATTAATAAAAAATAAATTAAAAAAAAAAATACCCAGAGGCTCTGGGTGACAGCTTCCTGGTAGCCTCTACTGTGAGTGCCTAGAACGTGTGACAGCCTAGTTCCATCGTCAACACTTCAAATATGACATTGTTGATACGGGATTTACCAGAAAGCATACACATATGGAAATGAAATCCAGTGACCTGTATAATTAGCATGTGCCGGGGCTGGAGAGATGGCCTAGCAGTTAAGAGTGCCCACTGCTCTTGCAGAGGACCCAGGTTCGATCCCCAGCACCCACATGGCGACTGACAGCCATCTTTAACTCCAGTTCCAGGGGAATCTGACACCCTCTTCTGACCTCCATGGCATTGCACGACACGGTGCACAAACCTACATGCAGACAGTACATTCATACACATACAAGAATAAATTAAAAAATTAGCATGTGCCAATAATTATTTAGAAAATGGGAATGGGCTGAAATAAAAGTAAATATTTGTTACATATGTATAAGCAATTCCAGGAAGATCCAGAAGTGTAACAGAGAGGACCTCTGGGAATAAAAGCAGTGTTTGAGCCATCTTGATTGGGAGACTTTTAACTTTTGGATTTGTTGTTGCTTTTATTTTTGGTTTTGTTTGTTTTTTGAGACAGGGTCTCCCTATAGTCCCAGCTGGCCTGGAACTCACGATGTAGACCAGGCTGGCCTCTATCTCACAGAAATATGCCCGCCTCTGCCTCCTAGGTGCTGGGATTAAAAGCGTGGCCACCATGTCTGGCCTGGGTTTGATTTCTTAAATCATATGTATATACATACGTATGTGCATATACGAAATGCTCATTTATAAGTGGGAGGACTGAATGTACTACACAGTTACGTCCAGGAGCACTGTCAAAATTGCCATTAAGGCGTGTTTTGTGTGAGGGATGCGGCTCTAACAGCAAACAGAACTTCTGAATGCGGAAAATTGCTCCCGTCAGTCTTGTCTTCAGCTGTGGGAAAGGAGAGAGCACGGTTGCCTTAGTCCTCGGCAAAGGAGTACTTAAACCCTGGGCCCAGGTGGCCCCCATGGGAGCTTGGGAGGTCCTCGGGACAGGTAGCAGAGGGCCATTGGTCACCCCTCCCGTGGCGGGGGCCACTGCAGCATTCTTTCCCACATGCTTGGTTTGGTTCTCCCCTGCCTGTGTGCACAGAGCTCTTCCTCCAGGTGGGGGACTAGCAGGGAGCCATGGCAGGGAATCCCACACATCCCTCTGCTGGAGCACAGTCCCGTCAGCCCTTGCTCCTTGATCAGTTCCTGGAGGGCTCTGCTCATCCAGGCATCTTGGTGTAAGTTATAAACAGCCTCATCTCTGCACTGGCCAGCTCTAGAAAGCCACTCCTTTTCTGGGTGGCCCAGCCTGGCTTGTTCCCAGCTAATGGCCTTGTGCAGTTTCCAATTCATACTACTTACATCGGGCTGGGCCGGTGCCCCATCCAAGCCGGCACAGAGCTTCTGTAAACCCAGAAACTGAGGCAGGGGTGAGCTGCTTTGCTCTTGTGCCTCTGGGTCTTGTTTTCCTCGTCTTTGACAAGTTATATTATCGGTGCTGTGTTTACAATACATGATTTGGACATTTGGACACAGTTCCTCTGATGGGTGGACAAAGGCTCTGACCTCAGCCCTTGTGAATGTGGACTTTAGATAAAATGGACCATGGAGGTGACTCCCCCTCTTCTGTTCCAAGCTGAGAGAGCCTCCTCAGAAGACCCTGGGGATTTCAGAAAGATGGGGGCCCACCCACAGCTCTCAGCTTACACAACCCCCACTGAGCAGATGGGAAGAGACTGGGTCTGTGGCCACGTGGACCCGGGCTCTGGGCCGGTTGCTCTGCTACCCTAGGCAGGTCATTTAAGTATGACCTCAGTCGTCCTCGTTTGTGAAATGGTGGAGGTTCAGGACAGTGCTTTCCCATGGAATAGTTGACTGAGCACAGCAAGGTGGTGCGCGGCAAGCCAGAGCTCCTGAGGTGGCCGCTGAGTGAGAAGCAGCCCCCCAACCCACCCCCGCTGCAGCCCCCCCCCACTGGTCCTGTGCTATGCACGTTCATTTCAGACTGCTGCTTTTCTTCCACTGTGCACATGAGGAGGCTGAGCCGTGTTGGTGAACACGTGTCTCCGCTCTACCACCCTCAGCTGGTAGCAGGACTGGAGCATCTGCCCTGAGGTCCCTACCTGCTGTTCCAGCCAAGGGGAGTTGAGTTGTGTCTCATGACCTGTGGGCCTGCTGGAGCTGATGAGGTGGCTGTGCATCTTGTCGAAGGCAGGGTAGGGAAGGCTGAGGCAGGTTAGGGAAGGAGGACCTCCAGGTCGGTCAGAAAGATGAGGCTGGAGAAGTCCTTTCCTCTCACTCTTTTGGGGCTGACAGGCAGGAAGGGAGCTTCCCCCCAGTCTCAGTTTCTCTCTGTCTCCATTGCCTGTCCTGTCCTAGATGTGGTAAGCCCCAAGATGTTTGAGGAGCTCAAGAAGCGGCTGGATGACCTGGCCCAGGAGGTCGCTCTGCTGAAGGAGCAGCAGGCTTTGCAGACGGGTAAGTGCAGCATGGCTGTCAGGTCCGTGGGGCCCAACAGAGAGAAGGGAGCCTCGGTTTCCAGCCAGGGCCACCTTCAGAGGTCTTATCCTCACCAGCCTAACATGTATCCACAAGATCCACCCAGTCAGGCACAGCCTGGACTGGCTACAGCCGGAGGGTATGGAGGTACAGCAGTGCTCCACAAGGCTGTCCAATGGGGTTCCACCACTGTCCACCCGAAGAGCGGGGCAGGGGTTTCTGTACAGCCGAAGTCAGCTGCAGGGGACCTGTACTTGGCTTCACAGCTCTGGGCACCTTGTCCCACATCTCCACCCACTGTGTGTCAGCAACTTTGCAGATGCTCCCTGAATAGCAGTAACCAGGCCAGCATTAGTCCACCCTAATGAAAAGATGAGCCAACTGAGGCAGAGGGAGGCCTTGGACCTGGCCCACGGTCACCTGACTGTAGAGCCGCAGAGCAGGACTTGACCAAAGCCTTATGGCTTGAGCACCGTGGAAGCTAGGAAAGCTGGTGTTTGTTTTCTTGCTTGGGGTGGCCAAGAGAGCTGTAGGGCTCGGGCGCAGGGAGGGTGTAGCCACTAGCTCTTGGGGCGCCTCTCTGGGATCCTGTTGTCTTGTACCATGGTCCCTTCACAGTGCCTTCGTTCCCACACTCTGACTCACCTACTTCCCTGTGACCTCACCTGTGTCCTGCAGTGTGTAGTATGCAGTGACATGTCCCTGGCCCTGGTCTAGGTGTGTGTGTGTGTGTGTGTGTGTGTGTGTGTGTCTGTGTGTCTGTGTGTGTGTGTGCATGGGCACAGGCAAGCTTATCATAGGGCCTATGAGTAGACACTTCTGAAGGCCTGGCTGTCAGATGCCCACAGGAACATGGAGATGTTGTTTCTCAATATTTACTGACTAGAGTAGCTCATACCTTTAAATTCAACCCGATTCCACCCGCCCAGGTGACTACTCGGCACTGTCTTCCTAACCTGTGAAACCGAGGCCCCCTGAGCCATTCCCAAGCACCACTAGGAATAGCCAGCCAGTCCTTCCCGGTCCTTCCCAGTCCTTCTGGCCTTCTCTCCTGCAGTCTCGGCTCATCTTCCTAATTCCATCCAAACAGTGGGAAGATCTGGAATGGGCAGAGGTCCCCTGGGGTGGATGAAGCTTGCTGGCCCTCAGGAAGGGGCGCAAGGTCCCGAGTACCTGGAGTGTGGCTTCCAGTTCAAGTGGGAGAGTGCCTGGGCCTGCTAGGTCCTGGGGGGGGGGGGGGGGCAGTGCAGGAGGCTCTGGCTGGCTGAGGAAGCTGCTGCCTTTAAGATGGAGTGGACTGGGGTGTGTGTATGAGTGTGTGTGTGTGTGTGTGTGTGTGAGAGAGAGAGAGAGAGAGAGAGAGAGAGAGAGAGAGAGAGAGAGAGGCAGACCAGGGAAGAGGCAGTTCAAGCCTGGGCCATTTTCTATGCCCAGGGAACAGGCAGCCTTTCACCCATCTCTGGAGGGCAATGGCCCTGGCTAGGTGGCCCCTTGAAGCAGAGGGCTGGCCATTCTAAGAGGAGGGCATCAGGTCTTGAACAGGAATCTGGGCTCCTGAGGGTCTGCCGGAGCAGGGTCCCCAAGCTAAGGGATGGACCTTGGGTTGGACCTTGGGGGTGGACTCCAAGGGAGGCTTCTTTGGCTCGTGCATCCCGAGCTTCTGTGCGCTTCTGTGACAGCCATCTCTCCTCCGCAGTGTGCCTGAAGGGCACCAAGGTGCACATGAAGTGCTTCCTGGCCTTCACTCAGCCAAAGACCTATCACGAGGCGAGCGAGGACTGCATCTCGCGAGGGGGCACGCTGGGCACGCCGCAGTCGGGGCTGGAGAACGAGGCACTGTACGAGTACGCGCACCAGACCGCGGGCAGTGAGGCAGAGATCTGGCTGGGCCTCAACGACATGGTAGCCGAGGGCAGCTGGGTGGACATGACCGGCGGCCGCCTGGCCTACAAGAACTGGGAGACGGAGATCACGGCGCAGCCCGACGGTGGCAAGGCCGAGAACTGCGCCGCCCTGGCCGGCGCGGCCAATGGAAAGTGGTTCGACAAGCGCTGCCGCGACCAGCTGCCCTACGTCTGCCAGTTCGCCATCGTGTAGCTGGACGGAGGGCGGGGCCTGGACGGGGCGGGGCCGGGGGGGCCGTAGGTGGGCGGGGTCAGAGTCCAGGGACGGGGCGTGGCGCTTAACGGAGTGGGGCTATTAGGCGGGTATGGGGTGAGGCCGGGCATTTGCGGGTGGGCGGGACTTAGACGGGTGCGGTGGCTCCTGGGGAGGGACGGCCCAGAGCGGGGCAAGGGTCCCCCGTCTTGCCTGGATTTTGCAAATAAAGTTGGTGCAGAGCCCTCGAAGTCTGCTGGTTGGCAGGGCGGGCAGATTTCAGGAGCCTGGCTCAGAAGCCAGGAGAGACCAGAAGAAAGATAACCAGAGAAGGGGAGCCGGGCGCCCTGGTGCGCACAGGAGGGAGGAGCGGGTGCGGCGTGGAGGGTGGGGGAGAGCGGGTGCGGAGTGGAGAGTGGGGAGAGCGGTGGCGGAGAGCTCTGGCCACTGTCCGATTTCTTTTTCCTTTGACTATTTTACATAGTTCTCACTTCCAGAAAAACTGCAAGAACTTCGGATTCTCCAAATCCTGTTTCTGTGTATTTGTTCCTTTCTCCTTTCTTTTACTTCTGTTTTTATGTGTAGGTATGTAGGTGCACCCATGTCACGCAGTTCGCAATTCCCGCAGAGGACAGAAGACGGTGTCCGATCCCCTGGAACTAGAGATATAGATGGTTGCTAGCCGCCATGTGGGTTCAGGTATCGAACACTGGGTCCTCTGCAGAACAGTGCTCTTAACTGCTGGGCATCTCTCCAGACCTACTTTTTTTTTTTTTTTTTAATTTGGAAAAAAGATCTCACTTTGTGACCCAGAGGCAATCTTCCTGCTTCAGCGTCTTGACTGCTGACATTATACCTGGATATTCTTTTACTATTTTTCATCATTCAAAAGTTTACACATATATTATTTTTAATACTTCAAGAGCAGTCTCAGTGCTCTTAACTGCTGAGCCATCTCTACGGCCCCCCAAAGTTGTTGTTTTTTTTTTAAATTTTTTTTAAGTCAGGATCTTCCTGTAACCCCAGCCAGCCTGGAACTCAATCAAGAGATCCAACTGTCTCTGCCTCCTGAGTGCTTGAATTAAAGGAGAGTACCACCACACATGGCTACAATAGTTCTTTTTATTTAAACATTTTTTAACATTTATTTAATTTTTATTTATTTTCATTTTATATGTACAATTGTTTTGCCTGTAAGTGCACCCATTTGTGCAATGTCTATGGAGGCCAGAAGAGGGCAAAAGATCCCTTGGAATTGGAATTAAAGAAAAGAGGGGTGTTAGCTGCCATGCAGGTGTTGGGAACTTAACCCTGGTCTACTGGAAGAGCACCCAGAGCTCTTAAGTTCTGAACCACCTCTCTAGCCTCAGCAAACATTTAGTGTGTCTGCTCATGTGTTTGTTGTGGTGTGGGGAAGCCAGGGGATACCTTGGAGGAGTTGCGTCTCTCCTTCCACGATTTAGGTCCCAGAGGAACAAACAGATCATCAGACTTGGTAGCAGGAGCCTTTACCCCATGAGTCGTCACACTGGCCCCTCCCTTTACCCGATGAGTCGTCACACTGGCCCTTCCCTTTACCCCATGAGTCGTCACACTGGCCCCTCCCTTTACCCGATGAGTCGTCACACTGGCCCTTCCCTTTACCCCATGAGTCGTCACACTGGCCCCTCCCTTTACCCTGATGAGTCGTCACACTGGCCCTTCCCTTTACCCCATGAGTCGTCACACTGGCCCTTCCCTTTACCCCATGAGTCGTCACACTGGCCCTTCCCTTTACCCCATGAGTCGTCACACTGGCCCCTTCCTTTACCCCCGATAAGTCCTCACACTGGCCCCTCCCTTTACCCCATGAGTCGTCACACTGGCCCCTCCCTTTACCCCCGATGAGTCCTCACACTGGCCCCTCCCTTTACCGATGAGTCATCACACTGGCCCCTCCCTTTACCCCATGAGTCCATCACACTGGCCCTCCCTTACCCTCCATGAGTTCCGTCACATCTGTGCCCCATGCCTTTACCCAATGAGTCGTCACACTGGCCCCTCCCTTTACCGATGAGTCATCACACTGGCCCCTCCCTTTACTCCATGAGTCATCACACTGGCCCCTCCCTTTACCCCCCATGAGTCGTCACACTGGCCCCTCCCTTTACCCAGATGAGTTGTCACACTGGCCCCTGTCCTTTAGCCCAACCAGCAATGAGTCATCACAACTGGCCCCTCCTTTACCCCATGAGTCCATCACACTGAGCCCCCTCCTTTCCCTGCATGAGTCTAGGGCCATCCCGACACATGGCTCACCTGCACCTTGTACCCCGATGAGTCTCACACTGGCCCCTCCTCTTACCTGATGAGTCTTCACACTGGCCCCCTCCTTTACCCATGCGTCGAGTGGTCACACTGGCCCCGGCCTTTACCCAATGAGTCTTCACACTGGCCCCTCCCTTTACCCCCGATGAGTCATCACACTGGCCCCTCCCTTTACCCCATGAGTCATCACACTGGCCCCTCCCTTCACCCTCCATGAGTCGTCACACTGGCCCCTCCCTTTACCCCGATGAGTTGTCACACTGGCCCCTCCCTTTACCCCCGATGAGTCATCACACTGGCCCCTCCTTACCCCATGAGTCTCACACGGCCCCCTCCTTACCCCATGAGTCATCACACTGGCCCCTCCCTTTACCCCGATGAGTCTCACACTGGCCCCTCCCTTTACCCCGATGAGTTGTCACACTGGCCCCTCCCTTTACCCCATGAGTCATCACACTGGCCCCCCCTTTACCCCCGATGAGTCTCACACACTGGCCCCCTCCTTTACCCATGAGTCAGTCACACTGGCCCCGGCCTTTACCCAGGATGAGTCTGTCACACTGGCCCCCTCCTTTACCCTCTCGAGGTCACACTGGCCCCCCTTTACCCATTGAGTCTCACACTGGCCCCCTCCTTTACCCCATGGTCAGTGGTCACACTGGCCCCCCCTTTACCCAAGAGTCTCACACTGGCCCCCTCCCTTTACCCCATGAGTCATCACACTGGCCCCCCCTTTACCCGATGAGTGTCACACTGGCCCTCCCTTTACCCCATGATGTCACACTGGCCCCTCCCTTTACCCCCATGAGCTCACACTGGCCCCTCCCTTTACCCCATGAGTCTCACACTGGCCCCCTCCTTTACCCCGTGAGTGTCACACTGGCCCCTCCCTTTATCCGATGAGTTGTCACACTGGCCCCCTCCTTTACCCCGATGAGTCGTCACACTGGCCCCTCCTCTTACCCATGAGTCATCACACTGGCCCCCTCCTTTACCCCATGAGTCATCACACTGGCCCCTCCCTTTACCCCATGAGTCGTCACACTGGCCCCTCCCTTTACCCCATGAGTCATCACACTGGCCCCCTCCTTTACCCCATGAGTCGTCACACTGGCCCCCCCCTTTACCCCATGAGTCATCACACTGGCCCCTCCCTTTACCCCATGAGTCATCACACTGGCCCCCCCCTTTACCCCATGAGTCGTCACACTGGCCCCTCCCTTTACCCAATGAGTCGTCACACTGGCCCCTCCCTTTACCGCCATGAGTGTCACACTGGCCCCTCCCTTTACCCCTGATCGCAGTCATGAGTCGTCACACTGGCCCCTCCCTTTACCCAATGAGTTGTCACACTGGCCCCTCCCTTTACCCAATGAGTTGTCACACTGGCCCCTCCCTTTACCCATGAGTCGTCACACTGGCCCCTCCCTTTACCCCCATGAGTCATCACACTGGCCCCTCCCTTTACCCCCATGAGTCATCACACTGGCCCCTTCCTTTTTTTTTTTTTTCCTTTCTTTTTCTTTCTTTCTTCTCTTTCTATAGCTCTGGCCAGGCAGCCTGGAACTTAGTATGTAGTCCAGGCTGTCCCCAAACTCACAGATATCCACCTGCCTCTGCCTCCTCAGAGCTGGGACTAAAAACATGTACTACTCTGTCCCACCTGTTCTAGTTTGCTTCTCCATTGCTGTGACAAAACACTCTGATCAATACCAGCTTGGGGAGAGAAGGGTTTATTTGGCTCTTGTCTCCAGGATCCACACGTCATCATTTAGGGAGCTCAAGGTGGTAACTCAGCAGGAACCTGGAGGCAGGAGCTGAAGCACAGGCTTCAGTGGAGAAACATTGCTTACCTGTGTGTAATCCCCCCCCCGCCCCCGCCCCTGCACCACCAATGCTCAGCCTGCTTATACAATACACAACAACCTGCCCAGGGGTGAACCACCTACAGTGGGATGGGCCCTCACACATCACTCAATGATCAAGAAAATAACCCACAGACATGACCATGGGCCAGTCCAATGGAGGCAATTCCCCAATTGAGGCTCCGTCAACCCAGGTGTGTCAACTTGACACTAAAGCTATCTAGCGTACCACCCCTTTCTCAATAAATGTCCTTCCATGCTTTGCGGTGCACATCCTGAAAGCAAGGATGTTTTCTTACGCATGCGCAGCAGTTATGGAAGTTAAGAAATTACTATTGCTAAATACCATTTTCTAAGTTAGAGCCTTAGTCACATTTCCAGGCTTTTTCCAGAGTCTACTTCCTTGATATACACACACTCCAATTCCAAAGTTGGGGTGTATCCCTATCCCTTCTCCTGTTAGATGCTCTGACATGTAGGCCCTTTGGTGGGGTAGAGGAGGAGTGGCATGCTAAGGCCACCGGGACATTCCTATCTGTCTCCATCCTCAGGCCTGGGGGCTGATCCAGAAGCCAAATAGGACAATTGCCAACACTGCCTGGCTATTGTGTCCACCTCACTCCCACTCCTCACTGAGAGCCAGCCAGAGGGTCCACAGGGCTCCAGGTCAGCCCAACATGTCACTGAGCCCACCATATTGCAGAGACTTAAAAATTTTTTGTGGGGATATATTTTAATTTTATGTGTATGAATGTTTTGCCTGCATGTATGTAAGTGCACCTCTGTATGCAACGCCCACAGGGGCCGGAAAAGGGTGTCCGATCCCCTGGAACTGGAGTTACAGACAAGTCATCCATAACTGCCTCCACATGGGTACTGAGATTTGAACCCTGGTCCTCTTAATCACAGAGCCACTTCTCCAGCCCTTGCAGGGGCTTCAAATATGTCATCTGGATTCACTTTAGTCACTCAGAACAACTTATGTTAGGAATTTTTTTTGTCTTTTTTGATACAGGGTCTCCCTGCAGCTCCAGCTGTCCTGGAACTCACTTTGTAGACCAGGCTGGCCTTGAACTCACAGAGATCTGCCTGCCTCCTCCTCCTGAGTGCTGGGATTAAAGGTGTGAGCCACCACACCCGGCCTAGTAAAATCGTCTTACAGGGAGACAATTCCAGCTCCGGGAAGTTCAGTGGCTCCTGTTGGTGAAAGGCTAGTGAGCAGCAACGCCAGGTTGTAACCAAGGACTTACTCTGCAGGACTGGGCCTTCCTACCACCACTGCACGCGGGCCTCACATGACTGGAACTCTCCTGAAATCAAACATAAGTGGCCTACTGTCACCCCCATCTTCCCTCAGTAGCCATTGGGCAGCTTCTAGTGTGAGCTGGTCCAGGTCACCCCTGTGGACGCAGCTGCAGTGCTCCCTCTTGGGGGAAGAACTCCTCGTACCCTCAGCGCAGCCATCGCTTCACTGGAGGGACTTCTCCAGCTCCGTTTGCTTCCAGATAGGCTCACTGTGCCTTGTCAGTGTGATTTGACTGGCGTGGACAGGGGAGGTTGGAGGAGGCAGCTTGCGGTGAGCTGTGAACCTCATACCAGGCTGCCTATCGCTGGCACAGCATGTGCGGAATTCAGTAGTTATGGGTGGGCAGTGAGAACCCTGCTGATAGCGTGGAAACACTGGAGAGTAAGGCCCGTGCTCAGGACGGTCAGCCAGAGGGCACAGCTGAAACTAAGAGTTCAGCCTGGTAACTCGGTCCTGGACCCTTCTGACCTCTCAGTCACCCTTCAGCCCGAAGTTGGGGGGCAGTCCTCCTGCATGGATGGCTGCTCTCAAGAGGGCCTATCCATTCATGGGCAGGCAATAAGCACTACCCGCTTCCATCGGTAGGTGGCAGTGTGGGCAAAAGAATAATTTTCTTTTTTTTTAATATATTTTATTTATTATTTGTATTTTTTATTATTTTTTTATTTTTTATGTGTATGAATGTACTGTCTGCATGCAGGTTTGTGCACCCATGTCGTGCAATGCCTTGGAGGTCAGAAGAGGGCGTCGAATTCCCCTGGAACTGGAGTTAAAGTCGGTTCTCAGCCGCCATGTGGGTGCTGGGAATCGAACCTGGGTCCTCTGCAAGAGCAGTCAGTGCTCTTCACTATTGAGCCATCTCTCCAGCTTATTTAAAAATTTTTTAGCTGGGCGCTTCCTGGTAGCTGCCGAAATGGGCAAGTTCATGGAACATGGGAGTGGTGCTGGTCCTAGCAGGACGCTACTCTGGACGGATAGCAGTCACCATGAAGGACATTGATGGTGGCACCTCAGAAGGCCCCTCCAGCCACGCACTGGTAGCTGGAATTCACCCAGGAAAGTGACAGCTGCCATGGGCAAGAAGAAAATGGCCAAGAGATCAAAGATCAAGTCTTTCATCAAAGTTTATAACTACAGTCACCTCATGCCCACCAGGTACTCAGTGGACATCCCCTTGGACAAAACTGTTGTCAACAAGGATGTCTTTAGAGACCCAGCTCTGAAACACAAGGCCAGATGTGAGGCCAAGGTCAAGTTTGAAGAGCGATACTAGACGGGCAAGAACAAGTGGTTTTTCCAGAAGCTTTGGTTTTAATATAATTTTTTCCATCATTAAAAATAAGAAAAGAAACAAAATTTAATTGTGGATGTGTCATGTGTGGGTATGTGCACATGAGTGTAGTGCCTACAGAGGACAGAGGCGTTGGATTCCCTACAGCTGGAGTTCCAGGGGTTGTGGGCCATCTGATGTGGGTGCTGGGAACTGATCTCAGGTCCTCTAGAGCAGCAAACACTCTTAACTGCTGAGCCGTCTCTCCAGCCCCCATTTTGAAACTCTAAAAGTGAAAAATAGCAATAATGCTGATGCCACTTCCTGATTCATCCTAGGATACATGAGCCAGTTAAAACAAACAAACCCAAAAAACACATTTGTCTGAGCCAGTGAGGTGGCTCAACAGATAAACGTACTTACCGCACTCCCCGAGGACATGAGTTTCATCCCTGAATCCCACAAGGAAGGAGAGAATCAACTACCAAGAGCTGTCCTCCACACGTCCGCCGTGGTATTTGGGGGCCCCATACTCAAAAAGCACATAATAGACAACAAAGAAAACGTTCCTCTAAGCCTGGTGTGGTGGCCTATGCTTGCAATCCCAGCAATTCAGAGGCTGAGGCAGGACGATTGCTGTGAGTTCAAGGCCAGCCTGGAATATGATGTGAGACCCTTTCTCAAAAAAACAAAAACTTGAGGCTGAAGAGATGGCTCAACATTAAGAGCACCGGCTGCTTTCGTGCAATGCTATTGGAGAGGACCTGGGTTTGATTCCCAGCACCCACATGTCAGCTAACAACCATCCATAATTCCAGTTCCAGGAGATTGGACATCATCTTCCGATGTCTGTGGGCATTACGTGACAGAGGTGCACGTATATACACGCAGGCAATACACTCATACACAAAAAATAAAATAGAACAAACCCAAATCCTCCTGAGGACCCCTCCCACCTCTTTATCTGATTAAGAATAGCGTGTCTTCGGGGCTTGAGAGATGGCTCAGGAGTTAAGAGCACTAACTGCTCTTGCAGAAGACCTGGGTTTGATTCCCAGCACCTGCATAGCAGCTAAGAACCGTCTTAGTCCGGGTGTGGTGGTGCACACCTTTAGTCCCAGCACTTGGGAGGCAGAGGCAGAGGCAGGCAGATCTCTGTGAGTTCAAGGCCAGCCTGGTGTACATAGCAAGCTCCAGGCCAGCTGAGACTAAAGGGAGACCCTGTGTCAAACAACAACAACAACAACAACAACAACAACAAAAAACCAGCTGAGGATGCAGCTCAGTGGTAGTGAAGGTCTAGAATCAAGCAACTAGATAAGGCTCTGGATTTGAGCCCAGCCCTCCCCAACACACAGACCAAATAAATGTAAAGAACAAACAATTTAAAAAAGTGACAGCACATGGTATTGGACTGTGTTTGTGACTGGGTGTAAAGAATTCTCCAAAAGCATAGGTCCCTTCCAGTTTCTAGATTTAAGTCTGAGGCCAGAGGGCAGATTCTACCTCTCCTTTTCTCTCTAGAACACGTTTATGAAGGGAGCTGAAGATCCTGGCCCATGACTATACTTTCAGGGATCATTTCTTTTTTTATTATTATTATTAATTTTATTTATTTCTGTATGTGTATGAATGTACTGTCTGCATGCAAGTCTGTGCACCCGTGTCGTGCAATGCCGCGGAGGTCAGAAGAGGGCGTCGGATTCCCCTGGAACTGGAGTTCTCCTGGAATTGGAGTTTCAGACGGTTCTCAGCCGCCATGTGGGTGCTGGGGATCGAACCCGGGTCCTCTGCAAGAGCGGTCGGCGCTCTTAACCGCTAGGCCATCTCTCATTTCTATAGTGTGTTTGTACTCAGAGTTTAAGTTTCCTCTGACTGCGTAGGAGGAACAAGAAACCACGAAAGGAGGAGACCGTAGCATGCTCTCCTGATGGTGAAAGCCGGCTCTTGGTGTTGCTTTTACGCAACTGCCACTGCTCATTGATGATCGTTCTTTATCTCTTCGGGTAGAATAGAGGGGTAGAGAGTGCAGTCTGAGAGAAAAAAAAAAAAAAAAAAAAAAAAAAGGAAAAAAAAGGAAAAAATTAAAAAAATCCTGGCCCAACTTTCAAAACAACTCCCCGGCTCTCCACTAGAGGGCACGGTTGTTTCATGTATTGTGAGTACACAGCTGGGAGCAGTGCAATCCTCAGATGAAAAAACTGAGGCCCAGGACATTGTGCCATCCGCCAAGGTCTCACGGGTGGCTGAAGACAAAGTCTGGGGGTTTTTCTTTCCCAGTAGAAAACAGGTCGCCAGCCTGTATGGAGTACCCACCATGGCCAGGTACCTGCCTTGTTCTCGCTGCTGGAGCCCAGTGGGACACTTGGCTTTGCAGTTTGGAGATCAAGAGAATAGCTCTCCTGTTTCTGCACTAAGAACAGAGCTAAGGGGGCTGGAGAGATGGATGAGCAGAGTACCGGGTTTGGTTCTCAGCACCCACATGGCAGCTAACAACTGTAACTCCAGTTCCAGGGGATCGATGCTTTCTCCTGGCCTCCAGGAACATTGCACATGAGTGCATGACATGACGTGCATGCAGGCAAAGCACTTACACATGCAAAGTAAAAAGGAAAGAAAATATTTTTAAAAAAGAAAAGAGCCAACCAGTTTGGTAGGGAAATGTCTTTGGATGAGGACAGGCAAGTTCAAGCACCAGGTAACAGCAATTTGGGAACTCTAGATGCTAAAGTTTGCATTAAATGCTAAAGTTCTCGTAACCAAGTCAGCCATAAATCATTCGTTATTCAACTGGAAGGAAGCCTTGACTTGAGTTCTGAGTCTGTGCCTTTCTAGTCCTGTGACCCTGGGAGTCACAGCCAAAACAAACAAACAAACAAACACTCTGCAAACCTTGTTGGGAAACTCCTCAGGATACTCTCAGGATAATCTTCTCTGGCACTTCTAGACCAGCATGGGCTACCTGACACCAAACAAGCCTTCCTGGGTTACTGAGTGACTTCAAGAGCACCTGGGAAGTCCTCGTGGATGATGAGACCAAGTTGACACTGCAGGGGTTGCAGCAATACTATGTGAAACTGAAGGACAATGAGAAGAACCTGAAGCTCTTTGACATCCTCGATACCCTGGAGTTCAACCAGGTGGTGATCTCTGTGAGGTCCATGCAGCGCTGCAGCGCCCTGGCCCAGCTCTTATGGAGCAGAACTTCCCAGCCATTGCCATCCACCGTGCCATGGCCCAGGAGGAGAGGCTTTCTCGCTATCAGCAGTTCAAAGGTTTCCAGGGGTGAATTCTTGTGGGTAATGACCTGTTTGGCCAAGGTATGGACATTGAGCGTGTGAACATTGCCTTCAATTACCACATGCCCCAGGACTCTGACACCTACCTGCACTGAGTGGTCAGAGTAGGCCACTTTGGCACCAAGGGCTTGTCCATCACATTTGTCTCAGACCAGAACAATGCCAACACCCTCAATGATGTGCAGTACCGCTTTGAGGTCAACATCAGTGAGCTGCCTGACCAGATCGCCATCTCCTCCTACAATGAACTGACTCAGTAGAGGAATCACCTTTCTGCAAGGTGCCAGTCTATGGCTTTAGAAGAGGCCACCTTGCTGGGGTGAAGGACACACTCCTGCAGCCCCCCTCCTGCCCCACTTCCTTTTGCACCCCACCACTCAGACATGGAACAATTTTTTAAAATTAGGTAAAATAAAACCCTTTATAATTGCAAACAAACAAGCAAACAAACAAACAAACAACCCCAAACACCACACCCGTGCTTTCTTCTGCACAGTTTGCAATGGAAGACTGCATTGCCAGGGTCAAGCTCACAGGCAAGGACTTCCAAGGCAAGAAAGTTGTCTTCTGGCCTCCACACAGGCAAGGAGTGCTCGGAGGGCAGAAGGGCCAAGAACAAATGGCACAACTGGTACTTAGGAGTGGATCCACCCAATGAGAGGTATCCATCTGCCTGGGGCAGGGCAGCCACCACAGAGCACAGAGGGGACAGGGAAGGAAGGGTTCCCAACACCTGCCTACACCTGTCCTCATGTGCATCTCATGGGCGACCTAACCCCTGACCCCTGACCTTGAAGGAGGTCTAGGCAGCGCTGTCTGGTCCAACTCCCAGGGTTCAGGACAGGCGCAGGCGGGGAGCTAGATGGGAAGCTCTCTGCACTCCACGTTATGTTGCTGTGTTATATCTATGTCTTGTTGCCCAGACAGGGCTGCCTTCCTGTCAGATGCTATCCCAGGACAAAGTGGACAGAGGGAGGATCCCAGTCCACAAAGAGCTCTGACACCCGCAGTGCCACACTGGGTGTTGCTCAAGTGGACTGGGACTCAAAGCACAAGAGTCAGAGGTCAGGGCGTGCACGTGGGGAAGGCAAGCAAGGAAGTTTTTTCTTCTGGTCCCCTGAAGTGTTTTTCAGTTTTATTTATTTATTTTTTTAAAAGAAATTTCTGTTTGTGAGTTACTCAGCTGGTAGCATTTTTTTTATTTTACTTATTTTTGTATGTGTATGAATGTACTGTTTAGGTCTATGCACCCGTGTCATGCAATGCCGCAGAGGTCAGAAGAGGGTCTCAGATTCCCCTGGAACTGGAGTTCTCCTGGAATTGGAGTTACAGATGGTTCTCAGCTGCCATGTGGGTGCTGGGGATCGAACCTGGGTCCTCTGCAAGAGCAGTCGGTGCTCTTAACTGCTAGGCTATCTCTCCAGCCCCGTTTTTCAGTTTTAAAGGTCAACTGTATGTATCATGTGTCTCCATCCTCGTGCTGTCTACGTAGAATACCTCTGTGGTGTTAATGCTCAAAGCTCTAGAATGTTCTCTCAGTGTTTTCCCCCCAGAACTCATAAGGAACATTTCTGCTGACAGTTGCCAAAACTCAGAAAATCTCAGCAAGGAGAGTTCAAATCACATTCCAAATGCAGCTGACAGGATGGCAGGACAGGCGTGGGCCAGTCTCCCTCAGATCTCACTGTGTGCAAATGGTTTTGCTTAACATCAAGGTTTAAAGCACATTCTCTCTGACAGTAGTTTGTATAACTTCTCTGTAAGATGTAAGGTGTGGGAGCACCTTTGTGCACGATGCATACATATGTCTCTCTGTGTTTGTTACCTTGTCCTTTATCCTTTAAATAGGAAAGAGGTTGTGACTCTTCAGGTCCTTCAGTGGGACTCCTGGGTTGGAGGCGCAACTTGTCTTTTGAAAGTGGTTGTAGGGCTGGAGAGATGGCTCATCGGTTAAGAGCGCCGACTGCTCTTGCAGAGGACCTGGACCTGGTTCGATCCCCAGCACCCACATGGCGGCTGAGAACTGTCTTTAACTCCAATTCCAGGGGAATCCGACACCCTCTTCTGACCTCTGCGGCATTGCATGACATGGGTGCACCAACCTACGTGCAGACAGTACATTCATACACATAAAAAATAATAAATAAATTTAGAAAAAGTAAAGTGTGAGCCTGGCCTGGCGGAGCATGCCTTTAATCCTAGCACTCGGGAGGCAGAGGCAGGAGGATCTTTGTGAGTTCAAGGCCAGCCTGGTCTACAGAGTGAGTTCCAGGCCAGCTGAGACTAAAGGGAGACCCTGTCTCAAAAAAAAAAAAAAAAAGAGAAGTTGTTGTGATTCACAGGCTACCAGACTTTGTCAGCTGGCTTGCATTAGGAGAGGCCATCTGAACGCTGTTTTTCTGGGCCGGCTCAGGCATCCCTCTACATGTGGGAACTGCCATTGCATCCCCAGCAAGCCGGTCTAGAATGCTCTTCCCTGTCCTCTCAAGCCCCCTGTGTTACTGACGTCCTTGCAAGAGACCCTAGAGGGTGAGCAGAGCAGAACTTCCTGACATCAGCACTGTCGTCTGCTGAGCAGTTATCTCTGGGGTGTCCTGTGTTTTGAAGGCTCTCAGCAGTGTCCCCCACCTCACTCATCCCAGGTAACAGTACTTGCTCCAGCCAGGACAGCTTTAAAGTCTGCAGATGCGGTCAATGTACTTTGAAGGCCAAAATCACCCCAGTGAGGTGCTGGGATCTCTGATGCCCTGGTCCAGAAAGGGATCATCCAAAAAGCTCTAGCTAAGGTAGATTTGTTCAAGATTCCAATTCCAAACTGTCCCTTAATACGACTTATCAGGAAAGCATATTCCCCCAACCAAAACTCAGAATGTACAACAAAGGTTCCCCAAAAGCCCTCTTAGCCAGCAGCAGTAATCCCATAACCCTAGCACTTGGGAAGCACTCAATTCTGAGAAAGTTTGCCACTGGGAGTCTCCAGGCTAAGAGTTCCCACAAGAAGCATCTCATGGCCGGCCAGGAACGGACACACTGATGTCCTTGCAGAGGTAGCCAGGGAACTTGGGCCTTATTTCTCCAGAGGTGGCAGCCACAGCTGCTGGTCAGCTCCACATTGGCCCCAGGTTCTTCTGTCAAGACAATCTGAAAGGACTTACGCTCCTTGGGTTTTGTTGTTGTTATTATTACTGTTGTTTATTTTATTATTAGTTTTCGGAAGCAGAGGTAGGAGGACTGCAAGTTCAAGTTCAGCCTGGATGACATACAGACTGCCTCAAAAATAAAAATAAATAGGGGCCTGGAGAGATAGCTCAGTGGCTAAGAGCACTGGCTGCTCTTGCAGAGGACCTGGCTTAGTTCCAAAGCACTCACATGGTGGCTACTAACCATCTGTAACTACTGTTCTTGGGGATCCTACTAACCATCTGTAACTACTGTTCCTGGGGATCCTACACCCTCTTCTGGCCTCCAAGTCATGCACACGGTACACAAACATTACATGCATGCAGGCAAAACACTTACATACTTGTACCAGAACAGATCAGATGGCTCAGCCTGTACCAGTGCTTGCTTTGGAGGGTGACATCTTGAGTTTGATCCCCTAGAATTTGAATGGTGGAAGGAAAGAACCAATTCTGGAAGGGAAAATTTGTCAGAACCATGCAGTATTCTGAGCCCTTCCCAACGAGCTTCTGAGCATCCAGGAAGTGGCATGAGGATCAAGAGCCCAGGATCATCCTTGGCTATGTAGTGAGGTCCAGAGCAGCCTGGGTTATATGAGACCATGACTAAAATAAAAATTAGCCAAGAACCCTCATGGCATTGCACAACCGTCCCTTTAGCCGCTGCTCAGTTCATTCCGAGTTAGAGGAATCTTGGTGCTGCAGACAGCAGGAACTGCACTCTAATAGAATGACTGTGCAGCCTGATTATTTCCAGAGATTTCTTCTACTCAGGGGAAGCTGGGATCTCAATGGATACAGCAGACAAGAACTTCAGGAGGACTCAGAATAAGCAAAGCTGTGACTTACTAGGCCAAGAAAGAGTTAAAAAAGCATGGCTAGTCAATGAAAACTACATACATTTTCAGCTGGGGTGGTTGTTGGAGAGGTGGCTCAGAAGAGGGCAGCACTACATGCCCAAGGGGTGGGGGGCTAGGCTTCTCCAGGGAGCTGCCTTAGATTTAGGTCACCAGAACTGGGAAAAAATGGAGGGGATGTTATTCATGATGGGGAAGAAGTGAGGAATTCCAGGCGTGGGTCAGGGATTTCCCTCAAATAGGTTTGATGTCTTTTTTTTTTTTTTTTTTTTCTTTTTGAGACAGGGTCTCCCTTTAGTCCCAGCTGGCCTGTAGCTCACAAAAATCCACCTGCCTCTGCCTCTCGAGTGCTGGGATTAAAGGCATGTGCTAACACACCGGGCCTTATTATTTTTATTATTTATTTATTTATTATATTTGGTTTATTTATTTATTATTTTTACTTTTGTATATGTGTGAATGTACTGTCTGCATGTAGGTCTGTGCATCCATGTCGTGCAATGCCTCAGAGGTCAGAAGAAGGCATCGGATTCCTCTGGGACTGGAGTCAAAGACGGTTCTCAGCTGCCATGTGGTGCTGAGGATTGAACCCGGGTCCTCTGCAAGAACAGTTGACACTCTTAACCGCTAGGCCATCTCTCCAGCCTATTTATTTATTTATTTATTTATTTTTTTTAATTTTATTTATTTTTGTATGTGTATGAGTGTACTGTCTGCATGTAGGTTTGTGCACCCGTGTCATGCAATGCTGCGGAGGTCAGAAGAGGGTCTTGGATTCCCCTGGAACTGGAGTTCTCCTGGAATTGGAGTTACAGATGGTTCTCAGCCGCCATGTGGGTGCTGGGGATCGAACCCGGGTCCTCTGTGAGAGCAGTCGGTGCTCTCAACCGCTAGGCTATCTCTCCAGCCCCCCAGCCCATTTATTTTTATATTATGTGTATGTGTGTATAACCTGAATGTTGGTACATGCACCTGTGTGATGCAATGCTCGAAGAGGTCAGAAGGTGTCATATCTCCTGGAACTGGAGTTACAGATGGTTGTTAGCCACAATGTCGATGCTGGGATTTGAACCTGGGTCCTCTGCAAGAGCAGCCAGCACTCTTAACTGCTGAGCCATTTCTCCAGCCCCTTGTTTTTGTCTTTTTGAGATAGGATCTCCCTGTAGCCCCAGCTGGCCTGGAATCTTATACAGCCAGGCTGGCCTCAATCTCACGGAGATTTGGCTGCCTTTCTCTGGGATTAAAGGTGAGCACCACCACGCCTAGCTGACCATGCTGTTATTTTGAGGCAATAGAACAGTGGTCTTCTTGTTTACCAGCTCGTTTTGTGTGGTCTTCTATGGCGCCTGCCTGTTAGGGCTATGGTTCTAATCCACAGCCCTGCAAAAATAAAGCAAACTTCATGACACCCTGTAATCAGACACAGTTTGCTGTGGGTTCCTTGTCTGTTCAGCTGGCCTCATTCACAGCTGCGGAAAAGTATCTAATGAAATGGAATCAGCCCTAGCTTGGGGTCACACTGGACAAATGAACAAGTAGACACCACTACCTAGGGTTTAGAATCCCCCTTCCGGCCCACTCTGCCTGCACTCTCCCTCAGGGCATCATATACTACAACTTCTCAGCCACCAGTACGTAGCTTGGGGGCTTGCACACAATAGATATTCAGTACTGGAAATAACTGGATTGACTTGGATGCCTAGCAGAATAAATGCCCCTTGCTTTAGTCCTGCCAGCACGAAAGCCTTTCATGCAAACAGAAGCAGATGCAACGCCATGTTCAATTATTGCTCAGACCTTGGCAAGGGTCTGAAGGTAAATAGAATCATCTTGATATGTTTGTGCAAGAAATCTATGCTGGCGGGAGTTGTAGCAAATGTGATTTTTCATCATAAAAATCAGTGTCCCTGGCTTGGAGAAAATAAATGCGTTTAAAAAAAAACCCACCACAAACAAAGGCTTTATTAACTCAAAAAGGCCTTTGTATCCAGGTTATTTAAGGCAACCTCATCGTGAATAAATTGGGTGATGAGACTCTTTCAGAAGTGTGTGGCTGTGTTTGTTACAGAGGCTGAACTTGCAGAAGCATCACTGGATTGATTGCCGTTGGAGCAGAAGTGAGATCGCGGCCGAGATGGGGCGGAATCAGCCCCATGAGCACAGTTCCTGATGATTCTCCTCTAGCTGGGCTCGAGTCCTCATCAGTAAAATGGACAGTTTGGTCACTAATTTTCAGCATTCCTGGGGCTAGAGAGATGGCTTAGTGGTTAAGAGTCCTGGCTGCTCTTGCAGAGGACTTGAGTTCCAATCCCAGCACCCATATGGCAGTTACCAACCATCTGTAACTCTAGTTCCGGGGGATCTGACGCCCTCTTCTGTCCTCTGCAGGCATTGCACAGCATGGCTGCACTTACATACATACAGGCAATAGGTATACACATAAAATAAAAATAAGTTAAGCTGGTCCTGGTGGTGCACACACCTTTAATCCCAGCACTTGGGAGGCAGAAGCAGGTGGACCTCGGTGAGTTCAAGGCCAGTCTGGTCTACATAGCAAGTTCGAGGCCAGCTGGGACTACAGGGAGACCCTGTCTCGAAAACAAAACAAAACAAAACAAAAAACAAAACCAAAAAAACAAATTAAAAGCATAATAAAACAAAAATTTTTTAATGTATTACTTTTTTTTTTCTAGACCCGTGTCCCCTACCCTATGCCCCCATCCCACCAGAGCTCATGTATTCTGCCAAACATGGTATTCATCTCTTTCTCAGTCTTTCTCAAAATTCTCCATGTGGAAGTTGACTGTTTTGAGCAGAACTTCACTGTTTCAGTCAGTTCTTTGATGCAGTCCTTTCTGTTGTTGTTGTTGTTTCCAATATGCATCACTCCTAACTGCTTTGGACAAAAGCTCAAGGGTCCGTGCATAAGAAATACTTACAACTAGGTAATTGGCACTAGCATCCACCATTCATCGTTTGTTTCTCTGGGACTGTGTTACTTCACTCAGCATGATGTCCTCTAGCTCCAGCCATTTTCCTGCAAAGCTCGTGATGTCATCTTTCTTTACTGCTGCATAGAACTCCATTGTATAGATGTACCATATTTTCTCTAAAAACAAAAATTTTAACATGCCTTCTAATTCTAGGTTTTTACAAATCTTTGTTGGTTTTTATTTTACCAAGCAGAATGAAAGGCAATTGGACCAGCTAACAACAAATTATGAGTCTTTTTTTGTTTTGTTTTGTTTGTTTGAACTGGGGATTGAACATAGAAGGCTGATGCCAGGCAAGTGCTTTACTACTGATTTACTACCGATTTATGTACTGCGCCCTCTTTTTACAACCCCCGATCACTTTTTAATGTTTTGAGACAGGGTTTCCCAAATTTGTCCAGGCAGGCTTTGAACTTATTTCCCCCCAAGAACCTGGACTACAGGCCTGGCTGCTGTTGGTATTTTTATTTTTTTTTTTTCTTTTGCTGTTGTTAGTTTGATTTTTTTCAAATCTTATTTTTGTTCTATGTATATGAGTGTGTTGCCTGCATGTGTGTAAGTGTACCTGTATAACAGAATGCTTGTGGAGGTCAGAAGAAGGTGTTGATTCCCTTGGAACTGAGTTATAGACGGTTATTAGCAGTCACGTGGGTGCTGGGAATTGAACCCAGGTCCTCTGCAAGAGCAACCAGTGCTTTAACCACTGAACAACCTTTCCAGCCCCTGTTTTTGTTTTTCCGAGACACAGTGTCACTACATAGACCAGGCTGGCTTGGAACTCTCTATGTAGCCCAAGCTGGCCTAGAACTCATGGTGATCGTCCTGACTCAGCCTCCCAAGTATTGAGTTTGCAGGTGTGAGCCACCACAACTGGCTTTTTATTTTTTTTATTTTATTTTTTGGTCTTTTCGAGACAGGGTCTCCCTGTAACCCCAGCTGTCCCGGAACTCACTCTGTAGACCAGGATAGCCTTGAACTCACAAAGATCCGCCTACCTCTGCCTCCCAAGTGCTAGGATTAAAGGCGTGCGCCACCACGCCCGGCATTTTATTTTTTTTATTATTTTTTTAAATTTTATTTATTTCTGTATGTGTATGAATGTACTGTCTGCATGCAGGTTTGTGGACCCGTGTCGTGCAATGCTGCGGAGGTCAGAAGAGGGTGTCGGATTCCCCTGGAACTGGAGTTCTCCTAGAATTGGAGTTTCAGATGGTTCTCAGCCGCCATATGGGTGCTGGGGATCGAACCTGGGGTCCTCTGCAAGAGCGGTCGGTGCTCTTAACCGCTGGGCCATCTCTCCAGCCCCTATTTTTATTTTTTATCTTGAGTATATTCTCTCAGTGAATTGTCTATTCTTATTTTTTACCCATTGTTTTCCATTGTTGCTGTTGTTTGTTTGTTTGTTTGTTTAAGACAGGGTCTCCTTGTAGCCCTAGCTGTCCTGGAACTCCCTATGGAGATCAGGGTGGCCTCAATCTCACAGAGATCTGCTTGCCTCTACATTCCAAGTGCTGGGACTAAAGTCATGTGCCACCATGGCTGGTCTCACTCATTTTTAAATTTTGATTGTGGTATTCATTTATTTTGAGGGACAAGGTCTCCCTATGTAACCCAAGCTGGCCTGGAACTCTCTGTGTAACCTAGGCTGGCCTAGGCACTCCTCCTGCCTCAGCCTTCTGAGTGCTGGGACTGCAGGAGTCCAGGACTTTCCACTGCAGTGTGGACCAGGCCCTCCTGCCCCCCCCAACCCCCCACCCCCCGTTTCTACTAGTTTCCCCATCATCCCCCCATCAGCCACTCCAGGCTTGTTCCCTAGGGAACTGGGCTTCCTGCAGGTTGATTTGATTATCGATTCTTCAGAGAGATCACTCTCACCCCAGCTTTTTTTTTTTTTTATAGCTCTTACATAATACAACCCATTACCTATCAATTCGCTTTTTGTTTATTGCTTCTCCCAATTCTCAACTCTTCCCAGAAGCCTGAAGCAAGCTTACTGCTTTATCCCCAGGGCCTAGTTAGTTCTCAGTAAATAATTCATTGCCTGATAGGGTGAAAGGATGAATAATGCTAAACCATGGTGACAAATCTACTTCTTGTGCTTGTTCGGACTTCATGGAGAGTGTGAATGAGTGTGACCTTGTGGAGGCGTTTGGAACTTTGGGCTGGGAAGATCATTGAATGCTTAAAGATCATTGCGTGGAGCTTGGAGCAGTTTTGCTGAAGGAGTTGTAGAAGATGGAGGCCTGGCTTGTGAAGTTTTCAAAGGGAAGTCAGAGATCATCAGGACTGTGTAATCTGTGGGTTCTGGTCAGCTGGGGCTGAAGAATCAGCTGTAAGTAACAAGAGACCAGAACCTGAAGTGAAACTTTGTGGTACTGGGGCAATTGATGCTGGTTAGCAGGGGTGAAAAAGCTGTAGTAACAAGAGACCAGCATCACTGAGGTGAAAATCTTCTGGGAAAAATCTCCTCAGGGTCAGGCACAGCAGAAGCTATGACCAGAAGGAGCCTGAGACCTCCATCTAGAGCCAGAAGCTGGACTTGGTAACGTGTAAGAGTCTCCTATGGTTCCGGTGTTGAAATTTGAGGGGGTCACAGAGAGCAGCCGAGGCTTGGCACTGTGAGAGGTCAGGAAAGACCATTGGTGGACGTGCAGCCTCGGTTGCTGTGAAGACCCCAGGATTGCAGGGGTCATGGAGAGAAGCCTGAGGCTTGGCACCAGGAGAGGTCAGAAGAGACCATTTGGTGAAGGTGCTGCCTCAGTTTTGCAGTAGCGACCCCAGCTTTTTGGAGATGCCGGTACACTGGGACGACCACCAAAGAGCAGCGGTAGGTGTAAGAATGGAGTTGGCCTGGGCCTCAAGATGAGGTGTGGCCCACTGCGGCAGAGTCGGAGAGAGGGAGCTGCCCGAGACCCTTTGGAGCCCAGAAGATCGTGAGTGGATCCAAGGTGTCCAGCCTTGAGCTACTTTGCTGGACTTAGGTTTTGTTTGGAGTGCCTGATTCTTCCTTTGAAATAAAGACAGTACTTGTTTTGGATTTTGCAGCAGCCCACAGTTAAGAGAGCTTTTTAATAGACTGGACTTTTAAGTGTTTGGACATTTTAAGGACTGTGGGGCTTTTAAGGATGTACTGTCTTAGGTTGTGATTAGTGTTAACATCATACTTTGGGGATAAGAACTGGAAAGGTGGTTTAATAGTGATGTGTTTGTGTGTCAAGTTGACAAGGGGTCAATTGTGCTGGATAGCTTTGGTGTCAACTTGACACACCTGGGTTGAGGGAGCCTCGGTTGGGGAATTGGCTCCATTGGATTGGCCTGTGGCCATATCTGTGGTGTATTGTCTTGATTGTTGAGCAGTGACAGTATAAGAAGGCAGGCTGAGCAAGCCAGTAGAGAGCAAGCAAGTGAACATCACTCCTCCATGGCCTGTGCTTCAGCTCCTGCCTCCAGGTTCCTGCCCTGAGTTCCTGCCTTGAGCTCCCTAAGTGATGATCTGTGACCTGGGAGATGTAAGCTGAATAAACCCTTTCCTCCCCAAGTTGGTGTTGGTCAGAGTGTTTTGTCACAGCAATGGAAGACAAACTGGGACAGACCTCTTTTTTTTAATTTTTTTTTTATTATTATTTATCTTTGTATGTGTATGAATGTACTGTCAGCATGCAGGTCTGTGCACCCGTGTTGTGCAATGCCGTGGAGGTCAGAAGAGGGTCTCGGATTCCCCTGGAACTGGAGTTCTCCTGGAATTGGAGTTACAGACGGTTCTTAGCCGCCATGTGGGTGCTGGGAATCGAACCCGGGTCCTCTGCAAGAGCGTCAGTGCTCTTAACCGCTAGGCCATCTCTCCAGTCCTGAGTGTGACCTCTTAAGGAGTCACATTTTCTGGAGAATGAAAGATGAGTCAGAAGCTTATGATGGGGGGCAGGGAGCAGGGGGCAGGGGGCAGGGGGCAGGGGTTGGCAGCCAGGCTGGAGAGCCTCACGAAACCAGTGTTGGAAGTTAGACACCAGAAAGCTGCTCTCCAGAATGACGACCTTGCTGTGGTTATGCAACAAGCTGGGGGGGGGGGACTGGACAGGACGAGACTAATTTGCTTCTTATTCTTCATGATTTCTTTTTTTGAGACAGGGTCTTATGTAGCCCAGGCTGGCCTGGAACTCCTCCTACCTCAACCTCCCAACCTCTCAAGTGCTAGAATTACAAGCATGCCACACCAGATCTGGCTTCCTCATGCGTTCTTAGATACCTGTCTCCCTGACCCCAGGAACATGGTTTGGTTAAACTAGGTACCTTGCAACCCAGTCAAGTTAACACAAAATTAACTATATAGCAACTTACTGTCTTCAAATGAACACATACTTAGGGTCCCAAGTAAGAAGTCAATCAAGTGTCATTGCTGAGCATCAAGTGGCCCTCAGGTGAACTCAATGTTCTGAGAGACTTAGAGGACATTGGTTGTCATTTTGCCTGTCTCAAGTTTTGGATATTTTTTTCTTTCTTTCTTTTTTTTTTTTTTTTTGAGACAGGGTCTCCCTATAGCCCCAGCTGGCCTGGAACTCACTCTGTAGACCAGGCTGGCCTTGAACTCACAGAGATCCACCTGCCTCTGCCTCCCAAGTGCTAGGATTAAAGGCGTGCACCACCACGCCCTGCTATTTCTTTCTTTCTTTTTTTAATTAGTATTTTTATGTGTATGAGTGTTTTGCCTGTGTATGAGGGCACCACATGTATGCCCGGCCTGAGGAGGCCAGAAGAGACATCAGATTCCTTGAAACTGGAGTTACAGACAGTTGTTAGCCACCATGTGGGTGCTGAGAACAGAACCCGGGTTCTCTGCCAGAGCAGCCGGTGCTCTTAACTGCTGAGCCATCTCTCCAGCTCAGAGGCTTTTTCTCATCTTGATTGACTATTATACATACTCTTGCAGATAATGACCAAACCTGACTGGGCAGAGAGACTGGTGGCTCTTTAGTAGGTCGTTGGACTGCTAAGGGTTACAGCCCCTCTATCACGTGTGTTCTATCTGCTCCTAGACTTCCTAACAGCCAGGACGGTGGTAACTCAGTACAACCCTCTTCCCCCAGTTGGCATTTCCAAGGACAAATGGCCTCTAGAGGAGAGCACAGGATTCCCTGGAACTGGAGTTACAGATGGTTGTTAACTACCATGTGTGCACAGGGAACTGAACCCAGGTCCTCTGCAATAGCCAGCTCTCAACTTCTAAGCTGTGTCTCCAGCCCAATGTCTGGCTTTTTGATAACTGGTGTTATTAGAGAAGAAAGACTAATTCATACTTCTTTGGCAATTCAAAACTGTGCTTTTAAACCTAGTAGTAATGTTACTTATGGCGAGCTCTATGAACAAAAGAAACGAAATAGTTTAGAGCCCAGTATTAGTTACTTTTCTGTTGCTCTGATAAAACACCATGACCAAGGCGACTTATAGAAGGGAGAGTTTGTTTGGCCCCAGGGTTCGTTTTTTTTTTTTTATTCTTTCTTTCTTTTTTTTTTTCATTTTTTAACAATAAGTAATAATTTATGAGTACAAGCATCCTTCATGTAAAACCAATTTGTAAGCAGTTGTGTCCAAACCTGCGACAGACCAGCGGAGCCCAGAGCAATCAGTCCGACAGGAACAGGGAGAAGAGTAGGTGGGCAGGGATTCGGCAAGAAATGACACACAGACACCAAAAGGCTTGAGTCTGAGTGCACTTTACTTTTTCATAAGCATTAGTTTTATACAGAAAAGTTGGCAAGAGGATCACATTGTTTATTCATACAATTAGCAAGATTATACAGAACTTTTGAGATCAATCATTTTGAAAGCAATAGAACTATTCATAGGAAATCAAAGATTTATGTTGCTTTTGTGCCCCTGATGCGAGACTGCAGTTACCAAGTTTTGTAACATACTTTCTTGGCTAGCTTTTTGTCTTGTGATAATCTTTAGATATGAGTATGGTTTCTTTTTAACTTATAAGAATTCTTTCCTTTCGATTAGTTTCTTTTTAACCTGGTTCTAACATTTTCTCCTTTGTATGAAACAATGATTGTGTTTAATAGCGCGGAGTCCCTTAAAGAATAATGGGCTCTTAAGGGGGTGAGAAGCATTCCTACAGGGCTGGGAAAGTTCACCCTGACCTCAGGTAGCTCTGGGAGCTAATAATTCAGGGTTGGACTGTATTCTTGTGGTTAAGGTAGTCATGGGAACCAGACCTGCTTCAACTAGAGAGTTGCTCCTGGATGGTTAACTGTTTCCTTTCTGCCATACATCGTGGTCCTCATAATACCATCCTAACCAATATTCTAAAGTCTGCCTAGAAATAGATGGTGTCAATTTCAGTTAGTTCCCTGTAATTTAAGGGGCATCTAAAGTCTATTTCCTATAATGAAAGCTGGACCATTCTTAGTCAAAATTGTGGGCTGGATTTTCCTGAGGACCGTTTTATTAATTAAAACTTTTGCTGCTGTTGTAGTTGGTCCCATGGGTTTATATTTTTGTAGGATTATCCTAGTACTTTAATCAAAGCTTGGAGGACAGGCAGAAAATTTGTGGGAAGCACCTTCCCTGAAAACTCATCCATGTCTAATTTATGACTCGGGTTTTCTGGAACTGCAAAGGACTTAGAGAGACCATGTCCCAGGACTGTGATACCAGAGCACATTATAATAATCAGCAAAGTACAACCAAGACCTAAAAAAGGGCTAGGAGCACACTCCACCCCAGGAGGCTAACTTCCTTGAAGCCTGCGCCTCCATCTGGTGAGCGAATCACGCAGACTCCACTGGGGACAGCGTGGCACAAACCCACACACCCCATGGGTCCCACCATCCAGTTGGAGGGGGCTTGTATGTTCAGTCAAGTTGATCAGATGAGTGTCCAGACTATATTGCTATAGTTTCGTCATTCACCCTAATCGCAGCCCTTACATTCTACTACGCCCCCTCTTCCACAGATTGTTTCCTAGGCTTAGAAAAGGGGCACAGGTGGACGAGAAACAAAACAGTCTACTTTCTCTGGAGCTGTTGTCTTGGACTCTGGTCAATTCCGGCTGTTTCCTTTCATGGACTGACAGTTTGTCCATGAATAACCTTTCAATCCTGCCTGAGTGACTTCCGGCTTCCTCCCAGGGTTCCTTTTTAAAGTGGTCACACATTCTCAATGCTCAAACTCAAAAGTTAATAATGGAGCACTAGAGATGGCTCAGGTTCCATTCCCAAGCAACCAGATGGCAGCTAACAGCCATCCATAACTCTAGTTCCATGGGATCTGATGTTCTCTTTTAATCTCTGTGGGCACTGCAGGACATAGGTACACTTATACACATGCAGGCAATACACTCATACACATTAAAACAAAGAAAAAGTCGGAGGCTGGAGAGATGGCCCAGTGGTTAAGAGCACTGACTGCTCTTGCAGAGGACCCAGGTTCAATTCCCAGCATCCACATGGCGGCTAAGAACTGTCTTAGGCCGGGCGTGATGGTGTACATCTTTAATCTTAGCACTTGGGAGGCAGAGGCAGGCAGATCTCTGTGAGTTCAAGGCCAGCCTGATCTATATAGCAAGATCTAGGCCAGCTGGGACTAAAAGGAGACCCTATCTCAAAAAAAAAAGTCAACAACGGGAAGTCCAGGGAAAACTTCCCCAGTTTCCCAGTTTTTAGTTTTCCTCCTTGAAGACAAAGATCATCACAGTTTCTTTCCTTTTTTCTTTCTTTTTTTTTTTTGGTCTTTTTGAGGCAGGGTCTCCCTGTAACTCACTATGTAGACCAGGCTGGCCTTGAACTCAGGGAGATCTGCCTGCCTCTGCCTCCGAGGTGCTGGGACTAAAGGCGTGTGTCACCATGCACAGCCTCACAGTTTCTATTTAACAATATTTTTTTTTTTCCTTCCAAAACATCTTCTTTAAACTTTCCAAATGCTTCATGGCTATTTAGAGGCGCTGACCTCACTCTGAGCTAACTACAGTGAAGAAGTAATGGCGTTTTCTGTAGTTTTGCAGGAGCATGCCTGTTCCCACAGCCCCTTGTCACTGTGCAGAGCATCCTGGAGGGAAGGGGGTAGAGCAGAGACCCGGCCATTGCTATGCTTTCTCAAACCTCTTCACTGTCTTCAGATGCTGTGACCATTGGAATCCAGCTCATTCCTGTGCATTGCTGGATGGGCTGCCCCAGTCAGGCAGCCTCAGATACACAGGCCCACCTCAGACATGGGCAGGTGAGACCTTGCACCACCATCACCGGTTCCTGGCTGTTGAGCCCACACAGCTCCCGCTGGCACAATCTGAGCTGCTATGAAGCCTGCAGGACCACGTGCTGCTTGCCCTGGCTGGCAGCTAAATGTGTTTGGGAAGGATGAGGGAGCAGTAGGGGGTCAGCTCGCAGGAAGAAACAGCCAGCTTGCCGAAGACAGAGATGAGGACGAAGAGGTGGACTGTGGGAGCACGCTCATGTTCAGCAGATTTAACTAAGAGTGGTTACTGAATTCAGGTATCGGTCTCGGCATCTCTCAACAGCCCCACAATCACCAGGCAGGTACTGGTGCCCACATTTTGCAGTTGAGATTTTAGCCCAGAAGTTACGTTCCTGGTGGGTCACACATCTGCCTCTCAGCAATACCTAGGTCTTTCATCCCCAGGACAGACGTTTCCTGAAAACGATTGGCCTTGCTAAATATGTCTTAGTCTAGCTCCTGTTACTTTAACAGGATGCCCGAAGCTGGTTAGTCTATGGGGAAAGGTTTATTTGCTCATGGTTCTTCAGGGGCCCATGGCAGCATCTGCTCTGCTTCTGGGAGGGCCATGTGCTGTGTCATAGCAGAGGAAGGCTGAGGAAAGGGAGGTGTGCTCATTGGTTTTTCTCATTGCTATGAGAAAATACCCAGTAGAAATTAAGGGTAGTGTGTTTAAGGTTTCAGCCCGCCATGGCGGGGAGGGGGCAGAGCAGAGGCGAAGGGGAGTAGTGTGAACCACAGCGGACCAGCAGGCAGAGGCTAAGGGGAGTGGTGTGAACCACTGAGGACCAGCAGGCAGAGGCGAAGGGGAGTGGTGTGAACCATGGCGGACCAGAAAGCAGAGGCGAAGGGGAGTAGTGTGAACCACGGCGGACCGAGGCGAAGGGGAGTGGTGTGAACCACGGCGGACCAGCAGGCAGAGGCGAAGGGGAGTGGTGTGAACCACGGCGGACCAGCAGGCAGAGGCGAAGGGGAGTGGTGTGAACCACGGCGGACCAGCAGGCAGAGGCGAAGGGGAGTGGTGTGAACCACGGCGGACCAGCAGGCAGAGGCGAAGGGGAGTGGTGTGAACCACGGCGGACCAGCAGGCAGAGGCGAAGGGGAGTGGTGTGAACCACGGCGGACCAGCAGGCAGAGGCGAAGGGGAGTGGTGTGAACCACGGCGGACCAGCAGGCAGAGGCGAAGGGGAGTGGTGTGAACCACTGCGGACCAGCAGGCAGAGGCGAAGGGGAGTGGTGTGAACCACTGCGGACCAGCAGGCAGAGGCGAAGGGGAGTGGTGTGAACCACGGCGGACCAGCAGGCAGAGGCGAAGGGGAGTGGTGTGAACCACGGCGGACCAGCAGGCAGAGGCGAAGGGGAGTGGTGTGAACCACGGCGGACCAGCAGGCAGAGGCGAAGGGGAGTGGTGTGAACCACGGCGGACCAGCAGGCAGAGGCGAAGGGGAGTGGTGTGAACCACGGCGGACCAGCAGGCAGAGGCGAAGGGGAGTGGTGTGAACCACGGCGGACCAGCAGGCAGAGGCGAAGGGGAGTGGTGTGAACCACGGCGGACCAGCAGGCAGAGGCGAAGGGGAGTGGTGTGAACCACGGCGGACCAGCAGGCAGAGGCGAAGGGGAGTGGTGTGAACCACGGCGGACCAGCAGGCAGAGGCGAAGGGGAGTGGTGTGAACCACGGCGGACCAGCAGGCAGAGGCGAAGGGGAGTGGTGTGAACCACGGCGGACCAGCAGGCAGAGGCGAAGGGGAGTGGTGTGAACCACGGCGGACCAGCAGGCAGAGGCGAAGGGGAGTGGTGTGAACCACGGCGGACCAGCAGGCAGAGGCGAAGGGGAGTGGTGTGAACCACTGTGGACCAGGAAGCAGAGGCGAAGGGGAGTAGTGTGAACCACGGTGGACCAGCAGGCAGAGGCGAAGGGGAGTGGTGTGAACCATGGCGGACCAACAGGCAGAGGCGAAGGGGAGTAGTGTGAACCACAGCGAACCAGCAAGCAGAGATGGGGAAAGGCTGTCACCAGCTTGCTTTCTTCTCTCTCTCTTTTATTCCATTGCTGCCTCCAACCCATGGGATGGTGCCGCCCATGTTCAGGGTGGGTCTTCCCCGCCTCAGTTAGTTCTCTCTGATAACCCAGGTGTGCCTCAGGCCATTTCCTAGGTGATTCGAATCCTATCACATTGACAAAGATTAGCCATCACAGGAAACAACGCATGAAGGACAGGTTTATTTTATACCAACATGCTTTCCTGACAATGAAGTCATTCCCATAAGTTCAGACCTAATCTCCTAGGACTAACCCAGTACCAAGAAAGCGAAAGGCCCTTATGTCTCCTCGGCAGCCAATAACCTGGGTATACGTGCCATGCGTGCAGCCAGCCAGATGACAACCTCAGGCGTCATTCCTCTCACTAGCCTGGAATTTGCCAAGTAGGCTGGCTGGCCAGTGAGCTCCAGGGATCTGCCCATCTCCACCTCTTGCGTGCTGAGATTACAGGTGTGCTCCACACCTAGTTAGGATTCCTAACCTAGCCTGGACTACTGGACACCCTATCTTTTATATTATTATTATTATTATTATTATGTATGAGTGTACTGTCTGCATGTAGGTTGGTGCACCTGTGTTGTGCAGTGCTGCGGAGGTCAGAAGAGGGCACTGGATTCCCCTGGAACTGGAGTTAAAGATGGTTCTTAGCCGCCATGTGGGTGCTGGGAATGGAACCTAGGTCCTCTGCAAGAGCAGTTGGCGCTTTTAACTGCTGAGCCACTCCAGCCCCAGGACTCATTTTTATTTCAGAACAAAAACATGTTTCCTACAGTGCCTGGCATAGGATGAAGAGGGAAGAGACTGCAGACCAAAGCCTGCCGTGCTGTGCAATGAACCTCGTGGACAATGGTGAGGACAGCAGCTCAGCCACGTGGAGCTGGGGCCTCTGTGGAATCGGCACAAGCAGCTGGAGCATTTAAACAACCCAACATGCATTAATTTTGTATATCTGTTTATTTTTAAAAAAGTATAGAACACAGACACGATACTATTTAAAACATCTCTAACATTAAATAAATTATTTCCAGGTAAGCATTGAAGACACACAGACTAGGCCTCTAAGCCATACCCAGGTCACAACTGAGGGACCTTGGCTTGTCCTCCTGGACAGATCTTTCCCTTCCATGCAGTGGCCACAGCACTCAGGATTAGTTCTGCCTGAGCTGGCATTGCTCACAGGCCCAGCTGAGGGATGTGAGGGCTGCCTGGGCATCAGCAGAGCCAGGGTGGAAGGGCACTGGGCTGGCACACAGGGAGAACCAACACATAAGCTTGAATGTCTTCCCATACCCAACCTTCCATATCAGTGCTACCAAGCCAGTGGAGGTGGTACCTGACACACAGTCCAGGGACCTTTCCAGGGTGACTACTGCCCTGTGAGACAGTCTTGCCTGGCCACAGAGACCTCTAGAAGCTTAGGCAAGGCCAGGAAACTCTCCAGAGAGCTTTGGGGAACAGAGTCCTCGGATACCCTATTTTGAGAATTCTGATCCCCAGAACTGTAAGATCATAAATTTGTGTTGCTTTTAAGCCACCAAAGGACCTGGTGCAGTAACACCTGGAAACCGACGCAGGCGGCCACTGTCTGGTGTATATTTGAGCCACACAATACGCACAGCAGCTCAAGTAGCTTCTCTCATTTCTAGGTGTAGAGGATTAATTCTGCATTCTGCAGGGACAGCCACAGGCAGCCTGGAAAAACTGGAGGTCTCTTACTGAAGCAGGTATTTGTCAGTGCTACAGACACATACACATACACACACACAGACACACACACACACGCACACACACCCTCTCTGCTGGCTGGGCAGATGGCCAATCTGCCATCTTTCAGGGGACAGGTAGGCACATGTTATTCTAGTGGTTGGCAAAAAACAAAACACAGCCACCCAAACCAGTTGGCACGTATCATTACTACGTCAGGTAAAAGGAATGGAGCTGCACAGCTAGTCTTTTTCTTTTTTTGAGAGAAGGTCTCACGTAGTCCCAGCTGGCATCCAATTCACTATCTACTCGAGGATGATTTTGAACTTCTGATCCTGACTCCTCCTCCCTGATGCTAGGATTATAGGCATACACCATTATGCCGGCTTTATGGGGTGCTCGGGATGGACCCAGGGCTTTGTATTTGTTAGGCAAGCACAAACGGACACTCCCAGCCCCATGTTCAGCCTCTTAAGTACAAAGGACCATCAAATAAATAATAATAAAAAGGCACATTGTCATTTTCACCCTGGGGATTCCAGTGAGATCAGAGACCTTCGGGGCGGATTGGCTCCTAGGAATCGGCTTGCTCTTGGAATCCAGGGCTCCTGGTAAACCATATCTCTCTGATATCACTATGGCTCCTCCCCAACACAGTTCAGGAGGATGTGGGCTGTGAGGACGGCATCCAGATGAGAAGCCACTGTTTGCTCATCACTGGACGAGTCCACTGGGAAATCGGGATCTGCTGGTGTTGAGCAAAACCTGCTCTAGTTGATTTCTCTTGTTGGGACACTTTTGCGTCCCAGTGTCCTGTGTCATGCATCTCAGTGAAGTCTCTGGAATGGGTCCAGGTTATTCCTTTGGCTCCACTGGTCCCTGGATGTTGAGCAAGGGGATGTCCGTCTCCTTGTTGTCTACCTCCTTCTTGGGGTGTGAAAAGGTGTAGGGCTCGTTCTCAGACTCAGGGGGGCTGCTCGGGGCCGGCTCATCTGCAGTGAACTTTGCGGTTGGGGTCCTGGAGAAGATGGGGGGTGGAGATGGGGGGCAGTCCCCCATGGGGCCCTGGAAGGGCCGGTATGTGTCCACCTCTGGCTGGAGGAAGGACCCGCCAGAATCCTGTAGCAGGTGGCCGTACACCATGGTGTCGTCGATGACCGCGTACACGTGGGAATCGTTGTCCTTCCGTCCTTTCTGGAACTTGTGTGGCTGGGGGATCTGGGTGTTGACGTTGCCATTGTAGATGCCCACAGCGGGTCCCTTGTTGACTTTCTTTTTCCTGTTTGTGTGAAGGGAACATGGCAGAGTGAGAACCTACAATGATGGATGAGTGACACACGGCCCTGAGATTCCTCCAGGCTCTCATCGCATCTCACCTGAGTCCCTGAAGCCACTTAGTATTTGAAACTGAAACTGCCAGGGAACACTTGGAAGCAAACAGCCTTTGTTTCTGGTTTTCAAGGTAGAAACTGAGGAGAAATCTGACTTTGTAAAATTGCATGGGAGCCAACGGTGGAAACGCCTGGTCATCCCTCTCCCTCTTCTAAACGACATCAGCTTAGCATGCCCAGGCCAACCTTCTAGAATGTTCAGTACTTCCCTGTACTAATGCGCCTTCTTTTCTTGCATAGGTCAAAGCTTACTGGCTAACTTCAAACAGCAATCACCGAGACTCAGAAGGCAAGGGTATGGGGCTCATCCTCTGCTTGAGCTGGGGATGGGAACAGCTCATCCTTAGCTGGAGGGCCCCTGTCCCTGTCCCTGCAGCTCAAGTGCAGACAGAATCCAGGCTGCAGTATTCAGTAGTAACACCATTATCTTTGGGTGTGTTGTATTCTCTGGCACTGGGCTGGGGTCAGGAGTTAGCATGTCCCACCCTGGAACACAGGAATCAGGGAACATGGACAATAGCTGACTCAAAAGGAGGATGTCTGCACAATTAGCATAATGGGCACAGAATGCAGAGGCTGGCAGCTCCTGGACTGTGCTTTTGTGAGGTAAAAATCCATCTGATGCTGGCCTCAGCCTCAGGAGTGAGGCCTTTAACACACACCCTCTTTCACACTCCCGCAGTGTCTGGCTTGTCCCTCTGCTCAGTGGACAGTGGAAGAGACCATTTAGCCCCTGGTTTCTCTCCAGCACTTCATGGTCCTAGTGCTCAGGGGACCCTCAACAAATGCCTTCAGAGGGAACAAGTTCTACAGCACTGTTCCTTCTTGTCCTTATGTAGAACCTGTCAACCCTCTGACAAACAACTTGGGCCCAGCGATTCCATGCAAACACATTAGACAAAAGCCTCACGTGGTCAAGTACCACAGCCACACCTATGCTGGCAAGTGTCAGGCGGATATTGGAGCAGGCTGGAGAGGGAGATATGGCTGGACCCTTCCTCTCAACCAACCCCCCCCCCCCAAAATAAGGCATCTGGGGCTTAGTGTTAATTAATGCATCCCAACTCTTTGGGATATGCTGTGTGTCCCAGACAATAACATGTCTTGAGAGGAACAATAATATAACAGTCGGACATTTTTGGACAGTTCTATTATATGACAGGAATTTGCCCAAGGTTATGTTGAACTTAAAAAAAAAGTTTTATTTTGAAGAGAGTTGGAAAAGTACCTGATGGACAAGTGTGAGGGACCCCTGTCAAAAGCTGGTGTGGTGGGGCACACTTGAATTCCCAGTGCTGGGGAGAAGACAGGCAGATCCTGGGGGTGGTCATTGACCAACTAGCCTACCCTTCTTGCTAAGTTTCAGGTCAACAAGAGATCCTGTCTCATAGAAGCTGGATAGGGCCAGGAAGACTGTTCAGTGGTAAAGGTGTGCATACATATACATATAATAAGTAATATATACTTTAAAAATTGAAACAGGGGTTGGAGAGATAGCCTAGCGGTTAAGAGTGCCGACTGCTCTTGCAGAGGACCCGGGTTTGATCCCCAGCACCCACATGGCGGCTGAGAACCATCTGTAACTCCAATTCCAGGAGAACTCCAGTTCCAGGGGAATCCGACACCCACTTCTGACTTCCGAGGCATTGCACGACACGGGTGCACAAACCTACATGTAGACAGTACATTCATACACACAGAAAATAAATAAATAAATAAATAATTTAAAAAAATTGAAAGGAGGTGGATGGCTCCGAGGATATCCTCTGGACTCCACATACACTGCACACATGTGCACTAGAGCTGCACACCTGTACACCTACACTCACAAAAAGTTGTTTGTTTACTTTCTGGAAAGTTCCCATCATACTAAAGTAAACAGATCTCCCCTCTGGCCTTCATCAGAAATAGGAGCATAACTGATAAAGTCTGAGGTCACAGTGGACTCCATCTAAAAAGACATTGCCTTTGAGGCCACAGAACCTGCTGGTCTGTGGGGGAGGGGATGAGGCAGGCAACCTGGTCCTCCTTCCTCTTAGGCCTCAAGGCTGCCTCCGGCACTGGCCTACGGTCCCACAGCTGAGCACACAGCAGACAGTTTATTTAGGGAACTACAGAACAAGCTAGGGCAACAGCTTGCCTTTCCTCAAGGTGGCAGAGGGAGTGGTTCTTGTCAAGATCACCTCTGCTACCATCAGTCTACTAAACAAAGGGTGCCACAGTGTGTGTGTGTGTGTGTGTGGTGCTTGTTTATCCCCCATGTTTGGGATTTTCTTTTCCCCCTTCTATAACTGTAAGTCAGGCTTGGAAAGATTATTTAACATTGATCTTTGAGGGAAAATGGGAAGCAAAAAACCCCCACCGATACCTATCGACATATGAATATTCTGGGTGTGGTGGTCCAAACCTGAAATCCTAACACTCAGGAGGAAGAAGAGTTTCAGAAGTTCAAAGTAGCCTGGAATATATAAGACCCTATATCAATCAATCGTCAATTAGTTAGGTCTGTGTGATCCAAGGACACATCAAGTCAGCCAAAGGCAGCGGGAGAGTCCACCCACCTCTTTTGCACAAGGCAGATGATGAGTCCCAAGGCAAACAGCAGCAGAGCTCCACCTCCCACGGCGCCGACAATGATAGCCAGGTCTGCGAGCAGAGACAGGGCGTCAGAGGGGACAGGCTAGCACAAGGATGAATCCAAGCGGCTCCCTTCCCGAATTAAGGTGGGCCATGGAAGGTGGCTGTGACACTTCTGAGCCTGACCTTTAAGAGGACTGTCAGCTGCTGCTTCCCCTGACTGAGGACGCCTGCCCCGGGACAATTAGTCTGACTATGCAGAGGCCACCCAAGAGAGTGCATGTGGAGAAAACTCAACCCAGATATGCGGAGAGCTAAGGCCCAGTGCTCGTCTCTGGTTGATCCATTCCATCCGAGCTGTTTGGTGCGTGTGTGCTACCCGTTGCGCTGTCCAAATTTCTGAACATCAGTTGTGAGCAAATAAAAGTTACCATCTAAGCCAATAAACTCAGAGTAGTTTGTGCGTAACACTTACATACAGGAAACATGGGAAAGACCTACCAGATCCTCCTAAGGCTATTCTCACCCTCCACTGGGTGTGTCCTCCGCCCACAGGCCGTCTTAGGGAGGGAAGAGCAGAGAGCAGTGGACAGAACAAACAGACAGACATCAGAAGTGCAGGAGTGAGGGACAGGGTCGTTGCATGAGTTGTTCTTTCCCACAGCTGCACGGATCTGAGGGGAAACTGCACCAGACAGGCTTAGGAATCCTTCCTGCTCACCAAGAAGCCGAAGGTGAGGTTCGAAGGGAACAGAAATAGAAGTAAACGACAAAAAAGGAAAGTAAGAGAGGAAGCAAGCCCAAGCAGTAACTCCTGGGTGCCTTTTGGTCTCTCTCTCTCTCCCTCCCCCCCCCCCCCCCCCCGTCCCTCCCTCCCTTTCTCCAGGCACTGAAGCTCCACCGTGCTACCCAGATGTGGGTTCTGGCTGAATACTCAGTCTTCCTAAGCACCAGACAGGGAAGAACCAGAAGAAACGGCTTTCAAAGTTCAAAACCCAATACGTGGAGGAACAGAGGTGACGTCCCCATGCTGTCTGAGATCCTCACTGACTGAGGGCCTTTTGGGATGGCACTGCCTCAGTGGACAAAATAGAAACAGAGGTAGCACTTATCACACCACACATTTTCATCCCCATCACAGAACCCCAGTGATGCTTTGTCATCCATTCTAGAAGACCACAGGAGTGAAAAGACAGGCCCTATATCAGAGAGTTTGAAAAAAAAAAATCCAGGTTGGAAAAGCCGTCAAGAGATCCTGCATGCTTCCTCCGGCATCTTGTGCATCCCTTAACAGGGCCAGCTATGTAGTGGAGAGTTTCAGATGAAAGTCCCTTAGCTAACCTGTACATGCTGCAGATGAATCAGCCCGATAAGCCCAGCTCAGAACAGACTTCCTCAGCCAACGTATGAACAACAACAAATGCTATCTTAAGCCATTAACTTCTGGGATCTTTTGTTATACGGGAGTGTGGATGCAATAGCTGACTAATACCAGGTCAAGTAGGACTCAATGTGTTTTCTGACTTGCCCCAATGTTTGTTCCCTGCCAGTTTTCATTCCTGAACTGTCTCTGGAAGACCCTGAAAGTCCTTACCCACAGTCCTTGGGGTAAGAGTCACCCAGAAGAGCAGGTCCAGCTGCTTGCCGCTCACAGGACTACAGTTGGAGATGTTGACCCAGAAGCTGTGGCGATGGAAAGTCGGCTTGGGGAGCACTTCCTCCTCCAGGCTAAAGATCTCTTCCACTCGGGTCCGCTGTTCCTGGATGATCATGAACGCCCGTCCCGACTGGCAGACCACACCAGTGCGCTCCTTGTCGAAGGTCAGGCAGGCCACCTGGTCGCTGGGGACGCTGATATTCCAGGACACTGAGGAGAGGGCTGGTAGGCCCCGGTCCCAGTTAGGGGTCCTCAGGTAGACCTTGTTTTTTGTGTCCGGGGTCACCGTGAAAATACCTTCCTCTGCAGGGAAAGGAAAAGAATCCAGACAGATGCCTTATTTACCAAAATGGATAGAAAGGAGAGAGGTAAAGCGGATGATAAACCATCAACCCAGCGCCTTCCAACAGAATGTTCTGCCACAATGGATATGCTTTGTCGTCACTACTGACTAAGTAGCCACTCGCTGGGCACTTTCTGTGCGCCTAGTGTGCCTGGGTGCTAAAATCTGGATCTGAAATGGTTCCAAAGGCTGAGGAGTCACAAGCCCACAGCACTGTTGGGAAGTGGTGGAACCTTAAGAGATGGGGCCTAGTCCCATCATTGGTGAGGGAACCTCTTGTGGGGGAGGGAGGCTAGTACTAGGTTAGGTCACTGGGGGCACCCCTGTGACGTGCTCGTGGGAGCCTGTTGCTCTTCACTCCCTTTTGGTTCCTGGAGACCATGAGGTGAGGAGCCCCTCCCACCATACATTTCTACATGATGAACTACCCAACACAGGTCCAAAACCAACTGGACCTACTAAGGATGGCCTTCAGTCTGAAGCTGTGAGCCAAAATAAACCCTTCCTGCCTTGGAAGTTTGTTATCTCACGGCAGTGGGAAGCTGGCTTACCAAGGAACCATAGCCTTCATTTATTTAAGGTTGATTAAGTTTAAATGTGATCACTGTCAGTGAAGGATCAATCCTGGTCAGGCTACGTGCCTGGGTCTTTTCAGACACACAAAACAGCACAGCAGTTTGCCAAATGAGTGCTTTTCTCAGCTTACTTTCAGAAGTGTTCCAAGCATAAGAAATGCTCACCTCCCGCCCTCATCTACGGGGACTAGCACACAGACACACCAGCCCCAGAGCACAGAAAAAGCTTCAGGTGCTGAGACGAGTAAGAGCATCACGAAGTTGATAGGGCTCCCAGCATGCCCAGAGGTCTGCTCTGCGCCTCCAGGTGAGAGAAGACCCCCACTCCACAATGTCGGGATGAGCCTGGTTTGCAATGGCTCCCCCGAAGGGCTTACCTGGTAACCTTCGAGATGGCAGGCAGCATGGCTGAGCTTAATCTACCACCAAAGACCCATCTCCTTCCCACTATGCCTCGGAGAACAAAGTCAACCTCAAATAAAGGTCTCAGTTGATATAAAAATGGCTTCCAATTTAACAAACTATTCTTTGAGGAATATGTAATGGTGACTGTGACTTTTAAATCAACAACATAGAGGTCACCCTGGTGAGCCATTTAGAGCTCATTTACTGCTCAGAACATTGTGGGCCTTAATCTTGCCTCTGTACTGCCAGAGAATAGAAGGACCCTCACACTGAAGAGAGCCACCTGTCTCCCAACAATAATATCCCACCCCCACCCCCACTCTTCACGGTGTATTTTGAATGGGTAAAGCATAATCATTAAGAACTTCTCCATTAAAGACTTTTTTTTTGTTAGCACCTTAACAACCCAGGGCTGGGGAACATTTGGTTATTTCTCAGGTAGGCCTTGTCTGTTTCCAGAAAAGAATAGAACTTGATTCTTTGTTCTACTGCCAACACTTGCCTTCTACTGTCAGAAAACACTTTTCTCATTTCTAAGCTCTGGAATTTTCCATGGGAGGTTGTTGGGAATGCCAGGATTAGGATTTATAACAAATTTTCTGTGTAAGGACCAGACACCAGATCAATCTCTTCTCTCCAAACTAGCAACCTTGTTAAAGGGCTCCATCCTGGTTTGAATGTGAAAAGACCCCCTAGGCGCATGTGTTTGAAAGCTTGGTCCTCAGCTAGTGATGATGTTCAGGAAGGTTCTAGAACCATCAGGAGGTACAGACTTGCTGGAAGAAGTAGGTCATTGCAGGCCTTGGGGTTTTATAGCCCAGCCCCACTTCTAGTTACTCCAAGATTCCTAAATGAAGACACAACCTGAACAACTGCCTCTGCTCCTGCTCCCTGAACCCCCCATGATGAACTGTACCCCAGACTCTGAGCCAAAAGAAACCCTTTCTTCCTTAAGTTGCTTCTTGCCAGGTATCTGGTCTCCAGGCTTGTAAGATGCAATGAAGATTAGACAAGAAAGGCTAACTGGGACCCCTTGCCTTTGAAATATGGTGCGAGGGACTCATTACCTTTGAAATATGGTATGAAGAACACAGTCAGGACCTCCTTGGAGACGTCTTGTTGGGAGCTGGGGGCAAAGGTGCGCAGTGTCACTGTGGTGTTCTGCTTGACCTGGATCTGCTGGATGGAGCCTCCAGGGCAGAAGGAGCCGAAGTACAGGTCCTGGCTGGGCGTGGTGCTGAAGACACGGTAGCTGAAGCTGGTGTTGCAGGCCCTCTCGTGTGTGTGCTGCTGCAGCTTCTGGGCTGGTACCAACCTCAGGCTGAGCCTGTCCTTGGGTATGAGCAGCTTCCAGGAGAACTCGTGGAGCTGTACGGGCAGCTGGAGGATGTCACTGGGCACCTTCAGGGGGTTGGACTTCCTAGAGCAGTAGCCGTAGTCCAGGCAGCCTGGAAGGGAGAGCCAGTGGTATTCGAGTGTAGGGGAGACCAGGCCACACCCATTCTGGCATGCGGCAGGCCTGGGGCTGGAGGTCTGGGCTACCCTGCTTCTCCTTTCGTCTTTCCCTTCCACTCTGCCTCCTTCCCTAGTGCCCCGCCCCCTTTATTGTCGACTAACCTGACAGCTAAGCACCTGTGAGTACCTAGGACGGAAACAACCTCTTCGAGTTGGTATCTCCCTATGTCTGGGATGCTAAGTGTCCTGTGGGTAGGACACAGGTCTCCACCCCAACATGCCCCCACAATTCTGTGTCGTGGTCAGAGCTGAGTAGTGTGAGAGACACCTGTCTACATTGTGCCCTGTCGCTTCCTAATGGGGTGGTTTCTGTGGCCTCAGCTCTAGTGCAGTGTGCCCTAAGCTACATGTCAGAGCCCATGGCAACCCCAGGAGGAAGTGACATGCAAGAGACAGGGTTTCATTTTTCCCCGGCAGGGATGGCCTGGAACCAAGTTGCTGAAGATGACCTTGAACTTCCGACCCTCCTGCCTTTACCTCTCAAGTGCTAAGATTACAGGCATGCGTGCTCAGTTTGTGTGGTGCCCAGGGCTTTGTGCATGCTAGGCAAGCACTGAACCAACTGATCTACACCTCTAGCCTCAAGTATGGGTTCTGCTGCATTTATTAAATGACTCCCACCAGCCCCAGATGGAGCCAGGCTCAGTTTGTTTGTTTTTGAGATGCGGTCTCATTTATCTGAGGCTGGCCTTGAACTTGAATAGCCATGGAATGTTTGGTTTATGAGGTGCTAAGAATTGAAACCAGGGCCTAATGCATATTAGGTAAGCATTCTTTTTTTTTTAATTTTTATTCGTTTTTTACGTGTATGAATGTTCTGTCTGCATGTTGGTTTGTGCACCCGTGTCGTGCAATGCTGCGGAGGTCAGAAAAGGGTGTCAGATTCCCCTGGAACTGGAGTTAAAGACGGTTCTCAGCCGCCATGTGGGTGCTGGGAATCGAACCCGGGTCCTCTGCAAGAGCAGTCGGTACTCTTAACTGCTAGGTCATCTCTCCAGCCCCTAGGTAAGCATTCTATCGCCAGAGTTACATCCCCAGACCCAGGCTAAGTTCTTGATCTTGAGCCTCTTTATCTTATGCAGAGCAGACGAGGAAGTGGCAAGTGGAGGCATGGGAATGGGGTATGGTGAAACCCTAGATGGGCTAAAGGGCAACCCTGGGCTTGCGGGTGAGGGGCACAGCCAGGGCTTGCGGGTGAGGGGCACAGCCAGGGCTTGCGGGTGAGGGGCACAGCCTGGGCTTGTGGGTGAGGGGCACAGCCAGGGCTTGCGGGTGAGGGGCACAGCCTGGGCTTGTGGGTGAGGGGCACAGCCTGGGCTTGTGGGTGAGGGGCACAGCCTGGGCTTGTGGGTGAGGGGCACAGCCAGGGCTTGTGGGTAAGGGCGTACTTAGGGTTTTCTCCGCATTCACCCACAGGCGCGTCAGGTCATCACACAGGAAGGAGAGCTTGTGTTTGGAGCCAGCTGTCAGGGTAACGTTGGCACTGCAAGTCCGAGACTCTAGACACACAAAGCACCCGGGAACAAACCTGCGGCCCTGTTTGGCCGGCCTGGGCTCGATAGTGACGGACATGGTTCGCTCTTGACTTAGGTCGACCACGTAGGTTTTATCTGAAACCACAAGCAGAGATGAGGTTTGAAGTGCGGATGGGCAGCAAGCACGTGAGACAGACAAGAGGACAAGTCAGCGGTCGGGGAAGAGAATGGCAGGGGGTGTGTATGTGTGTATGTGTAGTGTGTGTATGTACAGTGTATGCTTGTGTGTTTGTGGTATGTATAGTATATGCGAGTGGGAATGTGTATGTGTAGTGCACGGTGTGTGATGTGTGTGTGTAGTGTGTATGCATACTGTATGCATGTGTCTGTATATGGTATGTGTGTGTATGTAGAGTGTGTATGTGTGTTTGTGGTTATGTGTGGTGTGTGTGTGCACTTGCCTGTGCGGGTGTGGAGGCATGTGGAGGCTGATGTTGTGTGTGTGTGTGTGTGTGTGTGTGTGTGTGTGTGTGTGCACTTGCCTGTGTGGGTATGGAGGCGTGTGGAGGCTGATGTTGTGTGTGTGTGTGTGTGTGTATGTGTGTGTGCGCGCACTTGCCTATGGGGACGTGGAGGCTGATGTTTGTGTGTGTGTGCACTTGCCTGTGGGGGTGTGGAGGCTGATGTGTGTGTGTGTGTGTGTGTGTGGTGTGTGCTCCCATTGCGCTGTGTGGGTATGGAGGTGTGTGGAGGCTGATGTTGTGTGTGTGTGTGTGTGTGTGTGTGTGTGTGCTGCACTTGGCTTGGGGCGTGGAGGCTGATGTTTGTGTGTGTGTGCACTTGCCTGTGGGGGTGTGGAGGCTGATGTGTGTGGTATTTGTGTGTGTGTGTGTGTGTGTGTGCGTGCACTTGCCTGTGTGGGTATGGAGGCGTGTGGAGGCTGATGTTGTGTGTGTGTGTGTGTGTTGTGTGTACTTGCCTGTGGGGGCATGGAGGCTGATGTTTGTGTGTGTGTGCACTTGCCTGTGGGGGTGTGGAGGCTGATGTTGGGTGTGTGTGTGTATGTTGTGTGCACTTGCCTGTGTGGGTATGGAGGCTGATGTTGTGTGCCTTCTTACTATTTTCTGTTTATTCTGTTTTAGTGTATGACTGCATTGCTTGCAAGCATTTAAGTTCACCACATGCACAAAAGCCCACAGAAGTCAGAATGGGCATCAGATCCCTGAACTGGACTTATGGTGTTGCTGCCATGTGTGGTGCTGGGATTCAAACCCAGTCCCGCAGGAGCAGTAGTGCTCTACTTGGTGCTGAGTCTCTCCAGCCCCCTCCCCTTAAATTTTTTGAGACAGGGTCTCTCATTGCATTTGGAAATCAATGTTTTGGCTAGCCTGTCTGGCCAATGAGCCTCTAGAGCTCTTGTTTCTGCCTCCAGTGCTGGGGTTACAGGACAGTGCCAACATGGTGGGGTTAGAGACATGTGAAGTAGACATGGGCGCTGGGGTTACAGACATGTGCAGTAGACATGGTGCTGGGGTTACAGACATGTGTAGTACACATGGTGCTAGGGTTACAGACATGTGCAGTACACATAGATGCTGGGGTTACAGACATGTGCAGTAGACATGGTGCTGGGGTCAGACATGTGCAGTACACATGTGGGTGCTGGGGTTACAGACTGTGCAGTAGACATGGGTGCTGGGATCTCAGACATGAGCAACAGACATGGGTGCTGGGTTACAGACATGTGCATTACACATGGTGGCTGGGATTACAGACATGGGCAGTATACATGGGTGCTGGGGTTACAGACACGTGCATTAGACATGGGTGCTGGAGTTAACAGACATGTGCAGTAGACATGGTGCTGGGGTCACAACATGCATTAGACATGGGTGCTGGGTTAAGACATGTGCAGTAGACATGGTGCTGGGGTCACAGACACTGCATTAGACATGGGTGCTGGGGTTACAGACATGTGCAGTAGACATGGTGCTGGGGTCACAAACACATGCATTAAGACATGGTGCTGGGGTCACAGGTACATGTGCAGTAGACATGGTGCTGGGGTCACAAAACACATGCATTAAAATGGTGCTGGGGTCACAGACATGTGCAGTGACATGGTGCTGGGGTCACAAACACATGCATTAGACATGGTGCTGGGGTACAGACATGTGCAGTAGACATGGTGCTGGAGTTATAGACATGTGCAGTAGACATGGTGCTGGGGTTTACAGACATGTGCAGTAGACATGGTGCTGGGGTCACAAACACATGCTTAGACATGGTGCTGGGGTCACAGACGTGCAGTAGACATGGTGCTGGAGTTAGACATGGCAGTAGACATGGGTCTGGGGTTAAGACATGTGCAGTAGACATGGTGCTGGGTTACAGACATGTGCAGTAGACATGGGTGCTGGGGTCACAGACATGCTGCAGTACACATGGGTGCTGGGGTTACAGACATGTGCAGTACACATGGGTACTGGTGTTACAGACATGTGCAGTAGACATGGATGCTGGGGTCACAGACATGTGCAGTAGACTCTGGGGATCCAAACTCAGGTTCTCATGCTTGCCCACAATACCCACAGATCCATCTCCCTAGGCCTGGAAAGTTTTGCTTTGTTTTATTTTGTTTTAATTAAAGCACATAGTAACTTCAGAAGAAAGTAAAAAAGAAAAACAATGGAGCTCACTCCAGTGAAAGGTAATAGATATTGTTTAAAAGTTGCATAAATGTGAAGTATAAGAGTAAAACCCTAGAAGGATGAAAATATCTGACAACAGGGTCCAGAAATAATGCTTAAGGACAAGGGATGCCTTAGGAAAATGACTGAGCTGATCACAGAAAAGGAGACTTCAACAGCCAAACATTCTAAATATGTGAAGTTGTATTTTGCATTTAGTGTATTTGGTGTCACTTGTAATCAGAGAAAAGCAAATGAAAACACGGTATTTACCCTACAAAGTCTGGGGATGTGCCGGGCGCTACAGGGAAAGAGGACTCCAGATGCTGCTAAGAACCTGGACAGCCCGCTGTAGTACACTGTAGTACACTGTAGTGCACTGGTAGTCGGTATCAGATGGGAACAGCACGGCCCTGGAGCCCTACATGACATGGGATGTGGGACAGTACTGGACTCAGGACAGGTTAGTAATGGTGGTGGGACAGTCATGAATTTTGGAATACTGTGCAGAACGATGGAGATCTAAAAGCCTCGATATGGTCCTGAACACACGGCAAGTGTGTTCTATGTCACAGTAGGGTGCACGATCTTCCTTTCTTTACCATTGTATCTTCGATGGCATCGTTACTCAGTATTTGTGCTATCACGACCATGTCAACAACACTCACAAACGCAGTGTTTACACAACTGCTCTATTCTGCATACTGCCCATTGCAATTCCTTATTTCAAGTCACCTGAAAGGCTGGCCTGAATCAAAGAGACCCACCTGCCTCTTCCTCCGAGTGCTGGGATTAAAGGCATGCACTACCATGTCCAGCTTTATTGTCAGTCTTTATCACTTCTTCAGTTTCTATGTACTTTTTCATAATCTGACCTCCCAGCTCCACTCCACTTGCACAAATCTTCTCAATGCATTTGAGAATATCAACTTCGCTGTTCTGAGGAACTCTCTGTAGAGCTCAACAAGGGCTCTGATCGATGCCTCCTTTCTCCTCCTCTGCTTCCCAACATTCTTTGGTTTTCTGCTTGTGTCGCTTTTATTTAGACTAGATTGTTCTTTCTCACTTTCCACTTCCCTGTTCTCTTCCTTGATTTCATTCAGTTATGATTTTTATTTTGCTCTCAATAATTCCTAACTTCACAGCTTACTGTTGGGGGCTGTGAAAAATGGTTCAATGGTTAGAAGACACTTGCTGATCTTGCAAGCACCTGAGCTTGGTTCCCAGCATTCACACTGGGCAGCTCACAACCATCTGTAATTTCCAGTCCAAGGGTAATCCAATAACTTTGGCTTCCATGAGCACCTGCCCTCATATGCATATACCCCACACGACACACAGACACACACACACAAACCAGACCACACACAGGCAACACAGACACATTAACAGACACAGACATACACGACATACCCAACACACAAACACAGACACGCAGACACACACAGACCACAGACACACACAGACACAGACATAGACATACACATCATTTAAAAATAAAAACTTAAATGAAAACTTTAATGAGTCAAATTAAACAAACAACAAAACCCCAACCCCCAAAAGTAGACAAAACAGAAGACCACAAGAACAGAAAAAAAAAAAAAAATCAAGGAAATACATTTAAACCACCAGTAAGAAAAAAAAAGATAAACACAAACCACAACCCAACGTCTCTGGAAGACCAAACTAAGAATCTATGGGGTAGAAGAAGAGCTGAAATAAAAAACTAAGTCAGAGACTGGAGAGATGGCTCAGTGGTTAAGAGCGCTGACTGCTTTTGCAGAGAACCTGGGTTCGATCCCCAGCACCCACATGGTGGCTGAGAACTGTCTTTTAACTCCAGTTCCAGGAGAATCGATGCCCTTTCTGACCTCCGTGGCATTGCATGACATGGGTGCACCAACCTACATGCAGACAGTCACTCATAACCATAAAAAAAGCAAAACAAAAAACCCACAAACACTAAAGGCAGACCGGGGAGATGGTCAGTGGGTAAGAGTGCTTGCTGCCAAGTCTGATAACCCGAGGACGCTCCCCCAAACCCCACAACTTCTGCGAGTTGTCCTTTGACCTCGACACTGTGCTGTGGCATGTGTATAACACATACATACAAACATAAATAAATAAAGAAATGTTAAAAAAAAATCAAACAACCCAAGGCCCAGAAAATCTATTCAATGTAATTATAGAAAAATTTTCCTCATGGGGAAAGAAATGGACATCAAATGAGGAGAGCCATTTAGAGTTCCAAATAGACATAAACAGAGAAGAACTTCTTTCTTCTTTTTTTTTTAATTTTATTTTTCTATGTGTATGATGTACTGTCTGCATGCAAGTCTGTGCACCCGTGTCGTGCAATGCCCCGGAGGTAGAAGAGGGTGTCGGATTCCCTGGAATTGGAGTTCTCTGGAATTGGAGTTAAAGATGGTTCTCAGCTGCCACGTGGGTGCTGGGGGATCGAACCCGGGTCCTCTGCAAGAGCAGTTGGCGCTCTTAACCACGAGGCTATCTCTCCACCCCGGAAGAACTTCTAAGAATATTGTAGCAAGATGTCAAAAGTACAAACAACCAAAAAACTCCCACAACCTACATTAGAGGATACATGAGAAAAAATGCCAACTCACCTGCAAAGGCAAACATGTCAGAGCCCTCAACAAAACCCTCCAAAGTGGGAAGGCATGGGCTGACACACGTCAAACCCAATCAACATTGTGACGTCCAGAAAAAGTTGTCTTCTGAATTGGTGGAAGATAGACCGTTCAAGACAAACACAACTGAAAGCAATTTATGACCACTAATAGCCTTAGAAGATACTTAAAGGAACCGTAAATACAGAGAAGGAAGGCAGTCTTCAATCATGAAAACACAGAAGAAATAAATCCCACGACAGGAATAGATGAACAAAGGCAAACTAGGAAGGAATCCATTATTTTGTGTGTGTGTGTGTGTGTGTGTGTGTGTGCGTGCACTTGCCTGTGGGGGCGTGGAGGCTGATGTTTGTGTGTGTGTGCACTTGCCTGTGGGGGTGTGGAGGCTGATGTGTGTGTATGTGTGTGTGTGTGTGTGTGTGTGCGTGCACTTGCCTGTGTGGGTATGGAGGCGTGTGGAGGCTGATGTTGTGTGTGTGTGTGTGTGTGTGTCTACTTGCCTGTGGGGGCATGGAGGCTGATGTTTGTGTGTGTGTGCACTTGCCTGTGGGGGTGTGGAGGCTGATGTTGTGTGTGTGTGTGTATGTGTGTGTGCACTTGCCTGTGTGGGTATGGAGGCTGATGTTGTGTGCCTTCTTACTATTTTCTGTTTATTCTGTTTTAGTGTATGACTGCATTGCTTGCAAGCATTTAAGTTCACCACATGCACAAAAGCCCACAGAAGTCAGAACAGGGCATCAGATCCCCTGGAACTGGACTTACAGATGGCTGTTAGCTGCCATGTGGGTGCTGGGATCAAACCCAGATCCACCGCAGGAGCAGCCAGTGCTCTTAGGTGCTGAGCCATCATCTCTCCAGCCCCTCCCCTTAATTTTTTGAGACAGGGTCTCTCATTGCATTTGGAAATCAATGTTTTGGCTAGCCTGTCTGGCCAATGAGCCTCTAGAGCTGCTTGTTTCTGCCTCCCAGTGCTGGGGTTACAGACATGTGCATCAGACATGGGTGCTGGGGTTAGAGACATGTGAAGTAGACATGGGCGCTGGGGGTTACAGACATGTGCAGTAGACATGGTGCTGGGGTTACAGACATGTGTAGTACACATGGTGCTAGGGTTACAGACATGTGCAGTACACATAGATGCTGGGGTTACAGACATGTGCAGTACACATGGTGCTGGGGTCAGACATGTGCAGTACACATGGGTGCTGGGGTTACAGACATGTGCAGTAGACATGGGTGCTGGGATCTCAGACATGAGCAACAGACATGGGTGCTGGGGTTACAGACATGTGCAGTACACATGGGTGCTGGGATTACAGACATGGGCAGTATACATGGGTGCTGGGGTTACAGACACGTGCATTAGACATGGGTGCTGGAGTTAACAGACATGTGCAGTAGACATGGTGCTGGGGTCACAAACACATGCATTAGACATGGGTGCTGGGGTTACAGACATGTGCAGTAGACATGGTGCTGGGGTCACAGACACATGCATTAGACATGGGTGCTGGGGTTACAGACATGTGCAGTAGACATGGTGCTGGGGTCACAAACACATGCATTAGACATGGGTGCTGGGGTCACAGACATGTGCAGTAGACATGGTGCTGGGGTCACAAACACATGCATTAAACATGGTGCTGGGGTCACAGACATGTGCAGTAGACATGGTGCTGGGGTCACAAACACATGCATTAGACATGGTGCTGGGGTCACAGACATGTGCAGTAGACATGGTGCTGGAGTTATAGACATGTGCAGTAGACATGGGTGCTGGGGTTACAGACATGTGCAGTAGACATGGTGCTGGGGTCACAAACACATGCATTAGACATGGTGCTGGGGTCACAGACGTGCAGTAGACATGGTGCTGGAGTTATAGACATGTGCAGTAGACATGGGTGCTGGGGTTACAGACATGTGCAGTAGACATGGTGCTGGGGTCACAGACACGTGCATTAGACATGGGTGCTGGGGTCACAGACATGTGCAGTACACATGGGTGCTGGGGTTACAGACATGTGCAGTACACATGGGTACTGGGGTTACAGACATGTGCAGTAGACATGGATGCTGGGGTCACAGACATGTGCAGTAGACTCTGGGGATCCAAACTCAGGTTCTCATGCTTGCCCACAATACCCACAGATCCATCTCCCTAGGCCTGAGAAAGTTTTGCTTTGTTTTATTTTGTTTTAATTAAAGCAACATAGTAACTTCAGAAGAAAGTAAAAAAGAAAAACAATGGAGCTCACTCCAGTGAAAGGTAATAGATATTGTTATAAAAGTTGCATAAATGTGAAGTATAAGAGTAAAACCCTAGAAGGATGAAAATATCTGACAACAGGGTCCAGAAATAATGCTTAAGGACAAGGGATGCCTTAGGAAAATGACTGAGCTGATCACAGAAAAGGAGACTTCAACAGCCAAACATTCTAAATATGTGAAGTTGTATTTTGCATTTAGTGTATTTGGTGTCACTTGTAATCAGAGAAAAGCAAATGAAAACACGGTATTTACCCTACAAAGTCTGGGGATGTGCCGGGCGCTACAGGGAAAGAGGACTCCAGATGCTGCTAAGAACCTGGACAGCCCGCTGTAGTACACTGTAGTACACTGTAGTGCACTGGTAGTCGGTATCAGATGGGAACAGCACGGCCCTGGAGCCCTACATGACATGGGATGTGGGACAGTACTGGACTCAGGACAGGTTAGTAATGGTGGTGGGACAGTCATGAATTTTGGAATACTGTGCAGAACGATGGAGATCTAAAAGCCTCGATATGGTCCTGAACACACGGCAAGTGTGTTCTATGTCACAGTAGGGTGCACGATCTTCCTTTCTTTACCATTGTATCTTCGATGGCATCGTTACTCAGTATTTGTGCTATCACGACCATGTCAACAACACTCACAAACGCAGTGTTTACACAACTGCTCTATTCTGCATACTGCCATTGCAATTCCTTATTTCAAGTCACCTGAAAGGCTGGCCTGAAACTCAAAGAGACCCACCTGCCTCTTCCTCCTGAGTGCTGGGATTAAAGGCATGCACTACCATGTCCAGCTTTATTGTCAGTCTTTATCACTTCTTCAGTTTCTATGTACTTTTTCATAATCTGACCTCCCAGCTCCACTCCACTTGCACAAATCTTCTCAATGCATTTGAGAATATCAACTTCGCTGTTCTGAGGAACTCTCTGTAGAGCTCAACAAGGGCTCTGATCGATGCCTCCTTTCTCCTCCTCTGCTTCCCAACATTCTTTGGTTTTCTGCTTGTGTCGCTTTTATTTAGACTAGATTGTTCTTTCTCACTTTCCACTTCCCTGTTCTCTTCCTTGATTTCATTCAGTTATGATTTTTATTTTGCTCTCAATAATTCCTAACTTCACAGCTTACTGTTGGGGGCTGTGAAAAATGGTTCAATGGTTAAGAGCACTTGCTGATCTTGCAAAGCACCTGAGCTTGGTTCCCAGCATTCACACTGGGCAGCTCACAACCATCTGTAATTCCAGCTCCAGGATATCCAATAACTTTGGCTTCCATGAGCACCTGCCCTCATATGCATATACCCCCACACAGACACACAGACACACACACACAAACAGACACACACAGGCACACACAGACACATTAACAGACACAGACATACACAGACATACCAAACACACAAACACAGACACGCAGACACACACAGACAACAGACACACACAGACACAGACATAGACATACACATCATTAAAAATAAAACTTAAATGAATAAACTTTAATGAGTCAAATTAAACAAACAACAAAACCCCAACCCCCAAAAGTAGACAAAACAGAAGACCATCAAGAACAGAAAAAAAAAAAAAAATCAAGGAAATACATTTAAACACTAGTTAAGAAAAAAAATAGATAAACACAACCACAACTTCCAACGTCTCTGGAAGACCAAACCTAAGAATCTATGGGGTAGAAGAAAGAGCTGAAATAAAAAACTAAAGTCAGAGACTGGAGAGATGGCTCAGTGGTTAAGAGCGCTGACTGCTTTTGCAGAGAACCTGGGTTCGATCCCCAGCACCCACATGGTGGCTGAGAACTGTCTTTAACTCCAGTTCCAGGAGAATCCGATGCCCTCTTCTGACCTCCGTGGCATTGCATGACATGGGTGCACCAACCTACATGCAGACAGTACACTCATACACATAAAAAAAGCAAAACAAAAAAACCCACAACAACTAAAGGCAGACCGGGGAGATGGTCAGTGGGTAAGAGTGCTGCTGCCAAGTCTGATAACCCGAGGACGCTCCCCCAAACCCCACAACTTCTGCGAGTTGTCCTTTGACCTCGACACATGTGCTGTGGCATGTGTATAACACATACATACAAACATAAATAAATAAAGAAATGTTAAAAAAAATTCCAAACAACCCAAGGCCCAGAAAATCTATTCAATGTAATTATAGAAAAATTTTCCTCATGGGGAAAGAAATGGACATCAAATGAGGAGAGCCATTTAGAGTTCCAAATAGACATAAACAGAGAAGAACTTCTTTCTTTCTTTTTTTTTAATTTTATTTTTCTATGTGTATGAATGTACTGTCTGCATGCAAGTCTGTGCACCCGTGTCGTGCAATGCCACGGAGGTCAGAAGAGGGTGTCGGATTCCCCTGGAATTGGAGTTCTCCTGGAATTGGAGTTACAGATGGTTCTCAGCTGCCACGTGGGTGCTGGGGATCGAACCCGGGTCCTCTGCAAGAGCAGTTGGCGCTCTTAACCACGAGGCTATCTCTCCAGTCCCCGAGAAGAACTTCTAAGACATATTGTAGCCAAGATGTCAAAAGTACAAACAACCAAAAAACTCCCACAACCTACATTAGAGGATACATGAGAAAAAATGCCAACTCACCTGCAAAGGCAAACATGTCAGAGCCCTCAACAAAACCCTCCAAAGTGGGAAGGCATGGGCTGACACACGTCAAACCCAATCAACATTGTGACGTCCAGAAAAAGTTGTCTTCTGAATTGGTGGAAGATAGACAGTTCAAGACAAACACAAACTGAAGCAATTTATGACCACTAAATCAGCATTAGAAGATACTTAAAGGAACCGTAAATACAGAGAAGGAAGGCAGTCTTCAATCATGAAAACACAGAAGAAATAAATCCCACGACAGGAATAGATGAACAAAGGCAAACTAGGAAGGAATCCATTATTTCCAACTCAGTAAACCATCACACCCTGATACTAATAGGGGAGAAAGACAAGAATGAACCACAATTCAACCAAACAGGATAATAACCAGGAAGATTAGAGGAACTGGCAAACCTATCTCAATAGTGCCCTTAAATGTAAGTAGTCTCAGTTCTTGAATTAAAAGACACAGACGAGCTGGGTGTGGTGGCGCATGCCTTTAATCCTAGCACTTGGAAGGCAGAGGCAGGTGGATCTTTGTGAGTTCAAGGCCAGCCTGGTCTACAGAGTGAGTTCCAGGCTGGCTGGGGCTACAGGGAGACCCTGTCTCGAAAAGACCAAAAAAAAAAAAAAAGGTTAAAGGATAGCTCAGTGTGGTGGTGCATGCCTTTAATCCTATCACTCGGTAGGTAGAGGCAGGTGGATATTTGTGAGTTCAAGGCCAGCCTGGTCTACAGAGTGAGTTCCAAGACAGCAGGGGCTACAGGGAGACCCTGTCTTGAAAAGACCAAAAAAAAAAAAAAAAGTTAGAGGATAGAGCTGGGTGGCACATGCCTTTAATCCCAGCACTCAGGAGGCAGAGGCAGATAGATCTCTGTGAGACTGAGGCTACCCTGGTCTACAGAGTGAGTTCTGGGCCAACTGGGGCTACAGGAGATCCTGTCTCAAAGAGTTAAAGGACAGGAGTTAATACTCTAAGCAAATGAAAGCCAAAAGCAAAATGTCATAGCTCTTCTGATATCTGATAATGTAGATTTCATGGGAAAATTAGAAGAGACAAGCCACTAAATGTTAATGATGAAAATAATCCACCAAAGAAATATAACAATTATAAATTTGAATGCACCAAACACGGGGGATCCTAATTTTATAAAAGAAGCACTAATGAGGGGCTGGAGAGATGGCCTAGCGGTTAAGAGCTCCAACTGCTCTTACAGAGGACCCAGGTTCAATCCCCAGCACCCACATGGCGGCTGAGAACTGTCTTTAACTCCAGTTCCAGGGGAATCCAACGCCCTCTTCTGACCTCCGTGGCATTGCACAATACCGGTGCACAAACCTACAAGCAGACAGTACATTCATACACATAAAAAAATAAATAAAATAAAAAAAAGAAGCACTAATGAACATATCAGATCATATAGGTCCTGATATAATAATAGGTGGTGACCTTAGTCCACACTCTTATCTTTTTATTTTCCACACTCTTATCAATAGATAGGTCATTCAGACCAAAGATCAACAAAGAAAGCTCAGTGTCAATCTGCACCCAGGATCAAATGGATTTAACATTTACAGAAAACCCTATCCAACAGTTACTGAATACACCTTCTTCTTGGCAGCCCAGGGAACTTTCTCTAAAACAGATTACATTTTGGGACTAGAGATATAGCTCGGCAATAGAGCACTTGCCTAATATGAGCAAGGATCCATGTTCAATACCTAGCACCATATGCTTTGACAAGGAGACTGATTTTCACATGGGTATGGTAGCACATGAGTGCATTCCTAGCACTTAAGAGGCAGAAACAGGAGGATTGACACAACTTTGAAGACAGTCTGGTCTACATCACGAGTTCCAGGCCAGCCAGAGCTACATAGTGAGACTTATTGGGGAAAAAAAAGGAAATACTTCATATTTTAAGTCATAAAACAAGTCATAATTAATATAAAAGAACCAAAATAATTTCCTATGTCTTATCAGATTGTAGTGGAATAAAACCAACAGCAAGAGAAACTACAGAAACTATACAAACACAAGGAGACTGGACAACACACTTTTGAATGATTAATGAAAAATATCAGTGAGGAAATAAAAAATTCCAATAATGAAATGAAAGCACAAGAAAGCAGAAGTTTGGGGACAAAACTAAAGTAGGTCACAGAGGAATTTTATAGGATGCATGCTTACATAAAAAAAAAAAAAAAATCAGAGGGCCTGGAAAGATGGCTCAGCACTCAAGAGCACTGGCTGCTCTTGCAGAGGACCCAGATTCAGTTCCCAACACCCACATGGCTCAGCAGGTAAAGAAAGGTGCTTGCTGCCAAGCCTGACTACCTGAGCTCCACTCCCAGGACCCACAGAACGGAAGGAGAGAACTAACTGACTCCCGGAAGTTTCCGGCTGACCTGCACATATGTATTGTGGCCTGTGTGCCGATATACACAAAATAAATAAGTAAATGGAATTTAAAAAGCTAGAGATCTTTTTTTTTTCTTTTATTTATTTTTTATGTGTATGAATGTACTGTCTGTATGCAGGTTTGTGCACCCGTGTTGTGCAATGCAGCGGAGGTCAGAAGAGGGTGTCAGATTCCCCTGGAACTGGAGTTACAGACGGTTCTTAGCTGCCATGTGGGTGCTGGGGATCGAACCCTGGTCCTCTGCAAGAGCAGTCGGTGCTCTTAACCACTAGGCCATCTCTCCAGCCCCCTAAAAAAGCTAGAGATCTTAATTTAATAACTTAATGATCTACTCCAAGGTCTTAGAAAAAATAAGACAGATTCAAATTCCAAATCAGTGGACAACTATTACTGATGAAGGCAGTAATTAACAGATACTAAAAAACAATACAAAGACTCAGCAAAACAGAGTTGGTTCTTTAGAAAATAAACAGATCAGGGGCTGGAGAGATGGCCTAGCGGTTAAGAGCGCCGACTGCTCTTACAGAGGACCCGGGTTCGATCCCCAGCACCCACATGGCAGCCGAGAACTGTCTGAAACTCCAATTCCAGGAGAACTCCAGTTCCAGGGGAATCTGACACCCTCTTCTGACCTCCACGGCATTGCATGACATGGGTGCACAAACCTACATGCAGACAGTACACTCATACACATACAGAAATAAATAAAAAAAAAATAAAAAAACAGATCAACAGACTCTTAGCCAAACTGTCCAAAAGAGAGAGGACCTAAATTAATAAAACTAGAGATGAAGAGGGGGCATTACAACAGATAAGGATGAAATCCAGAGGGTTGTCAAGGAATATTTTGAAATGTATATTCTAAAAAGCTGGAAAATTGACAAGAAATAGATAAATTCCTAATATTTATGACCTATTAAAATGAATTCAGGAAGATATAAATGACTTTAACAGATATGTAATGGCCAGTGTGATGGAGGGAGTAACAAAGAATATAACAACAACAATAACAACAAAAAGCCCCTGGGCAGATAGGTTCACTATTAAGTTCTACCTGACCTCTAGAGGATATTCTATTTTGGAGCTAGAGATGGCTCCACAGTTAAGAGTACTGGCTGCTCTTGCAGAGGGCCCAGGTTCAGTTCACTAACAACTGTCCATAACTCGAGTTCCAAGGTATGACAGGCAGGCGTTGCCTGTGGAGGTCAGAAAAAGGCATCAAATCTCCTGCAACTCGTTACAGATGGTCACTGGCCACCATGTAGGTGCTGGATCTGAACCTGGGGCCTCCGTAAGAGGAGCCAGTGCTCTTAGCTGCTCTTCCTGTTCCTCTTCCTGCTTCTGAGTTACCCACACTCAGTAACCCCAATAAATGCAATGCTTCACCAAGCTGGACTTGGATAGTCTTTTTTTTTTTGGGGGGGGGTGTCAGTCTATTAGTGCCTTCTCTATCTGGGGTGAAGAGACATTTCTTTACCTGTCTCAAAAAAAAGCCATGAATAGTTCCCTGTTCCTCTTTCCAGTCAATTTTCTCTGCTTCCCATCACCTCAAAGGCAACCGTTTCTGATTTCTGTCACTGCCGACATGGCCTCTTGTGGAACGTCATATAAATGGACTCATTTGGTAAGGACTCTTTTACTCTGGCTTTTTTCACCACAGCAGAATGTTGCCCAGTGCTGGGGTAGAACCCAGGGCCTTGCTCTACCACTGAGCTACAGCCCTTACAGAATGTTGTGAAGATTCATCTGTGCCATTGTATATATGTCAGTCTCTTCGTGTAGGTATGCGTGTGGAGGCCACAGGTTGACCTTGGGTGCCTTCCTCAATCTCAGTCCTCCTTATTTTTTGAAACAGACCCTCTCACTGAATCTGGGGTTTTGATTTGGTTAGGCTGTCCAGCCAATGAGCTCCAGGGATCTATGTGTCTCTGTCCCTCCAACTAGCACCGGGGGGTTACAGATGTGAGTCACTGCACCTGGCTTTTATGTGCATGCCAGGGCTCATGCACACATAGCAGGTACTTTTCCAACATCCGTCACTTTTATCCTTTTAATGAATCACAGTATCCTACAAGTGAATACATCAGGTTTATTCCTTCTAGTGACAGATACTTATAGTGTCTCCAGTTATGAATAAGACTGCTGTCTTAGTTATCTTCCATTGTCAACTTGACATGCTGGGAAAGGGGACCTCAACTGAGGAACTTCCTCCTCTGTCGGACTGTCCTGTGGCCTTGTCTGGGCGGCGAGGGGTTGTATTTTCTTAAGGGATGGAGAGATGGCTCAGCTGTTAAGAGCCTGTATTTCTCTTCCAGAGGACCTAAGTTTGGTTCCCAGCGTCCATGTCAGGAGGCTCACAACTGCTTATAACTCTAGTTCCAGGGGATCTGACACCTTTTATGGCCTCAGAGGGCAAATGTACTCATGTGTACATACCACACACAGATGTACACATCTACACATAATTAAAAAGAAAAGAAGCTTCTTAAGAGAGGAAGGTTTTAGTTTGAGGGGGTATAGTGGGCATGGTGGCAGGAACATAGAGCATCCAGTCACACTGAACCCACAGCCAGGGCGCAGAGAGATGAACACTGGTGCTCGGCTCACTTTCTCTTTTTATTGAGTTTGTGATTCCAGGACATAGGTTGGTACTGCTCACACTCAGGTGGGTCTTCCCTCAGGTCAGCTTCTCTAGAAACACCTTTGTATGCACACCCAGATGTGTGCTTCCACGGTGATTTTCAATCTGGTTAAGTTAATAATGATTAGCTACCAGTTACTCTATAGTGATCATGTAGACTCTGATGGCTTACCCAGCGGGGAACCCAAACAGAACGTGTAATCTATTGAGAACAGTTGTGTTGTTTCTGGGCATAACACAGATCCACGTGAAAGGAGTGTTGGGTGGCAGGAGGCCTGCTCTTTCGACACGCATCCAGGGTGCATTCATGAGTCATTCTGTGAGCTCTCTTTCCACACTCTTTTGGCTGCGTCTCAATGCAACTTGAGGGGTAGCTGCAGTCCATTCACGCACGGCCTAGGGAGTGGCTTTATTTTGGTTCCGTGCAGGGCTAGTCTTCACAGATGGGGCATCCTTGTCACACACATACCCTGCTAACACTATGGAAGGACTACAGATATTTCCCCAGTGACCCTCTGTAGGGGTACAAGTTGCCCGTCCCACCCTGACAGAGGGGAGGAGCAGGTGTGCTGTTCTCTTACAGCTGATAAGTGAGACCAGGGAGAGGGCGTTCCTGCTCCAAGGCTCAGGTGCTTCCGCAAAAGGATCTTATATTCTTTCCTACGATACAGCAGACGCCTTCCCACAAAAAACCTCAGAGAGGAACACTTCCCGATAAAAAAGAAAGCCCCTCACTACCTGACACTTGCCAACACTTTTAAAAGCCACATGGGGATGTTTGAAGGGATTAGTTTACTGATGGCTGCTCCAAAAGACTCCTCATGTTTGTGGTATTTACAGAGAGAGATTTCTTCCTTTATAAAAATTTTCACTCTTGCCGGGCGTGGTGGTACATGCATTTAATCCTAGCACTTGGGAGGCAGAGGCAGGCAGATCTTTGTGAGTTCAAGCCCAGCCTGGTCTACAGAGTGAGTTCCAGGACAGCTGGAGCTACAGGGAGACCCTGTATCTAAAAGACAAAAAGTAAAAATAAAAATAAAAATAAAACATTTTCACTCTTTCAGGTAGAGTCTCATGTAGTCTAGGGTGGCCTTGAACTTACTATGTAACCAACAGTGATCTTGAACTTCAACCATGCCCAGTTTATGTGGTACTGGGGATCGAACCCAGGGCTCTATGCATGATAGAGCAAGTGCTCTATCAACTAAGCTGTATTTTCACCCCAGAGATTCCTTCCTTTAAATGAAACTAGGGAATCTGGGGCTGGAGAGATGGCCTAGCAGTTAAGAGCGCTGATTGCTCTTGCAGAGGGCCCAGGTTCAATCCCCAGCACCCACATGGCGGCTGAGAGCCGTCTTTAACTCCAGTTCCAGGGGAATCTGACACCCTCTTCTGACCTCCGCATTGCATGACACGGGTGTACAAACCTACATGCAGACAGTACATTCATACACATAAGAAATAAATTTAGGGGCTGGAGAGATAGCCTAGCGGTTAAGAGCGCCAACCGCTCTTGCAGAGGACCCAGGTTCGATCCCCAGCACCCACATGGCGGCCGAGAACCATCTGAAACTCCAATTCCAGGAGAACTCCAGTTCCAGGGGAATCCGAGACCCTCTTCTGACCTCCGCGGCATTGCACGACACGGGGTGCACAGACCTACGGCAGACAGTACATTCATACACATACAAAAATAAATAAAGTAAAATAAAAAATAAATTAATTAATTAAAAAAAAAAGAAAATAGGGGATCTGGTAGCTCAATGGAAGTGCTTCCATGCATGCAGTGGTAAAGCTAGTCCTGGGGTCGGGGGGGAAAAGGAAAAGAAGATAAAATACACACCATGGGAGTAGGTCGAAGGCCACAAAATGAGCAACTCCAGCAGGACGAACTTAAGACGCACAGAGCACGAGTTATCATCCACTAAACACCAAATCCAAAAGCAACCATTGCATGGGGGTTCTATGAGGTCCTAGACGCTAAGGCTAGAGCAGTGTAGCTGCTTCCGAGGCCAGCAGTTACCCAGAAGGGCTAGGAGGAGCGGGAGCCTCAGGGAAGCTCACACAACACACACCCTCCTGACAGACTCACAGCCATCAAAACCCTACCAGTCTGCTTGGTATCTGCAAGGAAAGTAACTGTGTTATGAAAAAGCCCGAGGAAGATGCAGACAAGTGTGTAGGTGCGTGAGATTGACCTCCCTGAGCTAGCCCTTAAGGTCCCCATTGGGTTTTGAAGCCTAACAATGGAGCTGTCTAGTCAGTCATCAGAGCATCCGGAAGAGGGCATCAGATTCCTGGAACTGGAAGTTACAGGTGATTTGTTAGCTACCAGGTGGATGCTGGGAATCAAACCTGGGTCTGCTGCAAAAACAGCCAGTGTTCCTAATTGTTGAGCCATTTTCCTAGTCTCATTATTCACTGTTTACTTAAAGACGCTAAGCACCTCTACACCCAGTTACCACTCATCCACATGTACATAGACACGTGGCATGTGTGCACAGTCACGAGCAGCAGGCCATGGTCCCTCAAGGGGTCCCATAGCCTCACTTTTGAGACACGTCTCGGCTCCACAGAGATCAGCATACCTGATCCCACTTCCAGTCTGCATTCTTCATCACTTATTTTTCTGCTTGTCTGCCAGAGTAACTAAGAGTAAAACAGCAAGCATGAGCAGGAGTCCTGGGCAGGAAGCGCACCCGCTGCACAGTGCCCTGACTCAGGACCATGCACCCCAACTTCCTCCTCCACAGACTCCCAGTTCAGGCAACCCCAGGTGCAGAGCCTCTGAGCTCCTCAGTACCTTTCACCTCAAAAGCCACACTGCTTCCTGGAGTCGGGACCAATGTTAGGTAAGTCAAAATTTAAGGAGGTGTGTACGCCCAGGAGCTGGCCTGGTTCTTACACACAGTGGGCACCTCCTTAACAGTGAGGGCCCCGGGCTCTTGACCTCACCCGACCCTGGCTCTGACTTCCTCTCTGAAGTTCACGGCACCTCAGCAGCATTTCTGGAACAATGCCTGCTCTGATTCTCTTCAGCCTCCTGGAAGTCAGGAGAGTATGGAACACAAGCTCTGGGTTCTAAGCTTGTTCAGCTCCCGATAAGCTGTGTGATGCAGGGCTAGTTCCACAGCCCCTCTGACCCTGCTGGTTTAACTGGGATTAGCTAAGACTGTGGAAAGAGTGTGCTTAGCACAGGACTTAGTATGCAGTGTGTGCCCCGCAGAAAAGGGTGTTCTGCCCAGAACCATGTTAGTTAAGTTACCATGGTCCGCGCTGATTGTGACATTCTGGTTCCCACAGCAGGATCAAGACATGAGAACCACAAGAGACCTTTCTCAATGTCTGCATTAAGAACAGCTTAGTACTGGGCTGGAGAGATGGCCTAGCAGTTAAGAGCACTGACTGCTCTTGCAGAGGACCGGAGTTCAATCCCCAGCACCCACATGGCGGCTGAGAACCGTCTTTAACTCCAGTTCCAGGGGAATCCGACTCCCTCTTCTGATCTCTGAGGCATTGCACAGCACGGGTGCACAGACCTACATGCAGACAGTACATTCATACACATACAAAAATAAATAAAATTAATTAAAAAAAAAGAACAGCTTAGTACCCTGCTTGAGCTAAAACCAAAATGTCTGCCCAGCATCTGCCATAGAGCCTGCCTCGCCGTCTAGCACCTGAGACCTGAGCAGGGTCCAGAGGCCACACAACCCGGCTGCTACATATGAGGAACAGGGAGCCGCCTCCCCCAGGCAACGCAAGGTGCGAAGTGGGAGGGAGAGAGGCTGTGGCTTACTCACTGCTTTCATTCTGTGGACGTTGGACCAGGACCTGAAACTGCAGCCGCAGGATCCCTGGGCTCTGGGCGTCCTGGTCACAGCCCTGCAGTGAGAGGTTGAAGTTCCCAGCCATGTTCCCTGGCTGCTTATCCTCCAGCTTGAACACCTCAGGGTTGGTGGTGGAGCCTGGGATGTAGTATTCCACCCGCTCCTCCTTCTTTTCGCAGTTGGAGACATTGAAGTTGAGGAAGAAAACGCTGGCTCGCAGGTGGGCAGGGACGATGAACTGCCAGGTCATGAGCTCATCCTCCGGGAAGCCTCCTGGGTAGTTGGCAGACATCAAGGTTGCGGAGCCTTCACCCTCAAACACAGACTCAATAATGCACAAGCCTATTGGGGCAATCCAAAACAGAAAGAGACACTGACATACTGGTCCTGATGGTCCCCGCGTAAAGGCAGGGGCCCCAGTGAAAAATGGAATCCTGAGGAGTGGAACTGTATGTGATAGTTACACTCGGGGCAGGGATTATGAATGGAAACTCACTATGGTATATGAGCAGATGTTTAATAATGGACACCATGGGGAAAAAGCCAATTTATCCAGTGTGCCCATTTCCTCAAGGTTAACACAGTCCCCAGGGTTCAAGCTTTCAAAAGATGTGAATGCGAAGCTGGGTAGTGTGCTGCTCAGCTTTGAGATTTATTTCTGTGATGGCTACGCTCTGTTGTCAACCTGACAGGCTGGGAAGACAGAGCCTCAACCGAAGAACTGCCTCCATCAGACTGGCCTACGGGCACGTGGTAGGGGATTTTATTGATTGCTAGTTATGTAGGAAGGCCCAGCCCACTGTAGACAGTGCCATCCCTACAAGATAGGCCTGGGTAAGAAAGGGAGCTCAGGGCTGGCTGTGATGGTGCACACCTTTAATTCTAGCATTTGGGAGGCAGAGGCAGGAGAATCTCTGTGAGTTTGAAGCCAGCCAGTGCTACACAGTGAGACCCTGTCTCAAACAAAAACAAGAACAAGAAGCTGGGGCGGGGAGCAAGACAGAGAATCAGCCCGTGCACGGCACTGCCCTGTGGTCTCTGCTTCAAGCTCCTGACGTCAGTTCCTGCCTTGGCTTCATTTGATAAAATAAACCCAACCTCCCCAAGTTGGTTTGGGTGAGTTTCATTGCAAAGTACAATTACTTTTGTCTTGCTTAACATATATAATCTTATTTCTTTTTTTTTTTNTTCCTTCCTTCCTTCCTTCCTTCCTTCCTTCCTTCCTTCCTTCCTTCCTTCCTTCCTTCCTTCCTTCCTTCCTTCCTTCCTTCCTTCCTTCCTTGGTGAAAGAGAGCGAGTGAAAGTGCATGCATGTCGCAGCATGCATGTGGAAGTTAGAGGACAATCTTGAGTGTTGGTTCTCACCTTCTACCTTCTTTGAGGCAGGACCTCTTTGCTTACTACTGCATACAGCAAGTTAGCTGATGTTTGAGCTTCCAGGGATTTTCCTGTCTTGGGTTCTCATCTTGGTGTAGGTGTTCTGGGATTATAGATGAGCACTACCAAGCCTGGCTTTTATGTAAATCCTATGGATTCAAGCTTAGGTCATCATGCTTGCATGACAAGCACTTTATGTATAGAGCAGTCTCCCTAGCCCTGTTTTCTTTTAATATTTAATTATAGTATTTGATGCAGAGAACTTATGATGAGACTGGATTCTAATACTATTCATTAAGTAGAAATAATATTGCTAAGAATATGGAGAGGTTAAAATTCTAACATAAGGTTACCCTGTTTCAAAAAAGGTGTAACTCAATGATTGTATTCTCATCCCTTCTCCTTCACTTCCTCCTTTGCTCTTTTTTCTTCAATGCTAGAGATTAAACTCATGGGTTTATGCATAGAAGCCAGCCACTTTACCATTGATCTAAAATCCCAGCCCAAGGCTGTGTTTGAGTAGTAATGTTGTCTTTTGTTTGGGCTTGTGCTGTTAACGTGTATTATCTCTGGGAAGTTTAAGGTTAATTAAGCTTCTAGCTAAGATCCCAGTCCTTGTATTTCTGTACTTTATGTATCCATATAGTTTTGATTCCACATAACAAAACACCAATTCAAGCAGATTTATTTGTTCAGGGCTGGAAAGATGGCTCAGCAGTTAAAAGCACTGGCTACTCTTGGAGATGACCCAAGTTTGGTTCCCAGCATGCACCTGAAGGCTAACAACTGTTCATAACACCATTTTCAGGGTATATAATACCCTCTTTTGGCCTCCGTGGGCATTGCACAACATGGGTACACAACATACATGTAGGTAAAACAGTCATACACATAAAAGTAAGTAAGCCGGGCATGGTGGCGTATGCCTTTAATCCTAGCACTCGGGAGGCAGAGGCAGGCGGATCTTTGTGAGTTCAAGGCTAGCCTGGTCTACAGAGCGAGTTCCAGGCCAGCTGGGGCTACAAGGAGACCCTGTCTTGAAAAGACAAAAAAAAAAGCTGACATTGCAATCTGCATGCTCACGTTTTATAGATGAACGGTTTGCAATGCTGAAGCCTGAGACGTTCCTGGGGTGGAACCACGGCAGGTGTAAGGCCATTTTCACACCTTCTTGCATCTTGATCCGGGACACCGTGCCATTGCTGCAGAAGGTTCCGATCTTCACCTCAGTGGCATCAATGCGGCCACTTATAGCTTGAGTCACCCCATCGGCGCAAGTCTCACCAGGCCCAATCTGCCTCAGGCGAGGTGTAGAGAATTGCAGTTCGAGGCCGATACTCTTGTGAGCCCTGACATCCCAGATGAAGGTTCTGTTGAGGGCAGGGAGCTCTGATGTGGAGGGCTGAAGTCTGACCTCCCCGAAAGGACATGGACCTGACATGCAGTCTGCAACAGACACAGAGCAATTAAAATTTTTCCGATTTATTTATCTATTGGTATAAGTGTTTTACCTACATGTGAGTGTGCCCATACATGCAATGCCTGTGAAGAGGGCAACAGATCACCAGAAACTGGACTTAGGGATGGACGGTCATTAGCTGCTATGTGGGTGCTGGGAATAGAACCCAGGTCCTCTGCAACAGCAGCCAGTGTTCTTAACCACTGAGCCATCTCTCCAGCCCCACAAGAGCAATTTTTACCAGATGCTCCAATGCCGCACACTGCTCCTCAGTCCCCTGTAGTAAGTAGTCTCTTTGGGAATGTGCCCTGCAGGCTTTACCAGGAAAGTGCACCCACTGCATCTCACTGATGGCCTTTTGCTGGTGTGTGTGAGTGTGTGAGTGTGTGTGTGTGTGTGTGTGTGTGTATGTGATGGCCCTTTGCTGGTGTGTGTGTGTGTATGTGTGGTCAGGAGTTATTCTGGACCAGGGAAGCCTAAGAGGCCTGGCTGTCTTCTCATTCCCACCTGTGTGGACCTCATTACACAGCTGATTAAACCTGCTCTGCTGCAGGACAAGGACCAACCCTGCTGCTCTGGGTGGCAGAACCTGGGGCTGACAGTGCATCACTTGCGCACTGCCGCATTCTCTATGTTCCACCCAGGAGAGGCTGGACTCCTCTGCAACGGCCTCCGCGCTCCATGTCCTCCCAGGCCCTCTCCTGCTTCTGCCGGATTTCTTTTGGGGCATCTCCTTGTACTGATAAATCTTGTCAACTTGTCGGCATGGCATTTAGAATCACCATGGAAACAAAAATCTGGACATGTCTGTGAGAGATTTTTTTTTTTTTTAGATTAGGTTAATTAAGCTGGGAAAACCCATCCTAAACCTGGGTGGCACCGTGTCCTGGGATGGAGTCCTGGACCGAAAGCAAAAGGAGGACGGGAGCTGACAGCAGCCTCCTCCCTGGGCGCAATGTGGCCAGCTGCTTCTTCGCTTCTGCCTCATCTTTAGCCAGGCTGGACTGTGTTCCTCAGAGCTGTGAGCTAAAAATCAACCCTTCCTTCCTCTTACTGCTTTTGTCATGCACAAACTTGCATGCAGGCAGTACATTCATACACATACAGAAATAAATAAAATAAAATAAATATTTTATTTATGGGGCTGGAGAGATAGCCTAGCGGTTAAGAGCACCGACTGCTCTTGCAGAGGACCCGGGTTCGATCCCCAGCACCCACATGATGGCTAAGAACCGTCTGTAACTCCAATTCCAGGAGAACTCCAGCTCCAGGGGAATCCAAGACCCTCTTCTGACCTCCGAGGCATTGCACGACATGGGTGCACAAACCTACATGCAGATAGTACATTCATACACATACAAAAATAAATAAATTAAAAAAAATTTTACAAAAAAAATATTTTATTTATAATTATTTTTTTACTATGTCTTTGAGTGTATTGCCTGCATGTAGGTGGGTGCAACCATGTCATGCAATGTCCACGGAGGTCAGAAGAGGGAGTTGAATCCCCTGGAACTGGAGTTTATAGATGGTTTTTAGCTGCCATGTAGGTGCTGGGAATCGAGCCTGAGTCTTCGGCAAGAGTGGCCAAGGCTCTTAACAGCTGAGCAATCTCTCCAGCCCCCAACAGGGGAATCATTTTATTTTAAAGCTAGTAACTAATACATCCTTTGATATACTTTGTTTCCTAAGCCTTTTATTTTTAAATTTATTATTATTATTATTATTATTATTATTATTATTTTGGTCTTTTTGAGACAGGGTCTCCTTTTAGTCCCAGCTGGTGTAGATCAGACTAGCCTTGAACTCACAGAGATCCACCTGCCTCTGCCTCCCAAGTGCTGGGACTAAAGGCGTGTGCCACCATGCCCCACCCTAAGCATTTTAAAATAAAGTGAATGTTACTGTCAAAGGGGAAATACTAGGAAAGCTTGAAATAATAGAAAGCAGAGAAGGCCACTTGAGGATCTTTGTGCTGTATCCAAAGGCTGTGGAAGTGCAATGACACTGAGGGCAGGGGCAGGCAGCTCAGTGGGCAAAGTGCTGCCATGTGAACACAAGGATCTAAGTTCAGATCCCAGAGTTCATGCAAAGGACTGGGCACAGGGCTGGGGCGGATGGCTCTGTGGGTAAAGTACTCACTGTGTAAACATGAGAACCTGACTTCAAATCCCCAGCACCCCATAAAAGCTGGGGACGGTTGTGTGCCTGTAACCCCAGCACTGGGGAGCAGAGACAGGTGGATCCCAGCTTTTAGTTCAGTGCCTTTAATCCCGGCACTTGAGAGGCAGAGGCAGGCTGATCTCTGTGAGTTCAAGACCAGCCTGGTCTGCATAGTGAGTTCCAGGACAGCTGGGGCTATGACAGGGAGGACCCTGTCTCGAAAAGACCAAAAAAAAAAAAAAAA
>VZQC01010489.1:286221-338003 GCA_009823505.1 Rhizomys pruinosus | reverse complement strand
AAAAAAAAAAAAAAAAAAGAAATCATAAGATGAAGATGCTAAAAGATATATGTGGCATATTTTGGAGTGATGCAGATTGGAAGGAACAACACCAACACCAACACCAAAAAAAAAAAGACTAGGTCAAAGAACTGACTGAAATGGTGAACTTCTGCTCAAAACAGTAAACTTCTGCATCGAAAATTTTAAAAGAGACTGAGAAAAAAAATGAAAAACATGTTTGGCAGAATGCATGAGCTCTGGTGGGGTGGGGCAAGGAATGGGAATGGGCCTAGACTTGATTGGAAATTTTGTATGAAATGCACAAAGCTCCAATAAAAATTGGCTTTAAAAAACCCCCACTATGGTTTGATATATCTTTAACTTTATAGTCCAGAGAAAGAAAGAGGGCAGTTGAGTAACTCATGCGGAGTCTCCAGATCAGGCCGCTTGGCAGCTGCGCCGCCCAAAGCTGCTGTGTCCCACCCTTCTCTATGGACCCACTGTGCTGCGCCTCACTCCTTGACTTCCTAGTTCTGTCTTCCAATTCTGCTGCTGTTTTTATGTTTGTGTCTTCTTTGAGATCCACAGATGAAAACCCAGTTCCTCGTGTTGCTTGTATTAAGCAGTGGGGGCAGTAAGAGATATTTAAGTCACAAGGCTGGAACCCTCATGGGTGGGATTAGTGCCCCTACAGAAATGTTCAAGTTGAAGTGAGATCACCTTCTGCACCTCCTTGGCCCTTCCCAGCCTACAGAACTGAGAGAAAATACTTATCTAATCTTTATAAATTATCCAAACTCAGGGATTGTGTTAAAGCAATAAAAACATAGTATGGTGAACTCCTTTGTCTTCTAGATCTTTCTAGCACAAGGCAAAGACTCACAGACCTGGACACCTATAACCTGTGGCCCTCTCCTGTGCTCTGTGAAGAGACTGTGTGGCCCAGTGGTTAAGGATAAAAGTCTACCCTCAGCCTCATGGGCTGTGCCCGCTCCGCTCTGAACTTCTCCCTGGGCTCTCCTGAAGATTAACCATGAGCTGTGGGAAACACATGGGCCTGCAAATGGCCACAAAGGAGCCAGCTTAGAGAGTGCAGAATTCAGTGCTCTCTCTGGCACCAGAGCCTGGTATAGCCCAGTAAAGCACTGTCTGAGCTGGCAGTGTCGAGGGGTGTGGGGGTCTTGAAGGGCCGCTGCCCGTAGCTCACGAGGGCCAACTCACCAATATTCTTCTCAATCTCCAAGACAAAGTACTTCTCTGGATTGCTGCAGCTAAAGGTAACAGACTTTCTTTCTCCAGGTTTGATGAGCAACTGGCTCATAACCTGTCTAGCCAGGACGATGTAGCAGGGTTTCGAGGACAGGGCTGGGCTCGCCAACCTGATGCGCACAGTGATGCCGCTTCCCTGGGGCAGAGCGATCTCGGACGCTTCTGAAAGAAGAAGCGAAAATGACATGAGTGAGGGGAAGGTCTGCAGATTACTGTGGTCCTCTTGAAGCTGCGTTGGGGTGAACGTACCACTGCATGCCCTTTCCTCCTGGGAAGTGACAGAGCTGACTTCCCAATGGCACAGAGCCAGGACCCGAGGTCTGGGCAGGGACACCACCTCGGTGGATTGTTAACTTTTCTAAAAATTGAAACCACTCCACCACACTCTTGCACAGTGTGCTTTTAGACCCCTATTCACACAGCTATAATGACAAGCAGATAGTGTCCTGTCCCTTCTCTCTGTGACTGTAGAACAAAGTCCACAGCATCCGCCTGTCTGAGTCACGCCTGTGTGCAAAGAGCTGCCGGCTCCTATGCTACATGCTTCACAGCCTGAGAATGTACATTTGTTCCACAGGAGACAGAAGGATGTTTGCTGAAATGAGAGGTTAACATATTGGCTCTTCCTGGGTAGTACAGGCTTCTAAACTCAGCTATTCAGGAGGCCAAGGTAGGAAGACCACAAGTTCAAAGTCTGCCTGGCTACAAAGTAGTTCAAGACCAGCCTGGCAACTTAGTGAGACCCTGTCTAAAACAAGATGGCTGCTCTTGCAGAGGACCTGGGTTCAATTCCTAGCAGCCACATGGAGGCTAACAACTGTCCCTAGCTCCAGTTCCAGCGGAATCCTGACATCCTCCTCTGACTTCTGAGGGCACTGCACAACACTGGTGCACTTACACGCATGCAAGGAATACACTCATACACATAAAATAAAAATAGTTCAAAAACAAAGTAAAAAGACAGTGGGGAGCTAGAGAGATGGCTCAGTGGTTAAGAGCACTGGCTGCCTTTGCAGAGGACCCAGGTTCAATGCCAAGCACCCATATAACGGCTAACAACCACCTGTAACTCCAGTTCCAGGGATCCACGCCATTTTCTGACCTCCTTGGGCATTGCGAAGCAATGGGTGCACTTATACACATGCAGGTAATACACTAATACACATTAAAAACAAAATAATGAAGCCGGGCGTGGTGGCGCACGCCTTTAATCCTAGCACTCGGGAGGCAGAGGCAGGCTTATCTTTGTGAGTTCAAGGCCAGCCTGGTCTACAGAGTGAGTTCCAGGACAGCCGGGACTATAGGGAGACCCTGTCTCGAAAAGACCAAATAATAATAATAATAAAAATAAAATAATGGAATATTTTAAAAAAGACAAGGGGGATAGAGCTCAGTAGTAGAAGTTGCTTAGCATGTGCAAGGGCCTGATCTAGAACACCAGTACTAAACTCTCTCTCTCTCTCTCTCTCTATCAGTGAACTTGAAAGTTAGAAGAAAGCAATAATGCCTTGGACTGTAGTCTGCCAAAACACTTGAGCAAGCCCACCAGGAAGTGGCCAGCACTGTGCAGCCGGGTCACAACAATTCTATTCTCCCTCCCCAGAGCCTTTGTTTGCCCTTATCAATTTCCAAGTGCTCTCAAGTCAGAAAGGAAAACCTCCCCCCCCCCCAGCAGCCACTGTCTTAGGAAAAGGAATTCTAGCATATCTGTTCTACGTGGCTTCATTTATTCCTCATGCTGTATTAGTCTTTTGTTTTGTTTTGTTTTGTTTTGTTTTGTGAGGTTTCACTGTGCAGCCCTGGCTGGCCTACAGTTTGCTAGGTAGACCAAGCTAGATTCAAACTCACAGAGATCTGCCTGCTTCTCTGCCACCCTAGAGTGGATGGTCCTCTGAAAGACTGACCTTGGACATCGAAATGCCTGCCCAGGATTATAAACTTCACTGTTGACCTTCCAAGGGAAAAGGAGGAGGCAGAGTCGTCAGCTACTCCTCCTAACCAGCCAGGCGCCCGCCAGCCTTGATAGTACAAGGGGAGGGGCTAAGGGTATACAACAGAGAACGCCCTGGATCTCCCTCCCACCATCAAAATCTTGGGCAGAGGTTTCAGGGTCTATGCCTGGAGGGAGGGGGAGCACCGACGACGGTCCTATAAGTAACCCCCTCACTCATTTGCTCTGTAAGGATACCCAATTAAACTTGCTAGAAGCTTCTAAACTGTGGTTTGAGGAGTCTTCCTCATTTGCCTTTGGGACAGGACACACACACACACACACACACACACACACACACACGCCATGTGCGCATGTACCTCCCAGAAGTAATTATAGCAACATACACCCAAGTGTTGGGGTGAAAGGTGTGTATCACCATGCTTGGCCCTTTTGTCTTTTTTCTTTTTTTTTGGTATTTTTGAGACAGGGTCTCCCTTTAGTCCCAGCTGGCCTGGAGCTCACTCTGTAGACCAGGCTAGCCTTGAACTCACAGAGATCCACCTGCCTCTGCCTCCCAAGTGCTAGGATTAAAGGCGTGAGCCACCACGCCCAGACCCCATTTGTCTTTTTTTTTTTTTCTGTATGTGTAGGAACGTACTGTCTGCATGCAGGTTTGTGCACCCGTGTCGTGCAATGCCGCGGAGGTCAGAGGAGGGTGTCGGATTCCCTTGGAACTGGAGTTCTCCTGGAATTGGAGTTTCAGACGGTTCTTGGCCGCCATGTGGGTGCTGGGGATCGAACCCGGCTCCTCTGTAAGAGCGGTCGGCGCTCTTAACCGCTAGGCCATCTCTCCAGCCCCCCGTTTGTCTTTTTTAATTAGCCTCGAACTCTTGCCCAGGCTGTCCTGCAACGCATGGCAATCAGCCTTTTGAGTCTGAGGTTGTAGGCATGAACCACACCTGGCTTTATTTTTTTCTGAGCATAGTGGTAGACACCTTTAATATCAGTCTTAGGGAGGCAAATCTCTATGAGATTGAGGCTAGCCTGGTCAACATGGCAAAGTTCCAGGCTAACTGGGGTTTTAGGGAGAACTTTATCACAAAGCAAACAAACAAACAAAACCTTGAAGAAATTAAGATTTATTTATTTTTGTGTGCACCACATGCATGCAGTCCCCATGGAGGCCAGAAGAGGGCAATGGAGCCCCTGGAAGTTACTGATGGTTGAGTCACCATGTAGGTACTGGGAACTGACTCTCTGCAAGCACAGCAAGTATACTTAATTTCTGAGCTGTCACTCCAGCCTATTCTTTTTGAGACAAGTTCACACTATGTAACCCAAACTAGCCTCAAACTCCAGGCAATCCTCCTGGCTCTGCCTCCCAAGTGCTGTGATTACAGGCACGTGCCCAGCCTCATTCACACAGCTGCATGCTGAGCAGTACTGTGTTGTCTGACTAGACCCTGACTTATTGCTCTGACCACTCGGCTCTGGGATGTCGGCAGCAGCTCTCCTGATGTAGGACACAAGTGGGCATGCTGTGTGCACACGGCTTAGGCAGTCACTGTGAGTGAACACTGGACTGATGTTATCCTCTTCCTTCTCCCCCCACCCTCCCCTCACTTCGTCTACCCATTATGTCATACTATGGACTATGAATATGTCCACTTATCTTTTGCTTTTAACCTCATTCACCATAGTTTTCAGGTTAAGAACTTTGCCCTTCTTGGGCCTCTGTAGCTTCACTTGGAAAATGAGGGGGCTCCCTGCCTATCACTGAGACTAGGATCAGTACCCGTGGGACTCTGAGTGCTCCTACAGCTGTCAGCAGTGACATCCCTCACAGGGCCAGAACACCACACAGGAGACTTGAGACCTTGCTTCTAAAAGGCCTTAGGTTTTCAGTTTTTTGTTTCCTTGTTTGTTTGTTTCTGTTTTTTTTGACACAGGACCTCCCTGTAGTCCCAGCTGGTCTGGAGCTCACTATGTAGACCAGGCTGGCCTCAATCTCATAGAGATCAGCTTGCCTGCCTCCAGAATGCTGGGAGTAGAGGCGGGAGCCACCACACCTGGCCTTAGCAGCAAAACTTTAACTTTCCCTCTCTCTCTCTCTCTCTCTCTCTCTCTCTCTCTCTCTCTCTCTCTCTCTCTCTCTCTCTCCCTCCCTCCCTCCCTCCCTCCCTCCCTCCCTCCCTCTGCCTTGGCCATTGTGCTGCCTCCCCCCTTGCCTTGTTGAAGCCTCTTTCCCATCTCAGGGCTTTGCACATTCTCCTTCTCATGCCTCAAATGCTCTTTGACTAGAAAGAAACAATTCTTTGTCACTCCAGTCTCTGCTCACCAGTCCCTATGAGGGGCTGGAGAGATGGGCCCTAGCGGTAAGAGCGCTGACTGCTCTTGCAGCGGACCAGGGTTCGATCCCAGCACCACATGGCAGCTGAGAAACTGTCCGTAACTCCAATTCCAGGATAACTCCCGTTCCAGGGGAATCCGGACACCCTCTTCTGACTCCCATAGAGACTGCACATCACAGGTGCACGCAGACAGTTGCCTTCATGCACTGCATTCAAGACAGTGCATTCATACACATAGAAAATAAATAATTAAAAAAAAAAAGTCCCTATTGAAGTTAGAAGGTGAAATGTCCCCCAGGGACTCATGTGTATAAACACTGTCCCCAGCGGGTGGTCCTGTTTTGGAAAGTTGTAGAACCTTTAAGAAATGGAGAGGTTTTGTTGTTGTTTGTTTTGTTGTGTGGTGTGTGTGTGTGTGTGTGTGTGTACGAGTGCTTTGTCTGCATGTATGGAAGTGCTATGTACACACTGACCATGGAGGCAAGAAGAGGGCATTTGATTGGCATTTGATTTGATTGGATCTCCTAGAGCTGGAGTTATGGGAACCGAACCCAGGTGTTCTACAAGAGCCGTCCCAGATCCTGTCCACTCTCTGCTTCCCGACTGTGGATCCAAGGTGACCAGCTGCCTCATGTCCCTGTTGCTGTGCCTGCCCTGCTACGATGGGGGGGGGGGGGGCGTGTATCTTAAAAGATGAGCCAAGACACCTTTCCTCACGACATTTTATACCAGGTATTTGGTCACAGCAATGAGAAAAGTAACTGCAGAGTCCCCTTCACAGAGTGGCTTCCTCTGACCAACCTGGCAGAAGCGCTCCCCACACCCCACCCCAGCTGCCCTGGGCTGTGTTCCTCAGGCTCTAGACTCTGCCTTGGGGCCCCTGCCATTTGTCCACTCTTCCCTCCACCCACAATCAGCATGCAGATGTCCATTGGAAGATGGCAGGAACTCACCTGTGTTGTTGAGCAGCAGCTTTGGGACCCACCTGTCACAGGTGCCCACACAGACCCAGAAACACTCAAGCACCAACACAATCATGAAAGTACAGTCTCCATGGCTCTGACCTCATTGCATTTAATTGCTCACAGACATACATCCATTTCTATACTTCAGTGCGGACTAATAAATCTTCCCTGGAGGTAATCGGGTAAGATGATGAGTGTTTTAATTGTGTGTGTGTGTGTGTGTGTGTGTGTGTGTGTGTTGAGAGAGAGCACATGTTCTCTGAGGCGGAAGTACATTTTCTCAAATGGTTTGTTCTTGAGCAGTATGATATTTAAACCTTCTGAGACAGACTCAAAAGCCAAGACATTCCATAAGACATCAGAATGAGGTGACTTACATCTGAGCTGTACACCACAACCCTTGTGCTCTGTTCTTGTTGTCATAAAAATGTCTTCACATACTGACTGTAAAAGTTCTTAGAGCACCCTGTCCGGAGAAGCTTGGCCTGCCCTCCACAGCAGCCTTCAACCTAGGGACCTAAGGTGGCCCAGTTCAATGTCAGGACCAGAGGCACCGGCCCTGATGCCCCCAGTCCCCTTCACTCTCGTTTCTGTTTTTTGTGTTTGTTTGTTTTTTAATTTTTTAAAAACAGTTTGGCCAAATCATTATCTTAAAAATTATCATTGTTAATTAGTGCCATTTTAATTGTTAGGTACAAGGCAGAGAGATCAGCTGTGGAGCTGGAGTGGGGGAAGGGTGGGGTACAGGGAGGCCCTCGAGGTGCTGTAGGATACAGGAGCCTGTATGGATCCTGAGCGTGATGGTGACCGGCTGTTGTGAACAGGTGTTAAATCCCACTGCTCTGTAATGTGATGGTGATTTTGTTATATCTTAATAAATACAAATTAGAAATGTTCAAAATATTGTCAGTTCCAGAGTAAACACAATAAAAAAAAATCACAAACACAGCTAAAATATGCCTTAACAGTTTTTTTGGGGGGGGGGGCATCATTTCTTGAAAATGTGTACATTTAGAGATTACAAATCTCTAAACTAGATTCAGAAGACCAAAGTGGAGCTCACTGAAAGCTGCTTCTCAGTTGCTTCTGTGTTCAGCCATGTCAGTACCCAGAATCTTTTTAAATTTTTTTTACTTAATTTTATTTATTTCCGTATGTGTATGAATGTACTGTCTGCATGCAGGTTTGTGCACCCGTGCCGTGCAATGCCACGGAGGTCAGAAGAGGGTTTCGGACTCTCCTGGAACTGGAGTTCTCCTGGAATTGGAGTTTCAGACGGTTCTTGGCCGCCATGTGGGTGCTGGGGATCGAACCCGGGTCCTCTGTAAGAGCGGTCGGCGCTCTTAACCGCTAGGCCATCTCTCCAGGCCCCAGAATCTTTTTAGCTCTGACAACCATTCTATGATTGCCAATAGCTGAAGACATGATGTCTTTTAGAAATCCATGCTTTGCTGGGCCTGGTGGCGCATGCCTTTAATCCTAGCACTTGGGAGGCAGAGGCAGGCGGATCTTTGTGAGTTCAAGGCCAGCTTGATCTACAGAGTTCCAGGACAGCTGGAGCTACAGGGGCACCCTGTCTCAAAAAGACCAAAAACAACAACAACAACAACAACAACATTCTATTTGGGGTCTAAACAGTCTAGATCCTCAAGCAAATTCATCTGCAAAAAAGGCCGATGAGGGCTGGAGCGATGGCCTAGCGGTTAAGAGCGCCGACCGCTCTTGCAGAGGACCCGGGTTCGATCCCCAGCACCCACATGGCGGCCGAGAGCCGTCTGAAACTCCAATTCCAGGAGAGCTCCAGTTCCAGGGGAGTCCGACGCCCTCTTCTGACCTCCGCGGCATTGCACGTCACGGGTGCACAGACTTGCATGTAGACAATACACTCATACACATACGGAAATAAATAAAAAAATTTAAAAAAAAAAAAAAGGCCGATGAAAATAAGTTTCAAATGGCTTGCTCTTGTACATCCAACATCTCGCCATACTTCTCTGTTCTAACATCTGACAGATAGCACCGGTGTGCTTCACTGCCCAGCCACCTCTACTGCACACGTTCAACTACCAGCTGCTCTTTGTATCCCAGTTACAATTTGAATAAGTGGTTTGGTCCCTGGCTGGCAATATTTTAGGAAGTTCTGGAAACCTGAAGGTAGGACCTAGCTAGAGGAAGTGGGTTGGGGGCAGGTCCTTGGGAATACCTTGTCCCTGGCCTCTTCCTGTCCTATACCTGCTTCCTGTCCACTATGAAGTGAAGAAGCTCCTCCTCCAAATGCTTCCGTCCCCTGAGATATTCTGCACGGGACCAGGCAAGCACAGACTGGGCCCCTCTGAAACTGTGAATCCAAGTAAATCCTTCCTCCCTTGACATGTTTTCTCAGGTGTTTTGGTCACAGCACAGCAGTGAGAAAAGCACCCGAGAACACCATCCTTGTGACCCAGACCAGGGGCTTTGACCAGAGTCTGGAGGAAACACTGAGATAACGACCTGTTTGGCGCAGCTCATCTCCACACACGACTGCAGCAAGAGGGGGGTTTACCTCACAGGCTGTTTCCTGGGGTTACAAGAACCGACACCTCACTCGAGGCTGCCAGGTACAACTGCCCTCCCCTGCCCCATTCAGAATGAATCATAAATCAGCAGGAGCAGGAATGAGGAGGCAAGGATTCCACCTGCCCCACCCCCAAAGCCTCTCTCCACTGTAATGAAGGATCATGGGAAACACTGCTTGCATAAGAGAACTCAGCAACTCACTTGATCACAGATGCTTGGAGACTGAGAACGTTTTGCTTGCATGGTTTTTTCTTGTACCCACTAAGCATTCATCATACCTTGAAACTGGAAAAAACAACACTTGGGAATAAAACCCCAGCCTTCCTCACCATCCCCTTTGGCTCTGACCGGTCAGAGACCTCTGCATCTTTCTTTCATCTCCCCAGGAGTTTTTATGTCTTATTGGCTGAATAGCTCAGAAGGTTTAGGATCCCAGTCGAGAGAAACTCAGACAACTCTCCCAATTTTGGTGTGATTTTGAAGTCTCCTGGGTTGAAAGAAATCTAAGCCTCCCTTCTTGTGGGCAGCGAGTGGAGGCCTAGGTGGCTGGGCCTGGGGAAAGCGGCTGAGGCGGGGGCCCAGCTCCTGAGTCACAGCTTTCTTCCCCGCCGCCCCACCTGTCCTTATTAGGATACCTTTGCTCACTCTTCCTTGCCAGTGCCTGTCCAGTGGGAATTTCCAATGATTTTAATCATCATTCATTATTCACCAGAGACTTCAAAAAATGCCCCTTGCTGGTTCTTCTTCCCACCGTCCTGTTTCTTTGCAATTCCCTGACAGCACGGGAAACAAATACCAAAAAGGTGATTTAAACAACTAGAGAAGATTTCATTTCCTCCCAGACTTGTCAAATAGTTTCAAAGACTGACAAACACAGTTTAAATACTTAGATGTGTCAGAACCAGCTGTCTCCAGGCTGGGCGTGGTTTCCCATGGGGCTTGGTTCTCATTCACTGTCTCTGTCCAAAGCAGCACTCAGCTAGGAACAGAGCTGAGTCTGAGCACCCTACGGGAAGGTGCTCCAGAAGAGCACCCAGGACGCCAAGGGAGACAGACACCGGAGTGCCTGTGTGAGTCAGCGCGGCTGATCAGTCACAGCTTGTGCGGGAGTCCAAGTTCAAAGCAAGCAACAGAGAGAGGATGATGATGTTGATGACGACCAAATGGCTGTGTCCCCTCTTAGATGTCACACTGTGGACCAACTTCCTCATTCAAAGGGTTCACCAGCTGGTGTTTCCTGCTTGCGTGCATCAGATCCAAGTTTCTTGGGTTGAAGACAGGTAAAGAAGTGATTTGCTTCAAGGGCTGGGGTTTGCAAAATGCACCCCAGTAACTGAGTATGCCCACTCAGAGGATGGGGCGCCCACACCAGGACAGCCAGGGGAGTGACCCCAAAGGAACACTCATAACATTTCAGTGACTTTTCTCACCTTCATTCCCCACAGAAAGCCACAATTAGTTGTGATCTTGGCCATCTGCCTGCCCACCAGACCCCATGAGACTCAGTTACCTGAGGGCACCAAGCAAGTTTGATGTGCTCTGAAGACGCTGGGGCCCAGCCATTAGGGGGAGGTCAGCCAGGGAGAGCTTCACAGAAGGGGCACGACCTCTGGTGCTCTCAGGAAGCAACCGGGAGACAGCGAAGCGGGAGTCACGAAGGACAAATGGAAGTGCCCACAGGCACAGACGCAGAGGTGTGAGGATTGGGGTTTCTTTGCTGTTGCCCATGGAGGCAGAGGAGGAGGAAGGCAAGAGTGTGGTGCTGGTTATGGAGTTTGGGCTTCACTCATTGGTACCAGCATGTCTCTACGGCTGTGTGTGAGGTAAAAAGTGCAGATTTAGCATTGGGTTGCTAAGGGCTGATTCCTAGCTCTTCTGCTTGCCAGCTGTGTCTGCTTGGGGAAACTGCTTAATTTCTCTTTGTGTATAAACAGGGATAAAAACGGAATTCTAGTGAGGCCTGAGGAGTGAAAAGTTCATAAAGCACCTGGGAGTCAATCAATAGTCTCTGCCATTACTGTAGATGGTATCAGCTATGCTACTTTCCACTACTAGTGTGAGTGGGTTGCCGGGAACGATGTTCCGGACAGTCCAACATCACCAGCCTGTCTAAGCCTAGACAGAGCCCACAGTCCTGGAGCTGGGGCCTGGGCGGGGCCAGGACAGCACCTTCAGGGCAAACTCCTAGCATACTGTCCCTCTGAAGCGGTACAGGTTGGAACAAGGCCTCACATTCTGCCAGCCTCACCTGGTTTTAGCCCTGCCCAGCCCTGCCCTGCTCACTGGCATGGAAGGTCCTCCCATAATGTTGAGTCATATGACTCCAGCACTCACAGAGACTCTGAGACATGACCTCACTTCCCCAAGAGCGAGGAGCTCTGAAGGCAGCTGGACACTCGGCCTACCCACCCAGCTTAGGGACCACACTGTGCTGCCTTCTGTTTGCTGTCAAGCTACCCAGTAGAGGCAGGAGGCTGCCACGGGAAGTGAACGGAGTCACTGGTTGATACCAAGGAGCTGGGTTCATAGCCAACACAACCGATTCCAACAAGACCTGTTCTGAGAGGTGATGGCATATCACCAAACCCAGAGTATTTTTTTATTTTATTTTATGTGTATGAGTGTACTGTCTACATGTAGGTTTGTGCACCCGTGATATGCAATGCTGTGGAGGTCAGAAGAGGGCATCAGATTCCCCTGGAACTGAAGTTAAAGACAATTCTTGCTTGGTGTGGTGGCGCATGCCTTTAGTCCTCAGGAAGCAGAGGCAGGCGGATCTTTGTGAGTTCAAGGCCAGCCTGGTCTACAGAGGGAGTTCCAGGTCAGCTGGGGCTACAGGAAGACCCTGTCTCGAAAAGACCAAAAAAAAAAAAAAAAAAAAAAAAAAAAAAAAAAAGGAGACGGTTCTTAGCTGCCATGTGGGTGCTGGGAATCGAACCCCAGGTCTTCTGCAAGAGTAGTTGATGCTCTTAACTACTGAGCCATCTCTCCAGCCTCCAAACCCAGAGTATTAATAATCCCTCAAGTCCTTGGGCATTAAAATCTGGTTTAGACACCCTAAATCCATTTGCCACAGACTTGACCAAGTCCATATACAGACTGATAAATTGAGGTCTAATTCCCACCCACAACAGAACAGCAGACCTGAACTTGGAAACAGCTAATTCCCACGTTCACACAGGGGAGAACTGTAGCATGCTTGCCATTTCAGAGAATGATGGGTCTCTCTAGGACAGGAACTCCAGGCCAGCCTCAGTGACACTAACACTTGAGGAGTATTAGTGCGTGCCAGCACCGTGCTTACATGTGAGTGTCTATAAGCTCCTTACATCCACCCTTGAAAGTCCGCTCTCTTTCAGGTCCCCAGTCTGTGGATGAAGCCTGAAGCTCAGGCAGGCCAAGGAAGTCACCCAGGCCATCTATGAGTAAGAAGCAGGGCCAGGTTAGCACCAGAGCAGCGTGACTGCTGGAGCCCAGGGGGTGCTGGACCTTAAGTCCCAGGAATTCCACGCACAGCCAGGAATTCTCTGATGAAAAAGGTTGTCCTCACCGATATGGTAAATCAAGGCAGAACCAAGCCAGTCTGAGCTGCTGGCTCTCCGGGGCCCCTCCATGATACCAAACGGGAAGGAATTTTGTTTGAAGTGGCCCAGCAGGCACACGGCGCGAGGGAGGACTCTTCATTTCAGAATCACTGGGAAGCAGAGCTTGGATTCGGACGCTTGGACATGGAGACCTGCACACTTTCTGGGTAGCATCCAGGTGGAAGATACTGAGATGGAAGCTCATGGCTCAGAGGCTGAGGACGTCACAGCCTGTTGGGGTTTGCCTGGGGTGGCGAGTGTGAGAAATTAATGTGACTGAGCTGGCAGGCAAAGGCAGCCATAATTCTAAAACAAAGCACCAGATATGAAATGAGAACGCTGGGCTTCGGGAGAAAAGTCCCTAACAGAAGCTCAGGGCCTAAGGCTCGCTTCTCCAGGTGGCTGCTGGGAGGCTCACGGACAAAATTCAGATCAAGTGTGGAATAGTCTCCACCTAACAGCTCCAGATATGAACCTCCCTCCCTGTTTTTAGACAGGGTCTTACTATAGGCCAGGCTAGTCTTACTACAGGCCAGGCTAGTCTTTACTATAGCCCAGGCTAGTCTTGAACTCAGGATCCTCCTGCTTTGGTCTCCTGGGTGGGATCAAAGGTATGCACCACCTTCTTCTTTCTTTCCTCCTTCTCTGACAGAAGGCCAGTCAGGCCTCTGGTATGGCCTGGCAAAAAATGCTCCTTTCCTAGAGACCCCACCTGCCCCAGGTATCTGGACCACGAAGCCCCTTATTGGGTGGTGACCACACAAGACTTGACAAACCACACCAATCACCCAGCCCTCACCTCTCCTGCCCTATTCCAAGGGCCATCAAGGGAAAGCAGGGCAAATTTCCTCTCCTTTTCAGAAGCTCAGGGGTATGGACTCCAAGCTAGGAAGAAGCTGGTGGGCGGGGCAGCAGTCAGTCCAGCTGAGGACATGCTTTTGGGTTACTGCAGGAAGACTTGGGGAAAGGTGTTGATGACAGGGCAGCTGACCCCATACCCAGTGCCCGCCCATACCCAGAGATCAGGTGAATGTCCCAACTGGCAATGGTACACAGAGAGAGCTACGGGGGCCTAGCAGGCTCCGTGCTCTCCAGAGAAGATGGGGCATCTTAAGCCTCTGTACTTGGTCACTGCTAAGAAAGGCGTTCACCTTTCAGAGAAAGATCCGTCTTTCTTTCTTTCTTTCTTTCTTTCTTTCTTTCTTTCTTTCTTTCTTTCTTTCTTTCTTTCTCTCTCTCTTTCTTTTGTTCGTTCGTTCGTTTGTTCATTCATTCATTCGTTCGTTCGTTCGTCTTTTTAAGACAGGGTTTCCCTATAGCTCCAGCTGGCCTGGAAGTCACTTTGTACACCAGGCTGGCCTTGAACAAAGATCCACCTGCCTCTGCACTTGGTGTGTGCCACCACGTCCAGCTTGGAACACAACTTCAAAATGTATTTTCCTTTTGTGTCAGTGAAAAGTTTTGGCGAAAACTATGCATGCCCAGGGATGTTTCTGTCCACTAACTTTATCACACAGTTGAGATGCCCCAAAGTGCTTCTGTCCACCTCTTAACCTTGAGTCCTCCATGACCTTGAGCTAAGCATACCCAAGAATGTGCCCACCATCTTTCTTTTCTGAACTAGGAATTTAAACTGAGCATGCCCACAGCTAAAGTGCTTTCCAATATGAGTATGTATGACTCCCTAAATAAAATAGCCCACCCTCTCTGTTCAAGAAGGGCACTGCTTTGAAAAAAACTCTCTGCTCTATTGACTTAATGCAGGTAATAATCTTTTCCCGTTTCATTATTTCTAGGCCATGCTCACTTTGGCTTTGGTCACTGCCGCACCCCACCCCCCCACAACTGATTGCATTGGTTACACACTGAACACTGCTGAACATGATCTATGAATGCCCAAGAAGGGCAGGACATAGACCAGTTACAAGGACTCTGGGACACAGGACTGCCTGGGAGCCCAGAGGTGGGAGCAGGCCAAGGAGAAGGACAAGGCACAGTGGAAGCAGAAAGCTCAAGGCAACCTGAACAAAGACAGTGAAGGGGCTGGAGAACGGCTCAGTGGTTCACAGCACTGCTGCTCTTGCAGAGGACCCAGGTTCGGTTACCAGAGCCCACATGGAGGCTAACGACTATCCATAACTCCAGTTCCAGGGGACCTGACACCCTCTTCTGGCCTACGTAAGGCATTTCATGACATTGAGTGCACTTGCACACATGCAGGCGATACACTCATACACATAAAACAGACAAATAATAATAAAAAAGATGCTGATGGAGCCTGGCTCTGACCTGGTGACTCAGTCATTTTGCTACAACCTGCTCTGCAGCCAGGGGCTGACACAGAACAAGAATAAGCAGGGCCTCAACTTGCAGTCACATTCAAAGACCTCAGGGCTTGAGGAACATCAAGACCTCAGCCTCTCAGCCAAGAGGCCCAGGGTTCTTCCATCTTCTCAGAACACGGATCCACAGTCCTCTTTACAGGAACCTACTATTTCTACAGCCTTTAGAACAGTGACAGAAGATAGCAGGATAAAGTTCCCATAGCAATGTCACGACCGCCTGCGTGCACCTCGCTCGATCCAACTGAGACTGCTACTGGCATCCATAACCCACTCTTTCTCCCTTTAGCAAAGAAAATGGTATTCAATGATGCAAGTTATTTATTTACCTTCCAAAGTTACTGAACCATCTTCCAAAAGCAGCAGCACTGATGACCAGCTGTTGGGCTTGTGATTGAACTCATTTCCCAAAGTGCTGACAGACTCGGGTGGAGCCTGCCACTTTTGCACTGTCCCTTATATGGCCAAAGACACAGGCCATGTACCATGGTGAGACATGTACCACAACGAGCCAGCATTTGACAAAGGGACACGTCCATGTTTAGTCTTTGGGATTCGGCCTTGATCAGGATCCCTCCCCAACCTGAGTGAGGTGGCACACACTTTCAATCCCAGCACTCGGGAGGTGAAAGCAGGCAGATCTCTAGGAGTTGGAGGCCAGCCTTGTTTATATAAGAAGTTCTAGGCCAGTAAAACCTTGTGTCAAAAAAGACTCCCTTGCTCACCCAAGACACACATAATGACAACTCCCCACACTGGGTGGAGAAAAGATTTCAAAGTGGACAACTGAGGTAAAAAAGCTACATAGTAGGGCTGGAGAGATGGCCTAGCGGTTAAGAGCACTGACTGCTCTTGCAGAGGACCTGGGTTTGATCCCCAGCACCCACATGGCGGCTAAGAACTGTCTGTAACTCCGATTCCAGGAGAACTCCAGTTCCAGGGGAATCCAACGCCCTCTTCTGACCTCCGCGGCATTGCACGACACGGGTGCACAAACCTACATGCAGACAGTACATTCATATACATACAAAAATAAATAAAATTAAAAAAATTTTTTTAAAAAGTTAAAAAAAAAAAGCTACATAGTAATAGACCAGGAACATGAGAACTCAGAACGGCAGGGTTAAACACTGGGTAGGTAGGTCAGCTTCTGAGTACTGTGCATAATTTCTGATGACACACTGAAATGCCATGAGACTGCTTTACATCACCTCAACGTTTCATGAAATGTTAGAAAGACTGCTTCTGTCACACCTTGAAGCACGGGTCATGAATCGGCGAAGAAATGCCAGAGAGGAGCACAGGGTCAAGCAGGAAGAAACAGAAGCTGGTTTAAACCACTCACAGCGACAAACGGCCCGACGCACCCCTTTCTCCACCTGGACAGTGTTTAAACTACTAGGTTTCCTGTCCCTCCCCTTGTCTTGCTTTCTTCCTTCTTCATCTCCTTTTTCAGTTTGTTGTCCTTAAACAGAGTCTTGCCATCATCAGCTTAGGCCGACATAAACTTGTGATCTTTTTAAATATCAAAACAATACTGTGGGATTAATAATACAGCCATCCGAGGGCAGAGGGCCAGTTTCGGTATTTTTGTTAATGGTGGGCCCTAGGCCTCAGGCACCAGAATACCCCCCAACACACAACAGTCTGTCTTTCTCTTTCTTTTGTGACAGGATCTCCCTGTAGCCCCAGCTGGCCTGGAACTCGTTAGGCAGACCAGGCTGGCCTCATCTACTTCCCTCTGCCTCCAAAGTGCTAGGAATTAAAGGTCTCCACCATTTATTTATTTATGTATTTATTTACTTACTTATTTATTGTCTTTTTGAGACAATGTCTCCCTGTAGCCCCAGCTGGCCTAGAACTCGCTCTGTAGACCAGGCTGGCCCTGAACTCACAAAGATCCACCTGCCTCTGCCTCCAGAGTGCTGGGATTAAAGGCATGCGCCACCACACCCAGCATGGTCTCCACCTCTTTAAAACAATTTTAAACGTGTATGTGGCCAGAGAGGGCACAAGATCCCCTGGAGGTGAAGTTACAGGTGGTTACAACCTACCTGATGTGGGTGCTGGGATTGAACTCAGGTTCTCTGGGAGAGCAGCCAAGTATCTATCTAGCCTCTCTCGTCCTCTTTATCTTTTCCTGCCTACAGAATCTTTGCTGTACTGATCGTAAGAAAAAGACTCACAAACACAAATACAAAAGGTAAAACAGGAAGAGGTATAATATATATTATATTTACCATGTGTGTATGTGGTGTACACGTGGGGTATGTTGCATAATATGCAGTGGGCCTGTGGAAGGAGGTCGGTTTTCTCCTTCTACCTTTATGTGGGTTCTGAGGATCAAACTCAAGTCAACAATTTGTGCACTGAGCACTTTATCCACTCAGCCACCATGCTAGCCCTGAAAAGGTGTATTTGTTGAATAGAGGTTGCATGCCCTACCAGGTAACTTGTAATTCTTTTTCTAAAACACACCATCCCCAGTTTAGAGCCACTGGTTCTGTGTTTGAATTCTGTCTGGGTGCTGAGCTCTTGAATGGCAAGAGCACAGAGTCAGAAAGAAGCACAGGAGGTCTCCAAACTGTAGACGGAATGGAATTTGTTACCAAACGACCTGGGGCTGGGCTAGATCTGTTCAGGACATTCCATAGACAAGATCAAACGCATTGGGCCTGCTCAGCGCTTGGCTCTAAAGCAAATAGGGGAAACTGAAACCAAACCAGGCCTTTAGGAACAACCACTAGAATGGGGGCGAAGACAGGCCTGGTCCTCCATCTCTCAGTTCCCAGCAATTAGCATTCATCCTGTCTACACAACCAAATTCTATTGTTTGTTTTTCTGGGGAAGGAAGTGAGGTCTGTGTAGCCTTGGCTGGCCTGGTACTTGATATATAAATCAGGCTGATCTCAAACGCACAGAGATCTGCCTCTGCCTCCCAAAAGCTGGGATTAAAGGCATGTACCATCATACCTGGACATTTGCTTATTTTTTTGAGATAGGGTCTCACTATGCTGCCCAATCTGTCCTTGAACTCTGGACCCTTTTATCTGTCTCCAGAGATTTGGAATCACAGGCATGTACCACCAGACTGGGATATACAACCAAAATCTTTCAGGGAGCAACTTCAGTCTTTTTTGAAGACAATGCTATGCTTGAGAAATTTGTTTTAATGCAACAAAACCATTGATTGTTGTACTTACATTTAGCTTTGGGCTTTTTTGGTTTTTTGAGACAGGGTCTCCCTTTACTCCTGGCTGGCCTGGAGCTCGCTATGTAGACCAGGCTGGCCTTACACTCACAGAGATCCGCCTGCCTCTGCCTCCTGAGCACTGGGATTAAAGGCGTGCGCCACCATGCCCAGCAGATTTTTTTTTATATTTTTGGGGCTGGAAAGATGGCTCAGTGGTTAAGAGTATTGACTGCTCTTGCAGAGGACCTGGGTTTGACTCCCAGAACCCACACAACAGCTAACAACTATCCATAACTCCAGTTCCAAGGGAATCCCATGCCTTCTTCTGACCTCTGCAGGCACTGCACAACATGAGTGCTCCTACATGCATGCAGGCAAAACACTCAGACACGTAAAATAAAAATAATAAAATATCAGAAAAATACTTTGGCTTGATGTAGCAGTGCCTCAGACCCATAAACTCAGTACTTGGAAGATGGAGGCAGGAGGACCACGAGTTCAAGGCTAGCCTTGACTACACAGCAAATTTGATACTGCCTGGGCTACATGACACCCTACCTAAAAGTTCAAGGCCAGCCTGGTATACAAAGCAAGTTCCAGGCTAGCTGGAGATACAGGGAGACCATGTCTCAAAAAGAGAAAAAAATTTTTTTTTAAGATTTACTTTATTATCTAGTTTTGTGTACGTGTGTGCAGGCAGCCAAGGAAGCCCAAAGAGGGTGTCAGGTCCCCCTGGAGCAAGAGTTACAGGTGTGTCTTAGCCTCCCAGGGTAGGTGCTAGGAACCGAACTGGGGTCCTTTGAAGGGCAGCTAGAGCTCTTCACCACCAAAGCCAGTTTTCTGGCAGCACCTCCCCCAAACTGTTTCTTAAAGGCAAAACTGTGGTTATAGAAGACAAATCAGTGGTTGCCAGAGCCGAAGGGGGTGGGGAACTGACTGCAAAAGGGTCAGGAAGCCCTTTCTGGGAAGCTGAAAAGGTAACACTCAACAGGACCCAGAGAACTGCGCCATAGAGACAGTGAATTTTATGGTCTTACACCTCAGTGGAGTTAAAGATCAGTCTTTACATTTAGATAAAAATAAAGCATGAAGTGTAAAGTTAAGTGAGAGGACTTGACCAGCGAAAGAAACATTTTTCTCTTCCCTTTACATCTGGTCAATTCCCAGAGGCAGCCACCGCGGCCTGTTCTTCCAGAGCTAATGTATGACTGTGTAAGTGTATACCTTTGCCACCTCTATACTCTATGTTGCCAGCGGTTGTAAGTCAAAGCCACTGTTCTGAACCTTGTTTCCTGCTCCACAATGCATCTGGGGCATCACCTACGGAGTTTACCCATTGCCACCTCTTTTCAAAGCCTGCTGCCTGTCATTGCAACGGAAGTAGCGGCATCTATCCACCTGTCTTCTAAGGGTGGCCCTTTTGGCTGTGTCTGGTGTCCAACCAACAGGCAAGGAAGAGATGCCCATTTAGAGTCTCCCATGTCCCAGACGTGCTGGAACTTAGGCTGTTGTCCTCACGGACCATAGGCCTGGAAGTCAGGAGATGTTATTTCAAGACTCCGCTGCAGGGGCCAGGGATATAGTGCTTGCCTAGCACGAACGAAGCCTAGGGTTCAGCCCCCAGCACTGCGTGAATCAGATGAGATGGCACACACCTGCAACCCTAGCATTTGGGAGATAGAGGCAGGAGCAACAGAAGTTCAAGGTCACCCTCAACTACATAATTTGAGGCCAACCTGAAAGAGACCTCATCTGAGGGGCTGGGGTTAAGAGCACTAGCTGTTCTTGCAGAAGACCCAGGCTCGATTCCCAACATTCACATGGAAGCTAACGACTGGCGTTTCTAATGAAACTCCAGTTCTAGGGGATCCAATGGCCTCTTCTGTCATCCGAGGGCATCGCACGGCATGGTGCACTTGCATACATGCAGGCAATGCACTCATACACATAAAATAAAAATCAATTAAAATCAATTAAAAAGAGAGAGATCTTAAGCCGGGTGTGGTGGCACATACCTTTAATCCCAGCACTCGGGAGGCAGAGGCAGGTGGATCTCTGTGAGTTCAAGGCCAGTCTAGTCTACATAGCAAGTTTCAGGACAGCTTGGGCTACAGGGGGATACTGTCTGGAAAAGACCAAAAAAAAAAGGGGGGGGAGAGAGAGAGAGAGAGAGAGAGAGAGAGAGAGAGAGAGAGAGAGACCTTATCTACAGAACAAAAACAAAGCAAAAGAAACAACAAAACCCCTCAGTTTCTACTAGGCACGCATCAAAAGGCCCAAAGGATGGAACCCAGGTCCTCCTACGTCCTCCTAAGTAGCTCTGCCACTGAGCTACATCCCTTCATCAAGACGACCTGTTTATATCCTGATATAGGTCTTCTTGTTCTCACAAGATAAAAGCTTGCCCCTGAGATTTAACCCAAGGCTCAAGTGCCTGATAATATTGTCAGCAATTTACAGCTCAGTTCTGGACTAATACCTCATCTCTCAGCAGGGATTAAAGCTTGCCAGCCCGGGCTCCAAGGGGGCAGCCAGCTCTGGTCTCACTCACAGGCATGCTCTACCCAATCCGTAGTCACAAGGAAACCTGCAGTCCTCGGAGGCCTGCCAGGGCGTTCCAACTGAGTGCCGATGGAGCTGTGCTGACCAGGCTGTCCAGAACGCGCCAAGTCAGTTCCTTGGCTAACAGGAAATTCACGTCTGAGTGGGCGTGCACTGGCAAACAGTGTTTAAGAACTTGTTTGGAGCTTCTGATCTAGCAGTTCTGCTTCTAAGAATTTCCCACTCGGAGTACTCATCTGCACCCGCGGTGAGCCCAGGTAGCACGGGACTGAAGCTCGAGCACTGTGGCATCAGATTCCCAGTCCAAGTCGGTTACAGACACCGTGGCCTAACTCTTGAAGCTCAGAACTGTCACAGTTCCGAGTAATGGAGGGATCAGCTTTTGAGCTGCACACACCCACACACACCCTCTCGCCGACCAGGTGTGGCTATTTCTTTTTGTACCTCAGGTCAGTCTTAGGTAACCTGCCCAGCTGACCTAGTTAATAAGTAGTGCTGTCAGGACTTGAACCCAGTGTTGCTCAATTGTTGTGCAGTTGAAACCTTCTGGCCTAGGGCTTAGGGGAAGGCTCAAGAGACCCAGGAAACTTCCCAGGCTCTGGAAGCTCTGAGACCCCCTTCCCTAGGTTACATAAGCAGTAAACAATGCTCTGAGAGAAATGAGACTACTCCATGGAGCTGCCAGTAAGCTGTGCACAGAGCTCCCTGAGATGCGGCTTTTGTGAGTCATTCCCCATGCTGGGGTGGGCTGCCCATGCTCCTGTAAGTCACCCCAATAAACTCTAGTTTACTAAGCTAGACTTGGGTAGAATCATTTCTATGGTCTATTATAGGTTCCCTATCTGGGGTTGATAAGGAAAAAGTTACATTCTTTTTATTTATTTATTTTATTTTCGTACGTGTATGAGTGTACTATCTGCATGTAGGTTTGTGCACCTGTGTCATGCAATGCTCAGGAGGTCAGAAGAGGGTCTCGGGTTCTTCTGGAATTGGAGTTACAGACGGTTCTTAGCCGCCATGTGGGTGCTAGGGATCAAACCCGGGTCCTCTGCAAGAGCAGTCGGTGCTCTTAACCCCTAGGCTATCTCTCCAGCCCCCAAAAAGTTATATTCTTATAACTAACTGTATTCTTTTTTTATTTTATTTTATTTTTTGTCTTTTTGAGACAGGGTCTCCCTATAGCCCCAGCTGGCCAGGATCTCACTCTGTAGACCAGGCTGGTCTTGAACAGAGATCTGCCTGCCTCTGCCTCCCGAATGCTAGAATTAAAGGTGGGCACCACCACGACCAGCACCGGCTTAAAGATGGTTCTTAGCTGCCACGTGGGTGCTGGGAATCAAACCCGGTTCCTCTGCAAGAGCCATCTCTGCAGCCCCAGCTAACTGTATCTTACACAATATCCTTAAGCTTAGGCCATTTGAAGTTTCCCTTGTTTCACTTACTGGGTGGATACCTTGAATCGTAACCTGGGATGCTCAGAGAGGTTCAATTGCTCTGTGATGCTTTCCACTCTGTCTGACTGTTGATAACAATGTAAAACTAAAACAATGGAAAGTTGACGAGACACCTGGTCCAATTAGTCCAAGAAAAGTATAGCTCAAATACGCCAGAAATCTAAATTGCTGATTATATCTGTTTTTGCGAACTGTAGTGACCATCCGACTGGGTCCTAGCCCAATTAGCCTGGCCTAGGTATAGATCAGAAGGTGGCAGATGTTCTGACTCATGCCTTGGATATCTTCTTCGTAGGCTATGTCAGAGGAATGAACTCAGGAAGGAATTTCCTGAGACAAAAAAAAACAAAAAACAGTCAACAGTAAGACCCAGGTACTATCCATAAAATGAACTATATAGCTGGGCGTGGTGGCGCACACCTTTAATCCTAGCACTCAGGAGGCAGAGGCAGGCGGATCTTTGTGAGTTCAAGGCCAGCCTGGTCTACAGAGTGAATTCCAGGCCAGCTGGGGCTACAGGGAGACCCTGTCTCAAAAAAGACAAAAAGGGGCTGGAGCGATGGCCTAGCGGTTAAGAGCGCCGACCGCTCTTGCAGAGGACCCGGGTTCGATCCCCAGCACCCACATGGCGGCCGAGAGCCGTCTGAAACTCCAATTCCAGGAGAACTCCAGTTCCAGGGGAGTCCGACGCCCTCTTCTGACCTCTGTGGCAAGGCAGGACAAAACACTTGCAAGGGGAAACAGAACTAAATGCAGACAGTAAATAAACAAAAAAAAAAAAGTTTCTAAAAGTTAAAAAAAAAAAAGGAACTATATAATCCTCATCTGTATTTCAGTTTCAGCCCCAAAGAATCTAAAAGCCATCAATGCTTCTGGGACCCCCACGCATGAGTGAGGAGCAACCGGCTTTCTTACCCTTTCCAGGGTGAATGCCTGGTCTCTTCAAAGAATTTTCAAAGAATTTTCCATAACAGAGTGAAGAGATGTTTGTTCAGCTCTCCCTAGGAAAAGCCCCCAAGCACAAACCCCAAAGCCTGACTACTGAGCAGAACGACTTCCAGAAAGCTGGAAAGGTAAGCGTGAGACCAGCAAGGCCTGCGGCTCCAGTCCTTGGGTTCTCTGCTTCCTCTCTCCAGCCTCCTGTGTGAGGCACTGTCCAAGAATACAGGGGTATATAGCAAGGACACATCAAGTGTGTCTCCAGCGATGCTGAGCTAGGCTGGACAGTGTAGCGGAAGGCCTGTCACCCCACGCTGAACCTTCCTAAGACAGAGTCCCCATGGCCTGGGGACTCTAGCAGAACAGACTTCCAGCATGCACTGGGGCTGTGGGGCTGCCTCCTGAAGTGCAGCTCCCCAGCCTGGCTGTTGAGCCACTCTGCCCAAGACTCCAGGGTCTGCCTGGCTCCAAGTGCAATGCAGGGTCTCCATCTTCCCACCCATGTATCTCCTGGTGGCTTGGGCCAAGTGTGTGTAAGTTATTCTGGGGTCCTATGTTTTCAGGAGAGCACTGTGGTTGTAATAGGCTGATGGTCCCGACTCAGATCAGAAATGCAGCTTGTGCCTAGACCTAGCCTACCTTGGCTCAGCCCCCAGCCAGGCCATACTGTGCCAAGAACTGCAAAAGCCTTCTCATAGTCCCATGGATTTGTGATATGGCGCACAGCCAAGCTGTGGGCAGAAAGACAGCAGCACAGCCTCAATTCCATGCCACCTTTGGACTCAGGACCTTAGTGAGACTCTTATCTCTATCCCTATTGTATAAGGTGAAGGCTGATGATCACACCTCGGAGGTTTTACAAAAATGGCAGATTTCACCCAGAACTAATTAAATCTTGTCCTAGAGGGAGGCGGCATTTGCATCTCAGCTAAAAACTTTTAGGAGAGTATATACCAGCTGTGCTCATGAAACTGTTTCAGATTCGTTTTCTAAGACATCCTGAAGTTCATCACTTGTGGGTGTTCACACGAGATGTGGCAGATGCTAGACTGCATTGTGTGTCTGTCTAGCAGGGGGCACTGCTGCCAATGAGGAGATGCCTACCCCCTACAGTCAGACTGACAAGGCCCTCAGGGGTCCCTTGGCTTGGTCTACACCCAGGACAGAATTGAAGCGTGCACATTATTTAGCTGTAATAATTGAAGAAAGAACTTTTCATTTCCTAAAGGCTTGTTATTCTGATTTTCCAACATGTTTTATAACCAATTCAAGATGGCTGAATATAAAAACAAACAAAAACCTCAACTGAGCCGGATATTATTTTTTAACAAGGTTGCTCTGTAAGAGCAGTATGCTTTTTTTTATTTTATATTTAGTTATTTAGTTAGTTAGTTAGCTAGTTAGTTAGTTAGTTATTTGGTCTTTTCGAGACAGGGTCTCCCTGTAGCCCGGAACTCACCCTGTAGACCAGGCTGGCCTTGAACTCACAAAGATCCACCTGCCTCTTCCTCCCAAGTGCTAGGATTAGAGTGCGCCACCACGCCCGGCAACTGAGCTGGATATTACATAGCACTATGGTAAAAATTAGGGGGCCATGAGGGACAATAATAAAAAAAAAGTTCTTATTCTTACAATACAAACAGTCTTCACCCTGGGGACACTGCCAAGCCACGGATAGCGCCAGAGGCTTAGCTGCTTTCTTCCAGTCTTTCTTCCCATGACTGAAAGGCAGCAAAAATCGTGAGCGGAGTCAGACCGTTGTCCCCGGCTTCTTTTACAGTCCTGTCAGCAATATTTCCACCATCACCTCTGTTATTTCCCTGGGAGGTTTCCTGCCAGTGTACCTACACCTTGATCCACTCCCTCCTGGACACAGAACAGGACCAGAAGAGATTGTGGGCATGTCATACACAGTGGTGCCGTGCGCGGCGCGCGCGCGCAGGCTTGTATGTGTAAAAGGTTGGAAGACTGTGCCCAGAGAATTTTGGCAACTTCCAAAGCTGTCTCTATGACATGGGAGGTTAGGCAGTTTCTGACTCCCAGGTCTGCTGCTGCGGTTGCTTCTGCCCCACAGCCAGACGGCACACTCTGCCTCCCTCCAGCTGCATGACTGGGCCTCTGACGTCCAGCCATCTGAGTGGCAGTAAAACCGATATTAGCAGCTTCCTTTCCTGGCCCATGAAAATCTCCCGTGCCGGAGTCTTGTGTTAGCTCTCTTCCAGCTGCTCGACACAGATGAACACGGAAGCCACATGCAAAAGACAGCAGAGCCAGAAGGTTGAACAAGCCCTTATCCTTGCTTGGAAGAAAGCCTCTGTTCTGTATTTCTGTGAGCAAGAAATAAATATCTGAGGTTCTCGAGATAGCTCAGTTGGTAACGTCTTTGTCTTGCAAGCATGAAGACCCTAGATTGATGTGCCAGAGCCCACATTAAAAAGGGGGTGGGGGATGCAGAAGAGATGGCTCACTAGTTAAGAGTACCGGCTGCTTTGGCAGAGGACTCAGGTTCAATTCCCAGCAACCACATGGTGGCTACAATCATCCATAACTCCAATTCTAGGGGATCTGACAGCCTCTTCTGACCTCCTCAGGCTTTTCGGGACATGGGTGCACTTATATACACGCAGGCAATGTACTCATACACATCTAATAAAGTATATATTTTTTAATAAATAAAAAAATTTTACAAAACAAAGAAAGTAACCCTTGTGTGGTGTTGCATGCTTGTGATCCCAGAGCTGGGCTCACGTACCAGCCAACCCAGCCACCTCGGTGCATTCCAGGCCAGCAAGAAATTCTGTCTCAAAAATACAAAGTGACCCGGGCATGTGGTGCACACCTTTGATCCCAGCACTCAGGAGGCAGAGGCAGGCAGATCTTTATGAGTTCAAGGCTAGCCTGGTCCATAGTAAGTTCCAGGCCAGCTGGGGCTACAGGGAGACCCTGTCTCCAAAAGACCAACAAAATGACAACAACAAGAAAAGTGAATGACTCCTAAGGAAGGCACCTAAGATTAATCTTTGGCCTCCATACTTGCACATGTACCTTCCCAAACGAACCCTTCCCCCAATCCACAAAGAAATAAATGTGAGCCAGGATGTGCAGTTAGGGCTGTGAGCTCCAGCACCTAAGGGTGAGCTACACTTGGTCCATTAGACTCCCCTCAGCTAAGGGTGTGCTACACTTGGACCGTTAGACTCCCCTCAGCTAAGGGTGTGCTACACTTGGACCGTTAGACTCCCCTCAGCTAAGGGTGTGCTACACTTGGACCGTTAGACTCCCCTCAGCTAAGGGTGTGCTACACTTGGACCGTTAGACTCCCCTCAGCTAAGGGTGTGCTACACTTGGACCGTTAGACTCCCCTCAGCTAAGGGTGTGCTACACTTGGACCGTTAGACTCCCCTCAGCTAAGGGTGTGCTACACTTGGACCGTTAGACTCCCCTCAGCTAAGGGTGTGCTACACTTGGACCGTTAGACTCCCCTCAGCTAAGGGTGTGCTACACTTGGACCGTTAGACTCCCCTCAGCTAAGGGTGTGCTACACTTGGACCGTTAGACTCCCCTCAGCTAAGGGTGTGCTACACTTGGACCGTTAGACTCCCCTCAGCTAAGGGTGTGCTACACTTGGACCGTTAGACTCCCCTCAGCTAAGGGTGTGCTACACTTGGACCGTTAGACTCCCCTCAGCTAAGGGTGTGCTACACTTGGACCGTTAGACTCCCCTCAGCTAAGGGTGTGCTACACTTGGACCGTTAGACTCCCCTCAGCTAAGGGTGTGCTACACTTGGACCGTTAGACTCCCCTCAGCTAAGGGTGTGCTACACTTGGACCGTTAGACTCCCCTCAGCTAAGGGTGTGCTACACTTGGACCGTTAGACTCCCCTCAGCTAAGGGTGTGCTACACTTGGACCGTTAGACTCCCCTCAGCTAAGGGTGTGCTACACTTGGACCGTTAGACTCCCCTCAGCTAAGGGTGTGCTACACTTGGACCGTTAGACTCCCCTCAGCTAAGGGTGTGCTACACTTGGACCGTTAGACTCCCCTCAGCTAAGGGTGTGCTACACTTGGACCGTTAGACTCCCCTCAGCTAAGGGTGTGCTACACTTGGACCGTTAGACTCCCCTCAGCTAAGGGTGTGCTACACTTGGACCGTTAGACTCCCCTCAGCTAAGGGTGTGCTACACTTGGACCATTAGACTCCCCTCAGCTAAGGGTGTGCTACACTTGGACCATTAGACTCCCCTCAGCCAAGGGTGTGCTACACTTGGACCGTTAGACTCCCCTCAGCTAAGGGTATGCTACACTTGGACCGTTAGACTCCCCTCCCAGCTAACCATCCATGAATAAAAAGGAAAAGCCACCAGATCCCAGGCCTCAACAAAGCCTTCTAACACACAGTGATTTCCTGAAGTGACCCAGAAAAATGAGGAACACGCAGGATGTGACAAGAGGTCACTCCTCAGCCTTAGTGGAGGACAGTGGATAGAGGGATTGAAGATGGAATCAGCACCCATTCTCTAGATACTTGTTAGGAGGATGAGGAGATGTAGGCACTCAAGAGCACCAGCTCACGGGTGTTAGTGTACCAAGAGAGGCCTATTGGAGTACAAACAGGAAGAAGGGGGTGGAGGTGAGGGTAGGGGTGGGAAATTAAGTGAGTCCCAGAGATCTATACAGGGACAACAACATTCAGGAAAGGGACAGGAAGAGATTCAGGCCTCAGGCTAATAGAGATGGAAAGCAAATACTGGAGAGAAACATAGAGCAGCTCCCTCACCTGATGTCTGTGGGTAGCTTAACTGGAAAGAACAAATGAAGCAAGTGAGCAGAGCTCTCCCACCCCAAGGAAATACCCGATCACAGACCGTGGAGTCCAGACCGTGGGAGTCGGGACAGGGGCCCGGCACCTCCAACTTCCCAATTCATTTTCTCCCACCTGTTCTTGGGAACTTCTTTAAAGCCCTCTGCAAGTTAATTCTTCTGCCTGTAGGTAAACCTACCCCTAAGAACAAACAAAGTTAATTGCAAAGATGGGCACTAAGGTTGCATTTATAGTAACAGAAGGCTGGAAATAGCCCATCTGCCAGAAGATGACTAACATGGTTGTTCCCATGATGAAGACAGGACACAGTGGTCAAAAAGCACTCAAGAATTCTATTTTTTTATAATTTATTTTCATGTGTATGAGTGCTTTGCTAGTGTACTACGTGTTGTGTACAATGCCTCCAGTGGCCAGAAGAGGGCGTTGGATCCTCTGGAAGTGGAGTTATGAACGGTTGTCAGCTGTCATGTGGGTGCTGAGAACTGAACCCAAGTCTTCTGCAAGAGCAACCAGTGTTCTTTTTAACAATCTTTTTTTTTTTACATGTATGAGTGTACTGTCTGCATGTAGTTTGTACACTTGTCATGCAATGCCATGGAGGTCAGAAGAGGGTGTCGGATTCCCCTGGAACTGGAGTTAAAGACGGTTCTCTGCCATCATGTGGGTACTAGGGATCGAACCCGGGTCCTCTGCAAGAGCAGTTGGTGCTCTTCACCACTAGGCCATCTCTCCAGCCCCGAAACCAGTGCTCTTAACTGCTGAGCCATCTCTCCAGCCCCAAGTTCCATCTATTTTGGTACAGAACGAATGCCAAGCAGAAAAAAAAAAAAACAAGAGGCATGGGAGATAAACCCTGTGCCACACACCACAGCATGCTTCTGTTTGTGTACAGAGGGAAGCTTGTGTATTTACAACCTCCACAGAGCATGAAAATAGCTTGGGGCAATGAATAGGAAGCCACGACTGCCCTTGGGAGGACACTGGGTTACAGTCACAAGTCACAATAGAGACAGGTTCTGGGAAATACCACTGGTCATTGCACTGCACTGTTGTGCAAACCTAAGGGTACAGGGCCATGCAGGACCTGGCTCGTGACACAGTCAAAGGGCTCAATAACGGGTCAGTGCAGGTATAATATGCGTACTGTTCTACGGGAAACTTTTCCCCATATAAGTAGAAAGAACCCTCTAATGACAGAACCTATAATAAACATGAAAGCCAGTCACCTTGTGTTCACTGCCCCACAAGTCTTCAGCAGCTTTGACACCATGATGCAGTAGATGTCAGGGCCTCTGTCATTACACAGCCTGTTGTTGAATGAAGGCTACGATGCCATGATGTAACTGGCAATTCTGTTTCTAAACAGTTTTTAAATTCTTGAATGTGAAAAAGAAGTACAGACAGACAGACACACACACACACACACATGGCCAGATATAGTAGTCGTACATGCCTGTAACCCCAGCACTCAGGAAGCAGAAGGAAGATGGCTGCAAGTTTGAGGCCAACCTGGGCTACCTAGGGAGTTCTAGGCCAGTCAGGAATACATAGTGAGACCCTGTGCAAAAAAATCACCACCACCAACAACAACAAAACACACAGAAGGAAACCCAGGGGTGGGTGGTTGGAGACAGAGTAGGGAGTTGCAGATTTCCATCATGGCTGCTGTTGTCTCAGGCTAGCCCTCTAGCCTGGTGTTTCCATAGCACCAACAACAATTTAGACCACCAGGGTTCTTAAAGCAATGAAATAAACTGTATGGTGCTTTGAGAAAATCACCAGGAGATATTTCTAGTTCTAGATATTTCTGACATGCATAAGAGACTAGGTAGGATTTAGGAAGGACTTTCACTGGGAGAAGAGAGACAAAGACATTTTTAGCACCAGTGACTCACAAGTCAGCAACAGAGGTGAACATGGTAGTGCACATCCAGCACTTAGAAGACAGAGGCAAGAGAACTGGGTGTTCAAGGCCAGCCTAGGCTACATAATGAGCTTGAGGCCTGGTGGGGATGCACCGAGACCCTGTCTCAAAAACCAAACCAATCAGCCAAGCCAAGCCAAACTTTACAAAGCTAAACAAAACCAAAACCAAAACATCACTGACACACAATTTCTGCAAGGAATTCAAATCCCAACTTAGAAGAAACCATATTCATTCGTAGAACAAATACCAGTACAGCACCAAGTCTTGAGTGGTTTGTTTTCTTTTAATCAAGGGTTTCTGGGGTGTAGACAATGTCTCCAGGCTGACAAGCAGATCACTCCACCTTGAGGTGCCTGTCTCTTTGCTTGGGGACAGAAAGCATCAGAATGAGTTGGCCCATTCATATATCCCCTGACTACATTTTCTCAGGAGAAAACAGCCTTATTTTTATTGTCCAAACATTCATCAAAGTTACTCTGACCAATGTCTATTTTGGATTTACAGCTCCAAATGATGTTTAAAAATTTATTTATTTTTATGTGTGTAAGCATATTGCCTGGAAGTGTGTAAGTTTACCCGTGTTGGACAACACCCCAAAGACCAGAAAAGGGTGTTGGAGCCCCTGGAACTGGAGTTACAGATGACTGTGCTGCCTTGTGGGTGCTGGGAATTGAACCCGGATCCTCTGTAAGAGCAGCCAGTGCTCCTAACTACTGAGCCTTGTCTCCAGCCCCCTCCAAACAACATTTTAAACAAGACATGCAGAGTCTCAACTTGCATTTCATGTACTGTGGGACTGAGTCGGTTAGAACTCTTAAGTGTTCACACAGGGAGGTGCAGCAGTTACTGTAGGCCAAGGGACTGTGAGCAACTGCATAAGGTGTTGCCATATGCTCCTCACACTAAATAGCATTGGTCAATTACATGCATCTTCCCGTGTTTCATTGCATACCAGAACTGGGGGTTCTGCATGACTGAGCAATGTGTTGTTATAACTCCACCATCACCACCCCATGAAATAACGAGACGTAGGCCACTGGTGTTTTCATGCCCGGTATTTGGCTTACAGGAAGGGATTACTGATGTGAAGTGGAGATGCTGAATGTAAGGCAGCCAAGTGGCTCACCCAGCAGTGGCTGCTGGGAGGGGTGACAACAGTCAGTCATTCTAGAAACTCTGGACCAGGGGCCTGCTCCACAAAGGCAGAGCTCAGAGCAATGCTGATAATTAAAGTTTGTTACAGAAAACAAACACAAAACTATAAACAAACACAAAGCAAAGTTATGGAGGGGTGAGGGAGGGATTAAGTTATCCCTGCCTGGTTGTGTAGAGTGTTGCCAGACACCCAGAAGGCGATGGGCTAATTACAAGCTTGTGGTAAGTGGTTTGAAATAATTTGATTGCGGGATAATTTTTATAGTTTAGAGTTATAATTAAAGGGTGTGCACTTTTCTTAATCAACAAGGCTGGGAGCCTCAGCTGCAGGGCCCCCACATCAGGGGTCTGGTCACACCCCCACTGCCTTATACAGTGACCTCACCGTCTCCTTCCCAGCCCCCACCACCTGTACCCCCTACTAGCACTGTGGGGCAGAAAATAGGCGTGGCTTATGGCGTAAGCCAGATGGTTTCGATTCTAGTTTCCTCGGATAAAAAATTACTCTGGGGCTATTTGTACCATCCAGCCAGGGGTTTGTCTGAAGCTCTTGAATATCCATCAACATCATTATGATTGTTTTCCGACACAGACGCTGGTGAACAAGAATATCAAGAAGGGGGGCGGTGGGGAGAGAGCAGATGCAGCCAGTGGCTGACGGAACGGTGGAAACGCAATATGGAGCCCCGAGACTCCTCTCTTTATCCCAGCAATTCCATTTCAGCTGGACAAAACAGCTGCCCATATTCGGAACAAGACACATCAAGAGCGAATCCAGGTTCTGCTGCTTTATGCCTCTAGCGACCTGACGATGGCTTGTGCCACTTCGTCATCTATACTATATAATTAATTTTTAGAATATTTTATTTGAGTACATTTATTTAGTTATTGTATGTGTGTGTGTGCCTATGTGTATGCACCCCGGTGCACATGTGGAGGTCAGAGGTGAACTTCGGGGAGCCAGTTCTCTCTTCCCGCCACGTGGGCAATGGGAATTGAGCTCAGGTCATCAAGCTTGGCAGCAAGTCCCTTAACCCTCTGAACCATCTGCTGGGCCTGTACTATGTAATTCTTAATATTTTTTCACTCAAGAGGTCTATCAGAATGAAAATTGGAGTAGGGGCGCATGCTGTGTACGCCCAGGTGCTTGTGTCTGGTAGCCAGAGCCCAACCCTGGCTGCGGTCCACTGCTTTTTTTTTTTTTTTGGTCTTTTTGAGACAGGGTCTCCCTGTAGCTCCAGCTGTCCTGGAACTCACTTTGTAGCCCAGGCTGGCCTTGAACTCAGAGATCCACCTGCCTCTGCCTCCCAAGTGCTGGGATTAAAGGCATGCACCATCACGCCTGGCAGTCCACTGCTTTTTGAGACAGGATCTCACTGGCCTGGAGCTAGAGGCCAGGCTGGCTGGCCCTGAGCCCATTTTTCTCTCCCTACATCTGGGATTACAAATTCGTGGCACCATACTCGGCTTCGTGGATCTGGGGTAGAACTCAGATCCTCATTCTGAGAAGGCAAGCGCTTTGCTGACTGAACCATTTCCCCAGCCTTTGGGGTTTTGTTTGTTTGAGAGAGAGGAGAGAGAGAGAGAGAGAGAGAGAGAGAGAGAGAGAGAGAGAGAGAGAGAGAGGCCATGTAGCTTAGGCCACCCCCCTGGAATTCTTTATGTAGGACAGCCTTGAAATTCTGATCTTCCTGCCCCACCTCCTCCTGCTAGGGTTAGAGGCAGGCTCCACCGTGCCTGGGTCATGTAGTGCTTTGGGCAGAACCCAGGGCTTCTCAATGCTACGCTAGTGCTCTGCCAACTGAGCTACAATCCCTAGCTCTGAAAATATTTTTAAATATTTTATTTATTATTTTTATTTTATGTGTATGAATGTATCGCCTGCATGTATGTAAGTGCACCTGAGTCATGCAATGCCCTCAAAGGTCAGAAGAGGGCGTCACATCCCCCTGAAACTGGAGTTACAGACAGTTGTTAGCCACCATATGGGTGCTAGAAATCGAAGCCGGGTCCTCTGCAAAAGCAACCAGTGCTCTTAACCACTGCACTATCTCTCCAGCCCGCCCACCCTGAAAACATTTTAAATAGTTATTGTAGAAAAATTTGGGGTTTTTTATTTTTTAAAATTTTTATTTATTTTTTATGTGTATGAATGTACTGTCTGCATGTAGGTCTGTGCACCCATGTCGTGCAAGGCCTCGGAGGTCAGAAGGGGTGTCGCATTCCCCTGGATCTGGAGTTAAAGACGGTTCTCAGCCGCCATGTGGGTGCCAGGGATATTGTAGAAAAATCTGTGATAAATAACAAAGTAGAAGAAAAAGTCATCTGTGAGCAAAGGTGAACCCTGAGGCAAGGCCTGGGCTGGCAGGGAAGCCCAGAGCAGCTCCTGTGAGTCTCCCCTGGGTACCTCCTGGGGTGTCGTAGTGCTGAGGGACTCTACCTCCTGCCAGTAACACCTTCCAGACCACATCCAGCCAGGGTACTCATTTGACTCTGAAGACTGAGGAACACACAGGTGTCTTTCTATCTGTCTACTCACAGCTTTAGAAGAATGGGGAGCAGGACAGCAGGGTTACTGATGGAGACTGACAGCTCGTGGTTCTTGGAAAGCAACCAGTTTTGTTTGTTTGCTTGTTTGCTGAGGCAGGGTCTCACTGTGTGCCCCTGGCTAGCCTCAAACACACAGAGATCTACCTGCTTCTGCTGGAATATAAGGCATGCACCATCATACAACCCAAGTACGGGGTTTAAAAAGGCTAGGATTTCAAGCCTGGTGTGGTGGTGCACGCCTTTAATCCTAGCACTTGTGAGGCAGAGGCAGGCGGATCTTGCACCTGCCAACCCCCCCCCCCCCGTCACAATTTTCCCTTACTCTCCTTTATCTTCTGCAGTGACAGCGAGCTCATTTCCACTCTGCCAAGTGTTTGTTAAAAGAGTTCAGGCACGCGTCAAACTCATCCACTGTGCCAAGCTCCAGTAAGAATAACTCCTCTGAGCTCTCTACCAGTGAGCTAGATACAGACTGACTTCTGGCAAACCAGGACTTGGCTGAGTTCCATTTTAACCACCAATGCTTAAGATTCAGCCTGTCATGTAACCTCATTAGGTCTTGTTCCTGAAGTACAGGGAAAGAAAGTGAACTGGGCAAGTTTCCTGGCTTCCTCATATTATATAGCTCAGCCAGTCAAGCTCCAGGGGACCAAAATGGCAGTCTTCTCCGGTCAGAGTGACACACATGACGTGTAAACGAGACTCCCTGACAAGCCACACCTTTACTGAAGACCTGGCAGACTGACTGTGTAGAACTGGAATGTTGCAGATTGAAAGTTAAAGTTATCTTGGACTATCTTTTGTCCTTTTAACAGCTATCTATCACCCACCTCTGTATCTAACCTAACATCTTTTTGAGTGTATTAACTTAGGATATCATTAACTTCTACCAAGCCAATAGCTAAGAAGGTCATCAGATAGCATTTGAAACCTATCTCTGGGATTTCCCTCACTTTGTGTAACCTGCCTGACTGCCCCAATTTGTTTAGTAGTGCCTTGATTTATGAATTTCTTTTGTCCTGTGACTATAAAGGTTCACATATCCACTTCCATGGATAACAACTGGTAAGTTTCTGGGGAGCTGGGAATGAACCCCAGGGCTTTTTGTGCATCTTAGGCAAGCATTCGACTCCGCCAACTGAGCTCCACACTCAGCCCCTTAAACTGACTGGAAATTTAGTCCTAGCACTGGTGGCCCATTTTGTGACCAATTCCCCAAGTCTGGAGGTAGAGGCAGAAGGGTCAGTGAATTCAAGTCCAGCACAGACTGCGTACACAGGAAGACTGTCTCAGAAAAACACAAGCCAAACCCCAACAACAACAAAAATAAACACTACAGAAAATAATGCATACATTTAAAATACAGTCTTAAAATTTTCCTGTCTACTATGCAGTAATATGCCATCTAAGTTTGGAAAAGGGAATGAGGAAGTTTTACTGTCTTGTATTAATAACTGAAACTGAAACTTTCACCCTCAAATTCAACCTCGACAGTTTTATTCTTTTATTTGCGATAATTTAATCTGCCTGTCAAATACAAACACCCCTTTAAGTATTGCAAATGGTATCGGAGACGGCCGTCAAGTTCTGGACAACTGTATTTTAAAAACATTAAAAACCCAGGCGAGTCTCAGAAAGGGCCTCACATCAAGTTCTTACACGAAGAGAAGAGACTTAAGTTACTCAGAATTCTACACCCAGGGCCCACAGGCCTGTAGCCCACCCATCTCAGGGGCAAGAAGGCCCCAGCTCCTCTTGCCATCTACTCGAATTCACCCGACTGGTGGAAGCGTGGTGGGGCGGCGGCCGCACCAGCCCGGGCTCCATGACAGACGCCCGCGGCTGTCTGTCCACCTGGCGTTGTCCTTTCGAGTGAATTCGTCGAACTACCGTCTTCTTGCACCTCTCTAGCCCAGGGGGAGGGTGGCCCAGAGAGGAGCGCGGTCCCACATCCTATCCCGGTGTCCCCTAAAAGCCCCAGCAAAGCCCCCGAGGCACAGTATGCTACCTCGGCACCTTCTCCTGGGGCTCGGTGGGTGCGCGCGTTGGCTGCAGGGCCAGCGCGAGCTCCCAGGCCCAGGCCACTCCCACGTGCCGTGCCGCGGCGGGCGCCCAGGGCGAGGTCGCCGCGATCCGGGGACACCGCCACTGCGCCAGGAGGCGCGCGCAGGAGCGAGTCGTCCGGGAGACCTGGCGCCACCCAAGCTCCCCGAAGGCGCCACAGGCCCGCGCCTTCCCGGCCGCCCCCCGCGGCTCCTACCTGTAAGGCGCAGCAGGCGCGCGACGCACAGCAGCAGGGCGCCCAGCAGAGCGACCGAGGCCCTGCGGGTTGGGCTGGCCATGGTTCTGGGGGCGCCTGGGGCTCGGCGGGGCGCGGCGGTGGCCAGTGTCTGCGAGCGGCGCCCCGGCACCGGCACCCGTGCAAGCGCCCCACCCAGCTCACCTGCGCGCAGGAGCCGCCCCGCCTATGCACTGGAGCTCAGTGACCGGCGCTTCCTCCCTCGCCTCCTCCCCTTCCTGCCTCTGCCACCAGGTCTCTGCCCAGGTGCTGCCCCTCCCTTTCTCTGCAGCCTAGGGGCGAATTCGTTCCCGCCTTCCCAGGCGGCTTCCGGAGATTTCTCTTTCTCTAGGTCCAAAGGACCTTAGGGAAAGCCAGTTAGTTCCTCTTCTCTCCGCTGTCCAGAAGTGTGTGGGTCACTAGGTCCCAGCCTTTCGACTTTGCTGCCAGACTGAGCCCTTAGCCCTCTCCAGGCACTCTCCTGCACTGTCCAGAGCTCTCAGCAGCCCTGCCAAGTGTCAGACAAGATAGACTTTTGGGACTTGGGCAGCATGCCCAGCGTCGCCAGGGCAGTTGGAGTCAGGACAGATGTGGCGGCGCATCGTGGAGAGGTTCCATGAAGTTGCTGTGTTGTAGGTTATGGATACTGGGGCATCATACCTCCGGGGGTAGGATTGTAACTAGTGAAGAGCTCCCTGAACCCGGAGTTGTGAACAGCTCTCTGAACCCCCAGTTGAATCTTGAAAAACAAAATGAGAGAGTGAATGAGTGCGTAAGGCTGGAAAGGACTAGGAGAAGAAACCCGAGCAGGCCCACAAGGCCCTAGTCGGGCTGAGAGTGGAGTGGTGTGCGCGGTGCTGTTGAGCTGTGAGGGGGGCAGTGGGCCTTCCCTCACACGCAGTGGGTATGAGGATTCAAGCCAAAAAATTGGTCTGTCTTGCCAATGCTGCTGGCCCACTTAATTCAGGCTTCAGAGGTCCTGTGGGATCTGTGGGGTCTTTTTCCATTCTTCCAGCCTCAGTGTATTCTACAGGGAACCACTGTGGATGGATCAGGAGCTCTTGACTGGCAGATCAAGGTTCAAACAAAAAGACTCTGTGGCTCCAGAAGGCTACTATACCCATGGGCTAGAGTTACCCAGAACACCCAGGAAGCCTGTGACAGGAACCAAAGCCCATACCACAGCACCAAACTGTGACCTCCAACTTCTCCTTATCTGGGGGAAGCTGAGTCAGTCCTACTACAGAGGTGACAAATCAGCTCTCTGGAGCTTTGTTAGAGTAGCAAGCAAATAGCCCCATAAAATTAACTGGTCAAGATTATAAAATCTCTAGTCTATCAGTTAAAAGACCCACTTTTCCAGTTCCACTAGTCAGTCACCTGGTCATAGGACCACCCCTATAAAGGCAGGTTCACCTTAAGTCATGCTGGATAGATGGGCAGAATAACTATGTCAGAATAAGTATGTTAATGAGTAGTGAACTTTGCTGCCCGGAGTCCCACCTCCTAGCACAGTGCTTCTGGACCCAGTCACAGACATGTAGGTCACTGTAAGTCTGCCCACTCTTCTGAATTCTTCAGAAAAGCTTTCTCTAAAGCTTTCTTCTCTCCATCATGTGGCTGCCAGTCAGCCACATGTCTGACTTCCATTCAGGCTTTAAATCTACATGGCCTATGGCTTTTTTCCTTCTCCCCTCCACTCTTCTCAAGGTAACTGCTGACATTACCAGCTCCCCTGCTCTGAAGACTTTTCTTTAAAATACTAATAAAATTACCCATCTTCCATTTGGGTCCATTTTCATGAATGAGATTAAGAACCCTCTAGGGGACACCTTTTCTCCCTGGTTCAGCTTTATCAACCCATTGAATTAGAACTCAAGGAATGTTGCCCACATAGAACGACCCGGGCCTGACCCCTACCATGGCTCTGCCTATAGAAGGCCCTCAGCCAGGTTCTAAATCTCCCAGGCAGATCTTGATTCTCCCTGCTGAACTGAGGGCCAATTCTTTAAGAGAAAGAAATCTTGAGAAAAAGATAAATACTCTAAAAATTATTCATGCCAACCGAACTATGGAAGCAGATTTTCATATCCTTTTCCAGCTTCCAAACACCACTGTTTCCCAGGGAAAGTGGCAAGCCAGTACGGTGACAAAAGGATTGTGTGTTGAGTTCAAAGTATCAGAAGTCTTATGTGGCAAGTTGAGCCTAAGGAACAATGTATTTCATTCACATCTCATTATTTCTCCAACACTCACTTAACTGGCCTCCAAGGAACAGTTGACACCAACTTCCTTAGATCGAATCATTCCTAGATTTGAAGATTAGTGATGGTTCAGTTGACAGCAGCAAAGACATTGACACAAGATCGAGGAGACACAGTTCAGCATCCTCTGTATAGTGACCAAACTGAAGTCAGTGTCCTGAGATGAAGTCCTGGTTCTTGGAGAAGAGCACAGACAATTTGTGAAGGTGTTCGGTCTCCACATATGCCAAGGCAAGAAAATTCAAGCAGAAAATCTGCAACCAGAGAGACGTGACAAATTGAGAGGGTCAAATTGACCCTCTGGGGCCAGAGATAGCTCAGTGGGTAAAGGGGCTTGCCACCAAGCTTGATGACCTATGTTCAATCCCCAGGACCCATGGGGTGGAAAGAGAAAACTGACTCCTGAAAGTTGTCCTCTGACCTCCATATGTGTGCCGTTGTGGAATGTATACCTCTGTGGGTATTCTTTTGGCAGAAGCACTTAAAAGCAGTTACCTGACAACCTTGACCCCTGTTGTTTCTCACAGACCTGTGAAAGTCTGGACTGTCCTTTGATCTCTCAGGAAAGAACTTTGATCAGGATTTTAGCCTGAGGTTCCCTTGTCCCAATTACCTGCCCCAGCCCCCCAATTGTGTGTACTGTCCTGGCCCATGCCTGGGTTAGTATAAAAGCCTTGAGTTCCAACATTAAAGTTGAGTCTATTCCCTTGGGCTTACTCTGAGTCCATGTCTGTATGTCTGTATGTCTATATGTCTGTCTGTATATCTTTCTACTTATCTTTCTATTTCGCGGGGTAAAATCCCTGGCAGTCCCTCCCCTCTCCTTGCCAGAGCTAACCCAGGGAGAGAAGAACAACAAATAGCATGTGGATGTCGGCCATGCATGTGTAAAGGACTATTCAGACAAAGATAAACTCTGACACACCCCTGCACCCCCCAACACAAAGGGAGCTGGATTGAGGTCTCAGCAGGTAAGAACACTTGCCGTTCTTGCAGAGGAGCCAGGTTCCATTCCCAGTACCTACATGGTGGCTAATGATTGTCCATAACTATGGTTTCAGGGGATCTGATGCCTTCTTCTGACTTCTGTGGCATTGGATAACATGGGTGCAGATAAAACAGATAAAAATATACATAAAATGTTTAAATTAATTAATTTTGTTTCTTTTTTTGATTCAGGGTCTCACTGTGTAATTATGACTTGGAACTTGATATGTAGACCAGGTTATCCCTGAACTCACAGAGATCTGTATGCCTCTGCCTCCTGAGTGCTGCGATTAAAGCATATGTTACCGCACTCAGCCTAAAATAAAAATTTTTAATAGGCTCCATGTAGGCTAGGTATCGTGGTTCATACCAAGACTGAGGCAGGAGGATCTTAAGTTTGAAACCCTGTAAGGTAGACAGTCCTCTGAAAGTGACAGACTTTTGACACTGAAGGTTTTCTTGAGCCCAAGAGCTCCTGCCTCTCTAAGAGAAGAGTCAGAGATCCAGCCGCTCCTCCAGCTTGGATACTTGTGAAAACACAGCTGAACTATGGTATGCTGGCGCCATGTCAGGGGAGGGAGCCAGAGAAAATATAAAAGTCAACCATGTGGAACTGAGGGCTCTCTTGCCATATCATAGAGGAGGAGGGCAGGGCAGAGGTCACCAAATCCATGCAGGGACTTTGGATTTATATGGGGGGGAAGAGGGCTGCTACTTGACATGTAAGGGTTTGTTTTTTTTTTTTTTCATTCATTTTGTAGGCAAGCCCTAGTAAACTGGTTAGACTTTACTGAATTGTGTTTCGGAGAGCCTTTCTTCCCTTTCTTGCAGGTCTTGGGAACCCAGGGGTCAGGGGAGGTGAGATGCCAAGTGTGTGGGCATCTCCCAGGTGGAATCTTAATTACAGACCTTGTCTCCAAAATGTATGTGTCAGGGGTCAGGGCGGAGGGAGGGCTGGAGAGATGGTTCTGTGATTAAGAGCATTTTCTACTCTTGTAGAGGATCTGGGTTTGGGTCTCAGTACCCACATGTTGACTCACAACTGTCTGTAACTAATTCTGGAGGATCAGATGCTCTCTTCTGGCCTCCATGGGCATTTGAATGCACGTGTTGCACGTACATACATCTGGGCAAAATACTCATACAATAAAAATAAATAAATCTTTAAATATAAATAATAGAATAGACTATTCCACCTCATTTTCATTTCTCACAAAAACCCCTTTACAGAGGCTAAAAAAGCCATGGATTTCAAAGGCATAGAAAGTACTGGAGAGATGGGTCAATGGTGAAGAGCACTGGCTGCTCTTGCAGAGGACCCAAGCTTGGTTCTCAGCATCATGTCAGGCTCTCATTTCCATATATCTGCATGCACATGATTAAAAAAGAAAAATAAAACTATTTTTAAAACCAGACATCTACACAGGTGCGAAGAAAAGAAGACAGCTGGAAAAATAATCCTGGTGGCAAGAAGACTAATGAACAGGCCGGGGTGGCCTTAGAAGCCCAGAGAAAGCAAACCCTGCTCTAGCAAGGGAGACGTCAAGAACAGGATTCATACTGTGGAATCCTCGAAGGAAAAGGAAAGGGAAAAAAAGACAACACTCGAACTGCTCAGGGAACGGAAGCTCCAACTCTGGAACTGGAGGGGATTCTAGATGGAACTGGAGGGGATTCTAGATGGAACTGGAGGGGATTCTAGATGGAACTGGAGGGGATTCTAGCTGGAACTGGAGGGGATTGATTCTAGCTGGAACTGGAGGGATTCTACTAGAACTGGAGGAGATTCTAGCTGGAACTAGAGGGAATTGATTCTAGCTGGAACTGGAGGGGATTCTAGCTGGAACTGGAGGGGATTCTAGCTGGAACTTGAGGGGATTCTAGCTGGAACTTGAGGGGATTCTAGCTGGAACTGGAGGGGATTCTAGCTGGAACTGGAGGGGATTGATTCTAGCTGGAACTGGAGGGTGAGTCTTGCTGCAGATGCTAAACAAGGAGGCTGGGAGAGCTGCTGAGAGTCCTGTAGTTCTCTCCTAGAGCCTTTCCTGCCCTCTTCCTGGCTGAGCACTTCCTTGTCCCAGAAGAACCCTGAGTACTTTCTGGAGAAAATAAAATTTGGGGACCTGGGCTGAGGGCTGCAGTCACTGCTGAAGGCTGGGAAATGTATTTTTTTTTCAAATATTTTATTCTTATTTTTAATTATATGCATATGTGTGTGTAAGTGCATGGGTATTGACACACAGGTGCAGTGCCCGTGGAGGCCAGAAGAGGTGTTGGATCCCCTGGAGCTGGAGTTTCAGGTGGTTGTGAGCTGCCTTATGTGGGTGCTGGGAACCTAACTCTGATCCTCTGGAAGAGTCATTTCTCCAGCCACTCTGCTCCCTCCACCAAGCATTTTAATTTTTTTATTATTAATTTTATTTATTTCTGTATGTGTATGAATGCACTGTCTGCATGCAAGTCTGTGCACCCGTGTCGTGCAACGCCACGGAGGTCAGAAGAGGGCGTCGGATTCCCCTGGAACTGGAGTTCTCCTGGAATTGGAGTTTCAGACAGTTCTCGGCCACCGTGTGGGTGCTGGGGATCGAACCCGGGTCCTCTGTAAGAGCGGTCTGCGCTCTTAACTGCTAGGCCATCTCTCCAGCCCCCCACCAAGCATTTTAAAAACCAGTACAGAGAACATATAAATCCTGAACGCTGAGAGCCCAGTGCCTGCCAACTGCTGAACAGACAGGGGGATTATCCTCCTTGCTGGATGTGGAAGAGTCTTCAGGGAATCTGAGCAGCCCAAGATGGAAGCTGGTAAGATGCTGACACTGATGCCCCTATGAGCTGGCCTGCTTCTCCTGCGAGGCTCCTCGCTGGTCAGTCTACCCACAACGCAGCTCTCACTCTTAAGTCTGACCATATCTGCCATCTGAAGAGCTTCAAAAACCCAATTGATTTAGAAAACAGGAAGAAGTGGCACAGTAGAAAGAGATTAAACAAGTAGACAAACAATAATTGCTAACTTCCTTAGAGAGATGTAGAAGGCATTATATCTGTGAAACAAGAACAGATTGGAATAAAAAATTAATATTTGGGGAAATTAAAAAATCCGAGGGAAAAATTAAATAATAGATATTTTAAGACATGAACAAAAGTGCTGGAGGTGTAGCTCAGTGGTAAAGGGTAAACTTACCATACCTGCTTAGCTGTGAGTTTACGCCTCAGTTCCTCAAAAGTGAATTGACAAATGAACAGATGAATGAATAAATATAATATTAGAAAAACTCTCATAAAACATGAAGAGATTTAAAGAGCATGCCCATTGTCCTAGCACTCTGGAGGCTGAGGCAGGGGGATGGTGAGTTGAAGCCAGCCTGGCCTACATAGTGAAACCCTTTCCCCCAAATACAAAACACTCTGACCAAAAACAACTTGGGGGGGGGAGGCTTTATTTTGCTTACACATTCCAGATACAGTTCATCTTTGAGGGAAGCTGGAGCAGAAGCCCAAGGCAGGAACCTGGAGGCGAGAACTGAAGCAGGGACCATGGAGGATGCTGCTTGCTGGCATGTTCCTCTGTGTGGGTGCACTGTTAGTCCTGCATTTGAACAGGCTCTGGAGAGGGTTCAGCTCGAGACTGCTACAGCATATCTTGGGGACCACGTCAGAGGGTGCAGATCTGTTTTTTTTTTATGCAACAGACAACTTATTATTAATACTTTTTTAGTATTTTTGAGACAGGGTCTCCGTTTAGTCCCAGCTGGCCTGGAGCTTGCTCTGTAGACCAGGCTGGCCTTGAACTCACAGAGATCCACCTGCCTGTGCCCCCCTCCCGAGTGCTGGGGTTAAAGACACCACGCCCGATGCAACAGGCAACTTATATAGATTTGGGAGAGACATCCCCCACATTGCATGACATGACCTCCCACTAGCCAATGCCAGACCTCTACACCATCACTTGTTACCCCAGCTTGAGGGGAGTACCCAGAAAGGGACATGCAGGTGAACTAGTCAGCTCCTGGTGCCAAGTGCCTGCTAGCCTGCACATGTGCAACGTAGCCTGAATCCATGACTACTGTCCCACACCTCTGGCCCATGCTCAGCTTGCCTTAATTTTTTTTTAATTTTCTATGTATGAGTATATTGCTTGCATGTGTGTAAGTGTACCTATGTGGTACAATGCCTGTGGAGTCAGAAAATGTTGGATTCCCCTGGAACTACAGTTATAGACTATTGTTAGCTGCAATGTGGGTGCTGGGAATTGAACCTGAGTCCTCTGCAAGAGCAGCTGATGCTCTTAACCACTGAGCCATCTTTCCAGCCCCCAAGCCTGCTTTCTTCTATAACCCAGGACCACCTGCCCAGAGGTGGCACTACCCAAAGTGGGCTGGGCCCTCCCACATCACTGACCAATCAAGAAAATGCCTCGCAGACAATCGTATAGAGGAACTTCCCCAACCGAGGTTCCCTTTTCTTCAGGTGTATAAAATTGAAAACTAAAGCATTATTGAACTTCAATTGAGGAATTTCCTCCATCAGGGTGGCCTGGAGGCATTTTTTGATTGCTAATTGATGTAGGAGGGCCCAGCCCACTGTGGGTGGTGCCATCCTTGAGCAGGTGGGCTTGCGCTGTATAAAAATAGACCCTGTCTCGAAAAGACCAAAAAAAAAATAGTAGTTGAAGCCAGGCGTGGTGAACGCCTTTAATCCTAGCACTTGGGAGGCAGAGACAGGTGGATCTTTGTGAGTTCAAGGCCAGCCTGGTCAACAGAGTGAGTTCCAAGACAGCTGGGGCTACAGGGAGACACTGTCTGGAAAAAGACAAAAAAAGTAGTTGAGCAAGCCAAAGGAATCAGGGCAGTAAGCAGTGTCCCTTTGTGGTCTCTGCTTTAGTTCCTGCCTCTAGGTTCCTGCTCTGACTTTCCTCAGTGATGGATTGTGGCCTGGGACTTGTAGGATTAAATAAACCCTTTCCTCCTCTATGGGTTTTGGTCAGGGTTTTATCACCGTGACAGAGAAGCAAACCAGGACAGCGTGCATGCCATGGTTTACATACGGAGTTTGGAGGACAACATGTGGAACTCAGTTCTCTCCTTCTACCACATGGCTCTTGAGGGTTGAACTCAGAGGTCAAGCTTACTGGTGAGCATTTTTATCTGCTGAGCCATCTTGTCAGTCATTTTATCATTATTTTAATAGGAAAAAAATCCTCTGCACTAGCTGCCTCTGGCTCTGCGCACATCCATTGTATTCCTCTTCTGATTCCCCACAGGCTTCTGACTTTGGCAAGGGTAGGGCAGGTTCCTAAGGGGATGATACCTCTACCTTGCTCCTGTGACTCAGCCCAGTGGGTGGATAGAGTACTCATTGAAGCCATTTCTACAAAGACAGGCCAAACAATAACCTAACCTACATACTGTGGCTGAGAACTCGGTAAATACAGCCCACCAAACCTCAATGAAATATATCCCAGGAATCAAACATCCCCTTAGCTGGGTCCCAAAGTGCCCACAGCCTCTGTATTTGAAGGAGACTGTATGAAGAAAAGAGGAGGGAAGAGGACATTTTTCTTGCAGTTAAAACACGTGTCTTTTCAAATGTTACAGAGGCACGTGGCTGGGAAGCCCAGTGGAAGGTGCTACCCAGGCATGCTTTCCTCATTTCTTGGTAAAAGGACCTCTGGACAGGAAGCAGAGGCTCAGTCCAGGGGAGAAGCAAGGAGCACCCAGGGTGATGTGCACTACACAGAGAGTTGAATTGTAAAACAGGTGGACAGCAATATCGGGGACCCTGATTGCCTATCCTTCCCTCCTGAGCACAAAGAGTAGGCAGAGAAGAACAGAATCTCAAGGAGCCATGGCTTCTAGTGCCGAACTTCTGAAATAACAAGTCATCCAGGTGCTCTCTAGACACAACTGAGCCTCCTTGAGAAGGAGCCAGCACTGCATACCAACCTGCTGGATGTGTGTATGAGTAGAGCAATACGTATCTCTGTGTGTAATCATGTTCCCGTTTGTGTGTGGACGTGGGGTGCTGCACCTGTGGAAGCCAACCTTGGGTGTCATTCCTTGGGAATCATCCACCCAAGTGCTTTGTGCTTGCAAGGCAAATGAGTTACTGCTGCTAAGCTATTTATTAGCCCAGCTCTGTATATATATATTTTAAAGCCCACAGTCATTTAGGCTGGAATGCTAGGGTTAAAGTTGTGTGCCACCACCCCTGGCCTTCTAGGTAGGTTCTTGCATTCAAGTGTTGTCTCTGCAGCTTCCTGGCACTGTGACTTTTATCTGCATGCTTCAGTTTCATCACCCACGAGCTCAGGCTAGGAGAGGATGTCCTTTGTCAGGTGATAGAAAGATGACTGCAATTAATCTATGTAGCTTACTTTAGGCAGTGCTTGCAGACACATAGTATAGCTAGCTGAGGTAACCGTTGCCATAGAAACTGTCACTTATGTGGGTTTGGAAGCTTGGGTGGGGGCAGGGTTCACTTGGAAAAAATTTTGGCTTGTTTTTGTTCTTCTGGGTTTTTTGGTTGTTGTTAAGACACTAACTCAGCCTAACCTGGGGCTCACTATGTAGTAGAGGCCTGCTTCAAACTCGCAGCTCCCTGCTTTAGCCTCCTAAGTGCTGGGAATGAATTTGACTACAATTAGCTTGGAAAGAGAACCCTGGAGACAAACTTCTTCAAGGTCTCATTCATACCCGGAAGTGTCAACTTTCGAGGCAGGAAGCTGGCGCCGTCTTACTCATCTTGATGTCAGAGGGGTTAGAGACTGCTGTATACCTCGGTATATACCCACAAGACTCATTTTACCGCAGAGATACATGCACAGCCATGTTTATTGCAGCTCACTTCACAATAGCAAGGAGCTGGAACCAACCCAAGTGCCGCTCAACTGACGAGTGGATAGAGAAAATGTGGTACATCTACACAATGGAGTTCTATGCAGAGGTAAAGAAAGATGACATCGGGGTTGTAGAGATAGCCTAGCGGTTAAGAGCACTGACTGCTCTTGCAGAGGACCCGGGTTCTATTCCCAGCACCCACATGGTGGCTGAGAACCGTCTTTGACTCCAGTTCCAGGGGAATCTGACACCCTCTTCTGACCTCTGCAGCATTGCACAATACGGGTGCACCAACCTACATGCTGACACTACATTCATACACATAAAAAATAATTAAAAAAATTTTTTTTAAAAGAGAAAGATGGAATAATGAATTTTTCAGGTAAATGGATGGAACTAGAAGATATTATGTTAAGTGAAGTAACACAGTCCCGGAAAAACAAATGATGAATGGTATCCCTTATCTAGGGATGCTAGCACCAATTACCTAGTTGTATTTCTTGTGCAGGGTTACTTCAGCTTTTGTCCAAAAATTTGGGAGTGATGCATATTGGAAGGAATAATAACAACAACAACAACATCAACAGAAAAGACTGCATCAAAGAACTGACTGAAATGGTGATCTTCTACTCAAAACAGTAAACTTCTGCATCGAGAATTTTGGGAGAGACTGAGAAAAAGATGAAAAACATGTTTGGCAGAATGCATCAGCTCTGGTGGGATGAAGGGGGTAGGGAGGGGATAACGGGTCTAGATTTGATTTGTAATGTAATCTTTTATAAAATGCACAGAGCTTCAAAAAAATCTGAAAGTATTAAAAAAAAAGAAACTGCTGTATATAGCTGTGTTCAACAAACAGGATCAATGAACCATTATGACCAAGAACATGTGGATTGTCCTGCTACCTCAACATTGCACCCAGGAGCTTTTGAACCTTATGACCTTGAAAGGGTGAACGGGGGGCTCATTTCCAAAAAGGATAGGGTCTAGGCCTGGGGAGAAGGCCCAGCAGTTAAAAATAACTTGTTGTCCTTCCAAAGGACTGGAGTTTGGTGCCAGGCACCCACATCTACCTGCAACTCTAGCTCCAGGGGATCTGATGCCCTCTTTTGGCTTCCTCAGGCAACTGCACTCACATGGTACACACACACACACACACACACACACACACACACACACACACATGCACTTTCTTTAAAGGTTAGGAGGTGGAGTGCAGTCCATGGCAGGCTGCTTACTTAGCAAGCACGAGGCACTGGGCTTGCTCCCTGCTTTCCTTTTACCCCCCTCCAAAGAAGGGGTAGAATCCCTGGCTTCCAAATGCAGCCATCATAGCCCATGCTAGATCCTGGCCTGTGAGGTTGTCTAGAGGACCAGGACTTTATCTGTTTATAACAAAGAGAGGGAAGGTCTGTCTGTGTTAGGAACTTCTCTGAGTGAAATGGAAGTAGCCCATCATGTTATCAGAGCTGAGATGCTTTCTGGGCATGAATAGGTTTGTTTCTTATTTTATTTTTTATTTTTATTTATTTATTTATTTTATTATTATTATTTTTTTTATTTTTTATTTTTTTTGGTCTTTTTGAGACAGGGTCTCTCTGTAGCCCCAGCTGTACTGGAACTCACTCTGTAGATCAGGCTGGCCTTGAACTCACAAAGATCCACCTGCCTCTGCCTCCTGAGTGCTAGGATTAAAGGCGTGCACCACCACGCCCGGCATGAATAGTTCTTAACACCATTGCAAATGCCCACTTTGGTTTGAGCAGGGGCTGGCCACAGTTTGGCAGAGGCCCCTTTGTTAGCTTCCACACAGGAATTTGTCCCATCCCGGGATGAGACAGGCAGTCTTGGCATTACTTACTTTGTAGATAATTTGCCTCAGGGGAGCCACGTAGTACAATTTCAGTCTCAGGATGAGTAAGTCAAGTTAAGGAAAACCCTTCCTGAGCCCCGGTGCATGGTCATAGGGCTGGGGGATGAGTGAACTCATTTGCGTGATTCAGGAACTCTGAAGCAAGTGGGGAGCCCCTTCTGAGGTCACCTCAGAGTTACCTGAAGCCTGAGGACGCACACTACTCTCCGAATTGCATCATCTAAGAGGTCAGTGTGCCAAGCCAGGGGCAAACGAGGAAAGTCAGAGCAGGAGAATGAGCCATCTCAGCTCCTTCCTAAGCTTCTTGTGCAATCCGGTCTCTAAATCACCTACCTGCGGGGAGAGAGGGCCAGGCCTGCCTGTACGGAGACCACCACGCCCTCGGATATGACCGCAGCCTTGTCAGGCCCCAGCCTGCCAGCTTTGCTTCTTTCCTTTCTTTTCTTCCTTAGCCAAACTGTTTCCATATGGGAAAATAACTTTTGTGTGAGTGTGCAGGGCTTGGAGGGGTTTCCTTCCAATGAGAGGGAATGCAGTCTTCACTAGTTGTCACCTTCTATGGTACCCAGTGTTCTAGTTTCTCTCCATTCGCTGTGACAAAACACTCTGACCAATACCATCTTGGGGAGGAAAAGGTTTATTTGGCTCACATCTCCAGGGTTACAGTTCATCACTTAGGGACTCAGGGCAGGAACCTGGAGGCAGGAGCTGAAGCACAGGCCATGGAGGAATGCTGCTTACTGGCTTGCTCCCTTGGCCCATGCTCAGCCTGCTTTCTTATACAATACAGAACCTGCCTAGGGGTGGCACCGCCCACAGTGAGCCGGGCCCTCCAACCTCATTGAACAATCAAGAAAATACCCCACAGACATGGCCACAGGCCAGTCCAATGGAGGGAATTCTCCAGTTGAGGCTCCCTCAGCTATCCAGCACACCCACCTTTGCTGTCTACCCTCCACAGGCTATGTCCATGCTCGCACTGGGCCGGCCAGCATCCTGTGCCCACCCCATCATCTCACCCACTCCACTCTGTCTCATTCTCACTGGCTATCCATCCTTGACCCGCCCTGGGGTTAACAGCATGATGACCATCACACTTATCTTTCCAGCCCTAACAACGCATGAGCTCTTGAGTCAGAGACAACAGAGAAACTGAGGCAGGCTTCATCTTCTTTGTTACTGTGATTTTTTTCCCTTATATGAAACTTTGAACATATGTAAAAACAGAGAAGACGAGGCTGGAGAGATGGCTCAGCAGTTAAGAGAACCGACTGCTCTTGCAGAGGACCCGGGTTCAATTCCCAGTACCCACATGGCGGCTAAGAACCGTCTTTAACTCCAGTTCCAGGGGAATCCAATGCCCTCTTCTGACCTCTGCAGCATTGCATGACACAAGTGCACCAACCTACATGTAGACAGTACACTCATACACATAAAAAATAAATAAATAAATAAATAAATAAATAAATAAAATAACGAAACAAAACAAAACAAAAACAGAGAAGAGGATTATAAACCCCACATACTCACAGTCTAGTACCAACATTCATCTACTGCTGGCTAGGCCGGTCCTGCCCTTACTCCACCTTTCCCGCTCCTTGGAGTCTTTTGGAATACTTAGTTATCTGTACTACATCTCAGTATGTAACAGATTAGAACTCTTAATCACACTAGAATATCCATTTTGAAGAATACAGTTAGTATGTGTATTTGTGTGTGGACATGTGTGTGGAGGCCAGATGTTGACATGGAGTATCTTTCTCTATCACCCTTCACCTTATTTCTTGAGGCAAGCTCTCTAACTGAACCCACAGCTTACTGGTTGGCTCGACTGGCTGACTTAGCAAAGTCTAAGGATGCAGCTATTTCTGTCCCCCACCACTAGGATTACAGGTTTCTGCCACAGTGCCCAACTTTTCTTATGTGGATGCTGAGGATATGTTACAAATGAGGCTGGTGGCACAGGGCATGGTGACACTTCATATTCAAATCACAACGTTGGGATGGTAAACTTAATTTCTAAATAATTTCATATTTATAAAAATATCAACTTTTAGGTGGAAAGACATCCAGTGGTTAAGAATGCCTGCTCTTGTAGAGGACCTGAGTTCATTTTTCATTTACCATCCACATCAGGTAGCTCATACCACCTATACCTTGAGTTCCAGGAGAACTGGCACCTTCTTCTTTCTCTGAGGGTACCTGCAGCTACTTGCACATACCCCCCCACATACACATAACTAAAATTAAAATTAAAAGAAGTTATCATTCCTTTCATGAGCAGGATTTGCTATTTTTTGTAATTTTTTTTATTAATTTTATTTATTTCTGTATGTGTATGAATGTACTGTCTGCATGCAGGCCCGTGCACCTGTGTCGTGCAATGCCGTGGAGGTCAGAAGAGGGTGTCGGATTCCCCTGGAACTGGAGTTCTCCTGGAATTGGAGTTTCAGACGGTTCTCGGCCGCCATGTGGGTGCTGGGGATCGAACCCAGGTCCTCTGTAAGAGCGGTCAGCACTCTTAACCTCTAGGCCATCTCTCCAGCCCCCAGGATTTGCTATTATTAAAGCCTGCTTCCCAGCTTTCCACCCCACCTTACCCTGTTTCCATACTGGGTCATATCATAAACTTTTTAGGATATTTGAAGTGGCCACAAGCCTCCTGTCTCTAGAACCAATCTTCCCTCTGTCCCATAAGAATAGCTGTGTCTGCTGTGTCCATGCATGGGCATGATACCATGCAGCACAGCTGAGCTGTGAAATATGCCCTACTGCCAAAGATGCTGAAGTTTAAAAAACATGCATCTCAGAATTGCTGAAATACAGTTTCTGGTCATGTGTCAGGCAAGGAGGGGAGTCCCTGTGTGGCCTGTTTATTTATCTGTGTGACCTCTCCATGGAAGTCAGCTCAGGGATCTTACCTCAGAGTCAAGTCAGTCTTCCTGCATCTGTGGATTCACCTTCCTTTGATCAGTTTATTCAGGAGAGCTGAACTTGGTGGTGCATGTCTGTAAATCTACCATTGGGAGGCTGAGACAAAAAGATTGCCATGAATTCAAGGCTAGCCTGGGCTATATAGAGACTAAGTGAGTGTCAGGCCAACCCTGGATACATAGAGACTGAGTGTCAGGCCACCCTGGGCAAAAAAGACCCTGTCTCAAAAAAAATTGTTTTTCAGGAAAATAATTCCAGAGAGTTTCAAATTCAAGACTTGAATTTGCCATGTCCACTTGAATGACTTGTTGAATAGATATCTGCATGGCTTCATCTGAGAACTGTTCATCTCTTTAAGGAAATACTGTCTTGGGCCTATTGTGGCTGCATCTACTGAGCATACAGAGACTTTGATTACCGTCATTTATGCCCCAAATAGCACAGGACAACTCTTTACACAGTTTACCTTGTGTTTGATGTGAAAATCAATGATCCTCACTTTATTATATGAGCACTGGAGACTCAGAGTAGTTAGAGCCAGGCAGTTTACTTTACAACTTTGCAGTTTGATATCATTCTATAAGGGTGGGCACACTGCCTGAGGCAGAGAGCAATCTTTATAACCCTGAACAAGCCATATTTCCTCCCTAAGGAATCAGGAGGGTCCAATCTTACAAGTGCCTCTGCTGCTTACATTTGTCTTTTTCTCAACAAAAGCCATGTGTGGGTTCAGCTCTACTTTTTTTTTTTTTTGTCTTTTCGAGACAGGGTCTCCCTGTAGCCCCAGCTGTCCTGGAACTCACTCTGTAGACCAGGCTGGCCTTGAACTCACAAAGATCCGCCTGCCTCTGCCTCCCAAGTGCTAGGACTAAAGGTGTGCGCCACCACACCCGGCTCAGCTCTACATTTTACAGCCTGTTAATTGTGTGTGTGTGTGTGTGTGTGTGTGTGTGTGTATTTTTGAGACAGGGTCTCCCTTTAGTCCCAGCTGGCCTGGAGCTTGCTATGTAGACCAGGCTGGCCTTG
>VZQC01010489.1:156295-285295 GCA_009823505.1 Rhizomys pruinosus | reverse complement strand
AAAAGGGGCCAGCTCCCGCTGCCGTGGCCTTAAATACTGCCTGCCGGCAGAAGGTAACACCCACATTTGGGGTGGGCCATCCGGGTTGAGGTGGTCCAATCAGAAGACCCTTTTCTCTTATTTGTTCCTTAGTCCAGTCAAGTTGACACCCAGGATTAACCATGACACTGACAGTCCATTGTTCATGGACTTCTGGCAGCTCAGTGGGCTGACTGTACCAGGATGGGGTCTCTCAGCTGGGTAAAATTTTACTGTTATTTCTTTCTTTTTCCCCTACAAGATAAATAACCCTCTCCTTGGATTTTTTTTTTTTTTCCTTCTTTTTACTAGCAGGCTTTACTTTTCAGAACAGTTTTTTTTTTTTTTTTTTTTTTTTCTTTTTAAGACAGTGTCTTCCTGTAGCCCCAGCTGGCCTGGAACTCATTCTCTAGACAAGACTGGCCTTGAACTCACAAAGATGCACCTGCCTCTGCCTCCCGAATGCTAGGATTAAAGGCGTGCGGCACCACGCAGTTTTAAGTTTACAGAACAATTGAGTATATGCCCAGAAAATTCCTGTATGCCCCCTCCTCAGCTTGCTTATCATGGGAATCTTACATTAGTATGGTACACTGGCTGCAAATAATAAGTCAGCATTAATTAATTAATTAATTAATTAATTATTATTATTTTGGTCTTTTTGAGACAGGGTCTCCCTTTTAGTCTCAGCTGGCCTGGAGCTCACTACATAGACCAGGCTGTCCTTGAACTCACAGAGATCCACTGCCTCTGCCTTCCGAGTGGTGGGATTAAGACATGCACCACCATGCCTGGCTAATATATTATTATTAATGAAAGAAAGCCTGTTTTCATCCCTAGTTTTGAGTGATGTCCATTTTCTGTCAAGATAGCCTCCAAGACACCTGGTTACCTTCAATTGTCTCTCCCGAGGCTCTGGGGCTGGGGCAGTTTCTCAGACTTACCTTGTGTGTTAGTTACCTTTCTGATGCTGTAATAAGACACCACGACCAAAGTGACCTAGGGAGGGAAGAGTTGATTTTGGTTTATGGTTCTAGAGGGAGAACCTATAGTGGTGGCAGGGGCTTGGGGTGGGATGAGGCATGGCGGCAGAAGGCAGCCAAGCAGGAAGCTGGGAGCGTACTAACATCTTCAACCACAGGCAGAAAACGATAGAGAGAGAGAGAGAGAGAGAGAGAGAGAGAGAGAGAGAGAGAGAGAAAGTGGGGCAAAGCTATGACCTCGCAAAGCCTGCCCAAGGTGACACACTTGCCCCATCAAGACTGAAGCGCCTTACGACCCTCCACTAACAGCGCTGCTGACTGGGGACCAAGTGTTGACACACACGAGCCATGGGGACGTTGCTCATTCAAACCACCATGCATTGTTTTTGAGGAGGGCTGGGTATATTTTGGGATGTCCGTCTATAAGCTCCTGATTTGTAGCCCAGGCTGGCTTTGAATTTGTGGCAATCCTCCTGCCTCAGCCTCTCCCAAGTTGGGATGACAGGTGTGTGCCACCATGCCTGGCTGTCTGAGGTTTTTCTCTTGGCTAGGCTAGGATCTCGTGGGCTTTGGGCGAGGAAGACTGGCGAGGTGAAATGGCACTCTGAACTCGTGAGTGCAAGCTCCCACCACGGCACTGCTGCCGGGCTGGTCTTTACTGGGAATCTGCCTTTTCCAGGGCAGTTTATGTGAAGGTAAACTAAGACACATTTAGGAAACCACCTACCTCATTTCATTTTTATGCTTTTTTAAAAATTAATTTTAGGGGCTGGAGAGATGGCCTAGCGGTTAAGAGCGCCAACTGCTCTTGCAGAGGACTCGGGTTCGATCCCCAGCACCCACATGGTGGCCAAGAACCGTCTTTAACTCCAGTTCCAGGGGAATCTGACACCCTCTTCTGACCTCCACGGCATTGCACAACACGGGTGCACAAACCTACATGCAGATAGTACATACACATTAAAAAAAATAAAAATAAAAAAATTAATTTTAAGCATAAAATAATGAATTTCCTTATGACTCTTTAATATTAAAGATTATATTTTATTTGATTTTTGTGTCTGTTGAATGTATGTGCTATCGCACGTGTGTGGAGGTCAGAGGATAGCTTATGAGAACCAGTTCTCTCCTTCCAAAATGGGGGTATTGGGGATCATGCATAGGTTGTCATGCTTAGCAGCGGGTACCTTTACCCACTGAGCCATCTCACCAGCGCCCCCTGTGGCATTTTCATACACGTCACTATGCTTTGCTATCATTTACCTTCCCTCACTGTCCTCCCCTGTCGCCCACTGGCACTCTCCCCCTCAAGAACTAGTTCCCTATTATCCTCTCTCTCTTTCCCCCTTCCCTCCCTTGGGCCTCTTCCTTCTCACATAGTCCCCCATGTAGTTCATGTTATGCATATTCAAATCCAGGACTCCACATAGAAGAGAAAACAGATGTCGGACGTTGGATAACCCTGTAACTACAGTCACTGAAGATGGGAGGGGGAGCCCTTCACTTTGCTACCGTCTTGTCAGGCCCACCTCCCCTTCCTGGCTATTCAGTGCACTTTCTGTTTTTTTTGTTTTGTTTTGTTTTGTTTTGTTTTGAGACAGGGTCTCCCTGTAGCCTGGCTGTCCTGGAACTCACTCTGTACACCAGGTTGGCCTTGAACTCACAAAGATCCACCTGCCTCTGCCTCTCAAGTGTTAGGATTAAAAGTGTGCACCACCACGCCCAGCTTCAACACACTTTCTGAATCAGCTGTGCTGCCCCCTGGTGCTGAAACACTAGGCCTAATAAAATATTTTCTTCAATGGTCTTTTCATTTTTAAAAAACTTGTATATTTTTCTTTTATGTCTTTGAGTGTTTTGTCTATATGTATGTAAGTGTACCACATATATGCAATGCCTGTGCAGGCCAGAAGAGGGCTTCAGATTCCTTGGAACAGGAGCCACAAACAGATATTAGCTGCCACATGAGTGCTGGGAACTGAACCTGGGTCCTCTGCAAGAGCAGCAAGTGCTCTTAACCTTTGAGCCATCTATCCCAGCCCCATGATGGTCTTTTCTTTTTTTTTATTTTTATTTATTTTCATATGTGTATGAATGTATTGTCTGCATGTAGGTTGGTGCACCCGTGTCGTGCAGTGCCACAGAGGTCAGAAGAGGGTGTCGGATGCCCCTGGAACTGGAGTTAAAGACGGTTTTCAGCCGCCATGTGGGTGCTGGGGATTGAACTCCGGTCCTCTGCAAGATCAGTCGGTGCTCTTAACTGCGAGGCTCTCTCTCCAGCCCCACTTAAAGCCCACTTGTGATCTTTATCTCAGGTACAGCTAGCTGGGTAACTGGTGATGTGGAGAGTGGTCAAGACAATGGAGGCAGCGGGAGTGGCAGCAATAGGTGCTGAGGAGTTCCAGAGGGCAACTGGAGGCAGACACCAAGGGGAAGAGAGGCAGCGGAGATGATGAAGGAAGGACAGCAGCAAAGGCAAGAGGAGGTGGAGAGCCACGAAGAGGAGTGTGGAAGGCTGCGGGGAGCCAAAGTCCTGGACCTCCGCAGCTGGAAGAGGCCTGGGGAGCTGCCAACCCCTAAGAGCTGAGAGCCCTGATACCCAGTGCTGGAGGTCTGTGACACCAGCTGCTGTTGGAAGCCAGGACCCAGTCTTGAGAGCCGTCATGCTGGCCACTGCCTGCTGCTGCCAGTGTCAGTGGCTAACATCACACCCAGCTGCTGCCATGCGGCCTGGACTGCTCGCTGCTGTGCTGGGTGGGGCCACAAGCAGCTGAAGCCAGAGCCAAAAGCGTCTGGGTCTGTCAATCCGGACCATGGCCCTTTAGCACTCAAAGGCCTAGAACTGTCCATCAAGGAAGCTGCCTGTTTCTGTTCAGATGGAACAAAAGAGCTCCAGCCAGTGGGTTAGTAATAGAGCTTAGGTTCAGGATGCTGGCTGGCCTTGCCAGGGCCCGCTTCTTCCTGTGATGTGCGTGGCCTCTGGACAGGACTTTCTGTCTACTCATGTTCTCTGCACAGCTCACTCTCCTTGTTACTAAGAACATCTGCTTCATTTTTCTTTCCTCTGCATGGTCTGTCTAGTTTAATGGCTCTGTCACTAAAGATGAATCCTGACAGATAAGACTGTGACATCTGGAAAATATGAACCTGCCACTTCTAATCTTGCCTGCCAGGCTCTCAGAGGCTGTGCTCCAAGGCCTTGCCAGCAGCTGGAGCCCTGCCCCGCAGAGGTTGAGCTAGTGGGGCCCCTGTGCAGGCCCCAGCCCAAGCCTTGGGACCTCAGGCCCCATCCAAGGCAGGCCCAGTTGTAGCAGCGGCTGCCAGGTTGCAGTAGGATGTCAGGTGGTAGCTACCAAGGGCAAAAAACATCCTGGAAGGTAGGCTGCCTCTGAAGAGAGACTCGAATGGTAAAATTCCATCCTAAGTCAGACATCTGCACAATACCCTGAGTTCTGCTGTGCTCCAAAGATGGCGGAAGCACCCTCCTGTGTTATTTTTTTGTTGTTGCTATGCTAAAACAGCACAACCAAAAGCAACTTAGAGAAGAAACAGTTTATTTTGGTTTATGGTTCCAGAGAGAGTCCATGAGGTCAGGGGAGGCGTGGCAGCAGGAGACCAGAGCAGGAAGCTGAGGGATCCCATCTCCAACCACAGGCAGGGAGTAGACAGAATTAACTAGAAGTAGGGCAAGGGTATAACCTTCAAGCCGCCATCCTCCCCCCCCCACCAGTAACATACTTCCTCCAAGGCTGCACCTCCCCAATCTAATCTCACCAAATGGGGACCAAGTATTCAAATACTGGAGCCTACAAGGGGACATTTTTCATTCCAACCACCATTTCTCTCTTCTCACTCTGCCCTGCCTGGCTTCTGTCCCCTCCTCCTCTCTTCCCTGGCCTTTCTTCCTATGTCAGTTTCTGAGCAGATAGGTCTCTACTGCCCCTTAGTGAAGCTGGGCCAGATGGAGCTGTAAGTCAGTATCACAGCCACGGTCCAGCCTAGGGACCGGAAGGCTGTGGCCAGCTAGCTGCATTCTTCCCACCTGTTAGACAGTGGTCATTCTTGAAAGGTCAGGTCCCACAGCCTGAAGAGATCAGGCCACTCCTCCCTGAAGCTCTCTCTGGAACAGAGTTAAGAAGCAGTCTGTGGGGGGCTGGAGAGGTGGCCTAGCGGTTAAGAGCGCCGACCGCTCTTACAGAGGACCCGGGTTCGATCCCCAGCACCCACATGGCGGCCGAGAGCCGTCTGAAACTCCAATTCCAGGAGAACTCCAGTTCCAGGGGAATCCGAGACCCTCTTCTGACCTCCGCGGCATTGCACGACACGGGTGCACAAACCTGCATGCAGACAGTACATTGATACACATACAGAAATAAATAAAAATTAAAAAAAAAAAAGTTTAAAAAAAAAAAGCAGTCTGTGGGGCTGGAGAGATGGCTCAGTGGTTAAGAGACTGCTCTTGCAGAGGACTCAGGTTCAATTCTCAGTTCTCACATGGCAGCTAACAACCATCTGTACCTCCCAGTTCCAGGGAATCTGATGCCCTCTTGTGACCTCCTTGGGCATTGCATGACACAGGCATACTTATATACATGTAGACAATATACACATACACATAACAAATAACAAATAAAATACAATATAAATATAAAAATCTGTACTATGACTGAACAGCTCTTTTTTTTTTTTTTTTCAAGACAGGGTCTCCCTGTAGTCCCAGCTGTCCTGGAACTCACTCTGTAGGCCAGACTGGCCTTGAAATAACAGAGATCCACCTGCCTCTTCCTCCCTCTGCCTCCTGAAGAAGCTGGGATTAAAGGCATGGGCCACCATGCCAGGTTGAAAAAGGATTTATTGGGGCTGGAGAGATGGCTCATGGGTTAAGAGCACCTATTGCTCTTGCAGAGGACCCAGGTTCGATTCCCAGCACCCACATAGCGGCTAAGAACTGTGTTTAACTCCAGTTCCGATGCCCTCTTCTGACCTCCACGGCATTGCACGACATGGGTGCACCAACCTACATACAGACAGTATACTCATACACATAAAAAAATAAAATAAGGATTTATTAATTGTATGTGTATGAGTGTTTTGCCTGCACGTAAGTGCACCATGTGCATGCAGTGCCTGCAGAGGCCAGAAGAGGGCGTCAGAGTTACAGGCTGTTGTGAATGGTGGGAACCCAACCCCGGTCCTCTGCAAGAGCAGCCAGTGCTCTTAACCCCTGAGCCATCTCTGCAGCCCTTTGTCAGCTCTCCATTCGTGATGCCTGGCTTCTCCATGCTCTTGCTCTTTGTCAAGTATGCTGTGCTGAATGAAATCATGTAATGTGAAATTTGCTGCCAGCTGCCCCAAACTTATAACACTCCTCTCCAGGTTTTAAAGTGTAGCCTTTCCTTTCCTTTAAAGGCCTCATCATGTTTGACTTGTATATGTTTATGTATGAGTGTGCATATATATGTGTATATGTATGTATGCAGGGTTTATGTGTATGTGTGTGCGTGTGTGTGTGTGTGTGTGTTACCATTTTCTGTCTAATGTTTTCCCTCTCACTTCGAGGTCTGATCATGGCCTTTCTCCTAAGAAACCTCATTTCTGAAGAGAATTATGTGTCAGCTTTCCTTTCCTGGACCGACTGCTGATAGTTTGTTATTACTATATTTAATGCCATCCAGTCTGCATCATTTACCCAGCAGCCCGCTGCCTTCAGGGAGCAAAACTCTTTCACTCAAGATGACTTCCAGAGAGCAAGAGGCGTTCACTGTGATTGCCCGACGCAGCTTTGTCCCTGTGCTGCTTTCCAAACCTGAGGTTTTCTTTATTCCTCCCTTGCTCTTCTCTTCCATCCTTCCTTTGCCCTCCCCCACTTCCCCTCTCCCCTTCTTCCCTTCCTTCCTTCCTTCCTTCCTTCCTTCCTTCCTTCCTTCCTTCCTTCTTCCTTTAGTTTTCTTTTGCTATGTGTGTTTCCGGTTCTCTATTTTATTATGATATAAACGACAGCACAGGATTACCTTTTTTGCCCACAGGGTATTTTGCTTGTTTGGTGGTTGTTTGTTTTCCTGAAGAACAAGCTTGTGCCTACCTCTCCGCAGCACTGGGGAAGCAGCACCCCCTGTTTTGAATGGCTCCTGTCCTCTGCTCTGCACACTTGAGCTGCCTCAGGCCCCAGACTATAGAGCTGTGAGTCCAGGTAGTGCAGGAAGCAGGTGGCAGCTTAAATGCACCTGAGGAGTATTTAATGAAGGCTGCTTATCAGGTGTGGGCAGGGAGAAGCCAGCCAGGGCCCACACCATCTAATCTTAAACTTTTAACACTTGAGACTCTTAAACTTTTAACACTTGAGACTCTTTTTCACCTAAAAATTTTTTATGGGACCCTAGGTACATAGGTATACCAATTAAACATTTACCGATAATAAATCATTAGAATTTTCATTTGAACAATTCTTTGGTATACATATAACTAACAGTTTTTTTTCCAATATTTTATTTATTTAATTTATTTTATGTGTATAAGTTTATTGCCTGCATGTATGTAAGTGCACCCATGTCATGAAATGCTCATGGAGGTCAGAAAAGGGCATCTGATTCCCAGGAACTGGAGTTACAGATGGTTATCATCTACCATGTGGTTGTAGGACACTGAACTCAGGTCCTCTGCAAAAGCAGTCAGTGCTCTTAACCACTGAGCCATCTCTCCAGGCCCCAAACATATATTTTTTAAATTATGTACATATGTGTATGTGTATGCACATGCATGCAGGTGCCTGTGGAGACCAGAAGAGGGCATCAGATCCTCGGAACTGGAGTTCTAGGTGTTGTGAGCCACCCTGTGTGGGTGCGGGGAACTGCAATTGGGTCCTGTGCAAGTGCAGTGTTCTAGTTTGCTTCTCTGTTGGTGTGATAAACAAACTCTATGATGGAAAGCAACTTGAGGAGGAAAGGGTTTATTTGGTTTGCCCTTCCAGGTCACAATCCACCACTGAGGGAGGTCAGGGTAGGAAGTCAAGCAGGACCCTGAAAACGGAAAGCAGGGAGGACCTCTGCTTCCCTTCCTGCTCACTCCCTTTTTGCTCTCTTGTAGCTGTCTTGCAGAGCCGGACCCACCTGCAGCACACATAGTGGGCTGGGCCCTCCCAGATCAATCATCAAGCCAAGCAGTTCCTCACAGGCGTGGCCACACACAGTACAGACAGTTCTCACAGGTGTAGCTGCACACAGTCCAGACATTTCTTCACAGGTGTGGCCGCACAAAGTCCAGACTGATCAAGGAAGCTCCTCAGTTGAGGGTCCTTCCTCTCAGGTGACTCTAGGTTTTGTCAAGTTGATAATAAAAGCTAATCAGTATAAACAGTATATGCTCTTAACCACTGAGTCATCTTCCCAGGCTCCATTGATACAATCTAAAGATATATTAATTAGGGGCTGGAGAGATAGCCTAGCGGTTAAGAGCACCGACTGCTCTTGCAGAGGACCTGGGTTCGATCCCCAGCACCCACATAGCGGCTAAGAATCGTCTGTAACTCCAATTCCAGGAGAACTCCAGTTCCAGGGGAATCCGAGACCCTCTTCTGACCTCCGCGGCATTGCACAACACGGGTGCACAAATCTACATGCAGGCAGTACATTCATACACATACAAAAATAAATAAAATAAAATAAAAAATAAAGATATATTAATTTAATACATGCTGAGGAATGATGGCAGGTAAATATTGTCTTTGTTTTCTGTTTTTTTTTCAAAGCCAATTTTTAATTGAAGCTTTGTGCATTTCATACAAATTTTCAAATCAAATCTAGACTTGTGCCCTCCTCCTTGCCCCCCTCACTCCCCCCCCACCAGAGCTCATGCATTCTGCTAAACATGTTTTTCATCTTTTTCTCAGTCTCTTTCAAAATTTTCGATTCAGAAGTTTACTGTTTCGAGCAGAAGTTTACCGTTTCAGTCAGTTCTTTGACAAAATCTTTCTGTTGTTGTTTTTGTCATTGTTGTTGTTATTCCTTCCAATATGCATCACTCCAAAATGTGCACATATGCATGCCATGTATATCATAGGTTTTAGCATCTTCACCTTATGATTTTTTCTTTATTAGGCTGAAAGACATCATGTTTGAAGTCTCCTCCTTGGCAAGCCTAAATCACCATCAGTTCTGCCCTTGTGTTCCACACTGGGGTTTTCCCTTCCCATGGTCAGTCACAAAATGAGGTCCAGTAAGCACCGTGTCCTGTCTTGATCTTCCTTAATTGTTCTCCATGATACAGCCTGGGTAGTCCAACAATGGCAGTCCGTACTCTGAAGACGCTGAAACCCCAGTAGCTGCTCAGTCCACAAGCTGGATGTCTCAGCAGTCCCCATCTGGCATTGAAGGTTTGGAGGTTTCTTGGAGAGACATGAGTCTTCAGTCCATATTGGAAGGTTGAAAAGCTGTGTCTTCTCATGTCTTTGAAGGATGGCAAAAGCAGTGGCAGCCACAGGGTAGCTGCACTTGCCAGTAAGACAGGCAAAGACAGGCAAAACAACTGCGCTCTTTTTTTTTTTTTTTTTTTTTACTTTTTGTCTTTTTACTAAGATCTCAAGTTTTATACCTGAAGTACAATTTCTCAGGACTTACTATTTATTTATTTATGGTTATACTTTCCTTTTGGATGTTTAAGGCCACACAGTTATCCCAGATTAACCAAGGTTTTTGTTTTCTCAAGGTCAGTTGAGGATCTGGTCCTCAAGGGTCACTCAGGTTTGGGGGTCGGGGAGAGAGGGAGCCCTGGCTCCTTTTGGCTTTTCTTTTTTATTTATTTAGTTTATTTATTTATTTGGTCTTTTTGAGACAGGGTCTCCCTTTTAGTCCCAGCTGGCCTGGAGCTCACTCTGTAGACCAGGCTGGCCTTGAACTCACAGAGATCCGCCTGCCTCTGCCTCCTGAGTGCTGGGATTAAAGGCGTGCACCACCGTGCTTGGCATCCTTTTGGCTTTTCAGTCACCAGTTCCATCCACTCAGGACAAAGTCAGGTCTTGCTAGACCAGGCTTCCCTTTCTGAAGCATAAGCAGACTTTCCTCTTTTTTTTTTTTTTTTTAAGGCATACAACACTATTCCTGGCTGTTTTGTTGTTGTTGTTGTTGTTTTGTTGTTTTTGTTTTTGTCTTTTGTCTTTTTGAGAGAGGATCTCTCTTTAGTCCCAGCTGGCCTGGAGCTCACTATGTAGAGCCCACAAGTGGGCCACCACATGGCTTAAAATGGTTCTTAGCTGCAATGTGGGTGCTGGGAATTGAATCCAGTTCCTCTGCAAGAGCAGTTGGTGCTTTTAATTGCTGAGCCATCTCTCCAGCCCCCATACTTTTCTCTTTATAGACTGGACACTGGCTGAAGTCCCCTTAGTTGATCTCCAAGACCTCCCTGAACACGAAGACTGGTGACTCACATTTGCAGGACATTTCAAGAGATGCCCCCAGGCTTAGTGTCCTGGGACTTAGTTGATCTCTGAGGGCAAGGAACAAAGTTATCCCTTAAGACCATCGCCAAATTGATATGGGCATTAAGTATGGTTGTTAAGCATCCAGAAAGGCTAAGTTACAGCAGCCTGATACTTTTAACTATTGTGTAATAGTTTAGAAAAGACTTGGACAAAAGCTCAAGCAGCCCCGCACAAGAAATACTAAGAAGCACTCCTATAAAATAAATATGGTTCTTTGTTTTCTATAATTAAACTATTATGATTTTTTGGGGGGGGGTGTTTTTGAGACAGGGTCTCTCTGTAGACACAGCTGGCCTGTAACTCCCTATGGAGACCAGGTTGGCCTCAATTTCACTGAGCTTACCCTGCCTCTGCATTCCAAGTGCTGGGATTAAAGGTATGTGCCACCGTGCCCAGCTCTCTATAATTATGCTTTAAGAGAAGAAACCTTAGCATGTCCAGCGAAAACACTGCAATTCATAACATATGCTAGGTACTTCAGACATAAGTCTGAACAGAGGTGTTTCAGGAAGACTTCACTGGGATTGTATGGCACAAAGACCCAAGAAGTGCACGTGTTATGTGTTTAGAACCAAGGCTGCAGCAAAATCTTAGGGTGTCACACTAGCAAGCTCTGCTAAAGAACACTTTAATTAGGCCGGGCATGTTGGCGCACGCCTTTAATCCTAGCACTTGGGAGGCAGATGCAGGCAGATCTTTGTGAGTTCAAGGCCAGCCTGGTCTACAGAGTGAGTTCCAGGACAGCTGAGACTACAGGGAGACCCTGTCTCAAAAAACCAAAAAAAAAAGAACACCTTAATTTTATGACTTGTTTGATTTTAATTTTAAAGATTTATTTTTCCCTTTAATCCCAGCATTCAGGAGGCAGAGGCAGGCCTATCTCTGTGAGCCAGGCCAGCTGGGGTTACAGGGAGTCCCTGTCTCAAAAAGATCAAAAAAAAAAAAAACTTTGATCTGGTCTGAGGCCCCATCTCAGTGCATCTCAGAGTGGCTGTGTGACATCCCTGAGGCCACACAGTGAAGGTCAAAGCCACAAGAGAGCCAAGTGCTGCTGGGTGTAGTAGCAAACACCTTTAATCCCAATACTCAGGAGGCAGAGAGAAGCAGATCTCTGTGACAAGAAGGCCATTCTGGTGTAAATAGTGAGTTCCAGGTCAGCTGGGGCTACGGGAATCTGAATAAAAAGGAGAGAGAGAGAGAGAGAGAGAGAGAGAGAGAGAGAGAGAGAGAGAGAGAGAGAAAGAGAATGACAGGTGCTGGAGTTCCTGACCGGGATCAGTCACTACATTTGCTCTAGTTGTCAAAAAATGGCGCACGCCTTTAATCCTAGCACTTGGGAGGCAGAGGCAGGCATATCTTTGTGAGTTCAAGGCCAGCCTGGTCTACAGAGCGAGTTGAGGACAGCTGGGGCAACAGGGAGACCCTGTCTCGTAAAGACCAAAAAAAAAAAAAAAGTTCAACAAATGGGGCTGGAGGGAAGGCTTGGTTTCTAGTACCCACATGGCAATATGTAACTCTGTTCCAGGAGTTACAGGGGATCTAACGCTGTTGACACTGTATGAACATGGAACACTTACATACATGCAGGTAAAGGAATCATACATAAAATAAAAATAAATGTATCTTTAAAGCAAACCAACACTCAGTTATTTCTAATTCATTGAGTCTGGGAAAGACTTAAAATTAGTCTTTTCTACCATTAACTCTTCCATTATAATTTTTCTATTTACTCAAATCACAAATTGCCTTTTAAGACATAAGTTACAACTTTGATCATGGCAAATCTTTAGAAGCAAGCATTTGGAGTCTGTTTAAGTGTCTCCAAATTGGATAATGGGAGAGCAAGCAAGGGAGATTATGTACTTCTTAAATCCTGTATTTATGCAATGGAAAATACTTAGCTGCCATGCTCAAAGAAAATTATGGTCTCTAATTTATTTAGAGTATCACCATAATTATGTTAATTCACTCATATACTGAAATAAACAAACGAAAGCTCCCAACACTTGTTTGAAGAAAAACTGAGTAGAAACAAATTTCACTCACATCTTTCTGACCACCCTTGAGCGTGTGAAATGTGGGTGGTTTGTGCTCATTTCTTACAATTACCCAAATTTATATACTTCCCTAGCAATAACAGCATCTTTTCTAACAATCACAATTCAAATTTTTAAAAAGAACCGGACACGGTGGCTCACTTTAATCCCAGCACTTGGTGGATAAAGACAGGTGGATCTCTGTGATATCTAGGCCAGTCTGTATTACATAGCAAGTTCCAGGTTAGCTGGGGCAACAGGGAGATTCTCTGTCAACCCACACTCCCCTGAATCCCCTACAAATTTTAAACAGTCATCGTGACTGCTCCTGGAGGGACACACATCCAGAGCCGTTCCTATACCCACCACTTCAGTCTGTATTTTTCTTAGGAATCTGTCCCAATGAAGTAATTCTGATCTCAGAAAAAATTGTAGGCAGGAAGATGTTTCCTGCAGGAAAATCCTGGAAACCACGCCAGTGCCTAACAGTGTAATGATTAAATGGGCTGGGGATGCAGCTCGGTTGGTCAAGTGCTTGCCTAGCATGTACGAAGCCCTGGATTCCATCCCTAGCACCACATAAACTGTCCATGGTGACGCACACTTGCAATCCCGGTGCTCAGTAGCTGGAGGCAGGAGGATCAGAAGTTCAGGGTCATCCTTGACTACATAGTGGGTTTGAAGCCAGCCTGGTCTACATGCTTAAAAGAGAAAAAAAATAAATGAAATATGTTTCAACCATTCGGTCCACTGCGTACTCATTCAGAAAAGGAACTGTGACCAAACACATGTCCGAGACAACAGGGACTGAGACAGAGGACATGTCTGAGACAACATGGACTGACACTGTGGACATGTCTGAGACAATGTGAACTGTGACCAAACACATGTCTGAGACAACAGGGACTGAGACAGTGGACATTTCTGAGACAACATGGACTGACACTGTGGACATGTCTGAGACAATGTGAACTGTGACCAAACACATGTACTTTTGTTAAATGGAAAACTCAGTGTCCAGAACTGGCTACAAAGTATGAGGAAAACTGGCTGGGCTGTAGAGATGGCCTAGTGGTTAAGAGCGCCGACTGCTCTTGCAGAGGACCCGGGTTCGATCCCCAGCACCCACATGGCGGCTGAGAACCGTCTGAAACTCCAATTTCAGGAGAACTCCAGTTCCAGGGGAATCCGACACCCTCTTCTGACCTCCGCGGCATTGCGTGACACGGGTGCACAGACTTGCATGCAGACAGTACATTCATACACATACAGAAATAAATAAAATCAATAAAAAAAAAATCTAAAAAAAAAAAATATGAGGAAAACTGGTTTCCAGAAACTGTAGAAGTCTGGGGAAAAAGCAAAGATGAGCAGAACAGTTACCATGGACAGGGTGGGATCCCGAGCTTTTTTCTTGATTTAAATTTTTTTAAATTCTCAATGCACTTATCTTACATTTATGGTTCTGTTTTGCTTCATTTTGTTTTGAAAGGGTCTCACTGTGCAGCCTATGCCAGCATGAAATTCCCAATTCTCCTGGCCCAGCCTCCCAAGTGCTGGGAATGCAGGCCTTTGTCATCATGTCTGGCTCTGCATTTATTAATTATTTCACTTATTTACTTTCAGGTTTTTGAGACAGCATCTTGCTATGTAACCCTGGCTGGCTTGGTGCTCAGTAGCTAGCTCAAGGTAGTCTTGAACCTACCTTGGCCATGCTTTATTTATTATTTATTTGTTTATTTATTTATTTATTTGTCTTTTTGTAGCTCCAGCTGTCCTGGAACTCACTATGTAAACCAGGCTGGCTTTGAACTCACAGAGATCCACCTGCCTCTGCCTCCCCTGTGCTGGGATGAACAGTGTGTACCACCATGCTCAGCCACTTTCTCCTTTTTACTCAGTGTAGGACCCCAGCCCATGGAATGGTACTGCCCATGTTTAAGGTGTGTGTTCACTTCAAATAACCTAATCAAGATAGTCCCTCACAGGGATGGCCAGAGACTAACCCAATCCATATAATTCCTCACTGGTATGCCCAGAGCCCTGTTCCTTACGTAACTGGAGATCCTGTCTAATTGATGATATTAACCATCACAGTGACAGTTGTTATTTTTCACGTTTTCATTCAAAATCTATTGACTAAGCACCTACTTTGTGCTGGACTCTGGGTAGATGTGATTCCTATGAGGTGAACCTCCATAACCAGGAGCTTGGGGGTAAGCAGGTCTACATGATGCTCAACACAGAGCGAAGACCCCCGCACAACTGACACAGTGCATGCTGGGAAGAAAGCTCCAACACGTGAGTCTTAGGGCTCTAAGATCTTTGTGACAAAGATCTGCAAGGCTGGGGTGGTGAAAATTTTCATATCTATCCCAAAGCGATCTGGAAGCTCTGCCCAGCGGGAGGATGGGCTGCTAAGGAACACTGGACTTTGGAAACAGCTGCTCCGTGTTGCAATTTTGGCACCGCCATCCATAAAGCATGTGTCTCCTTGGAAGATTGCCAAGCCTCTGAGCTGCAGCATAGTCATCAGGAGACAGGGGTTCTGTAGAGGAACAGAACCAGGAGAATGTGTACGTATGTGTTATGGAAGGGCATTTCCTGAGTTGGCTTACCTGATAGGGCCCGGATTGTCCAACAATGGCCATACGCATGCTGGAGTGGAAGAGAAGCAGGAAACTTGGAATCTCTCTGGAGAGTTGCTGGTAGTCCGTGTGAACCGCCAAAGGGGCCGGAGTCTGACGTCACTGGCAGCAGCTATAGTTGTGGTCACTCAGGACAGAGAGAGGCCTGCATGCTCCCAGCTGCTTCTCTTCATTTCCCTTCTCAAGTTTTAACATTTTTAATTTTTAAAATTTTATTTTGCATGTATGAGTATATTGCCTGGATGTATGGAAGTATACCCAGATCCTGCAAATCCCATGGAGGTCAGAAGAGGGAGTCGGATCCCTTCAAAGTAAAGTTACGGATGATTGTTAGCTGCCATGTTGGTGCTGGGACCTGAAGCTGGGTCCTCTGTGAGAGCAGCCAGTGCTCTTGACTGCTGAGCTCCTCCAGCCTTCCTCAAATTTTAAAAACATTTTTTTTTAAGATTTAAAAAATTTTTTTTTAATTTATTTTCTTATGTGTATGAATGTACTGTCTGCATGTAGGTTTGTGCACCCGTGTCGTGCAATGCAGGGGAGGTCAGGAGAGAGTGTCAGATTCCCCTGGAACTGGAGTTAAAGACGGTTCTCAGCCACCATGTGGGTGCTGGGGATCAAACCCGGGTCCTCTGCAAGAGCAGTCGGTGCTCTTAACTGCTAGGCCATCTCTCCAGCCCTATTAATTTATTTTGTGGTCAGGGTCTGTGCCATGGTGTGCATGCATGTGGGGGTCAGAGGACAACCTGAAGGGATCACTTCTGTCTTCCACCACGTGGGTTCTGGACGTCAAGCTCAGGCCCTCCAGTTGGCAGCACCTGCCTTTATCACCCTGGCCATCTCAGTGGCTCCTCACTTCTCGTCTTCATGCAGGCAGTTGGCCTGTGTTGCTTTGTTTTATTTGTTTGAGACAGGGCCTCCCTATAGCCTCGAGATCTCCCTGCCTCTGTTTGCCAAGCACTGAGATGAAAGATGTATGCCACCATGCCTAGCTTTTGTTTTTGGCTTGGCCTGTTCTTAAGGTACTGCTCCTGTTTACTATAAGCATGTCGGCTCTCTTTGCAAACACTCCCACATAAACAATATGCCAAGCACTCAACAGAGGGTCTGGGAATAATGAACAGTGAGTGATGTATCATCTATCTACCAACCAGCCCACCTCTCTATTCATCATCTATCTATCTATCTATCTATCTATCTATCTATCTATCTATCATCTCTTTTTGTATTTTTGAGACAGGAGCTCACTCTGTAGACCAGGCTGGCTTGAACTCACAGAGATCTGCCTGCCTCTGCCTCCCAAGTGCTGGGATTAAAGGTGTGCACCACCACGCCTGGTGATTCTATCTATCTATCATCTATCTATCTATCTATCTATCTATCTATCTATCCATCTGTCTTTCTACCTACCTACCTACCAATCTACTCATTCATCCATTATCTGGTGATAATGGATGATAATGAAAGGTACTGGTACCTTTCGCCAGTCAGAGGCATCCCTTAATCCAATCAAGTTGACCACCAAGACCAGCCACGACAACAGGTATAATGACATCTGCTTTGCTCAAAGCTCCCAACAGCGTGTCAGGGCCTAGTGTGCAGCTTTTCCTGAATGGGTGTTTGATGTTAGAGAGCTCTCCCCCTTTTTGCTCCGGAGTCCCTTTCCATGGACCATGCCAAGACCAGCTTGCTGTAAGACTGTCCAAGTCTATCTGCCAGCACTTGACTTTCCTGCTCACATGGACATATCTCCTCTGCTCACAGGCGTCCTCTGGCCTGCATGTGCTGGGGTCCACTCCTTTGTATCTTCTCTTCTCCAGGAAGCCCTGTTTGTCCCTCACATCTGCTTGTATGGTACTTGCTCTGCCATCCAATGTCCTTTTGACCTTTCCTGCAGCCTTGGGAAGTAATTCAGAGTTCTGCCCCAAAGCCATTCAGCTGGGAAGGGAGGAGCAAGGACCTGAACCCAGCATTTTGTGGGAAGAAGTTACCAGCTTGAATCAGCTGGAATGCCTAAATCCAGATACCACTACGTTGTAATCTTCTGCCATTCCAGAGGGGCACCAAGACATTCCTTATCCATGGCAAGCCAGAGGGAAGACTATGATGTCCCTAGGGCCCTGTCTATCCTACGATCCCTAGATTCCAGAAGGGCACCTAGCCCATAAGACTTTATAGCAGGAGCAGACATGTACGGCATGGGATTTAGCTTGGTGTCTTGGCCTGACTGCAGCCTCTTCAGCTTGGACTGCCCCTGAGTAACCCCTCGTCATTTCCTCCACAGAGTTCCCAAGTATACCTCAATGGATAAAACCATCGGTGGACTAGGAACTTCACAACCTGGCTCCCATGCCGTTGATTTATATTAGCTTAAGAGAAACCAGGTCTACTCCAGCTTGGATGAAGTCATTTTTGCCCTGGTCACTTTATAAGACCAGATCTTCTTTTTTATTATTATTATTATTTATCTTTGTATGTGTATGAATGTACTGTCTGCATGCAGGTCTGTGCACCCATGTCGTGCAATGCCGCGGAGGTCAGAAGAGGGTGTCAGATTCCCCTGGAACTGGAGTTCTCCTGGAATTGGAGTTACAGACGGTTCTTAGCGGCCATGTGGGTGCTGGGGATCGAACCCGGGTCCTCTGCAAGAGCGTCGGTGCTCTTAACCGCTAGGCTATCTCTCCAGTCCCAAGACCAGATCTTCTTATAAGGTGCCCACACTCTGTCAGAAAGTTCTCAATAAATTCTGTCAGCAAGCCTGGGTCTGTCTGCCTGTCTTTGATCTCATAGCCCCTTGTAGGTTGGTCCTCAGAGACTAGGAACTAGTTGTTCCAAGATGAATGGGTAGATGGCTATATATATATATATATATATATATATATATATATATATATATGTGTGTGTGTGTGTGTGTGTGTGTGTATTTGAATGATAGGTTGGTAGGTAAGTAGATAGGTAAATAAATAAATAGGTAGATGGATGGATGGATGGATAGATAATAGATGATAATAGATAATAGATGGATAGATAATAGATGATAGATAATGGATGAATGAGATTGGTAGGTAGGTAGATAGAAAGACGGATGGATGGATGGATAGATAGATAGATAGATAGATAGAAAGAATCGCCAGGCGTGGTGGCACACACCTTTAATCCCAGCACTTGGGAGGCAGAGGCAGGCAGATCTCTGTGAGTTCAAGGCCAGCCTGGTCTACAGAGCGAGCTCCAGGCCAGCTGGGGCTAAAGGGAGACCCTGTCTCAAAAAGACAAAAAAAGATGATAGATAGATAGATAGATAGATAGATAGATAGATAGATATAGATAGATGATGGATAGAGAGGTTGGCTGGTTGGTAGATAGATGATACATCACTCACTGTTCATTATTCCGAGACCCTCTGTTGAGTGCTTGGCATATTGTTTATCGAATTTGATCCTCACCAGAGCCTTCTCAGGAGTCTCTGGCTCCATTTTACAGATAAGAACATCAAGGAAATGTTGATTAACTTGGCCACGTTCATGTACTTGTTCAATAGCAGAATGAGGCCGGAGCCCAGGACCTAGGACTTTAGAGCCCGGCCCCAGCCTTCAGCACTCTACCACACTGCCTTCCAGATAAACAATGCTTTAGGAAACATTACATAATGCTGGGAGGACAGGGCTGGCAGGTCAGTGGAGCAGTCTCAGTGAAGGTGCTGAGGGATGTAGCCAGTGTCCAGGGTGGCTGGACTAGAGCCTGAGGGAGGTCGAAGAGTAGAGGACAGAGGACCTGGTCTGCCTGTGGGAATCCAGGGACAATGAGAAGGTCTCTGTAGCTGCTTAAGGTGGTGCCTTCCAGAAGGGTGTGATCTGGAGCTCGTGGTTTTCTTTGGATGTGGCTCTTCCCTGTGGGACCTCGAGGCAGTATCCATTCTTCCCTGAGCAGGTGTGACTGGCTGGTCCGGCCTGGGGCTGCCTCTCACGTGGGATGTTTGTGGTCATAGTGGCGATGGGACAAGTGTGCCTGCATTTCTGAGTTTAAAAAGGAAAACAAGAAGACACTCTCCTATCCAGCGAAGCAATGAGGGCCCTGTTCCAGCAGACACGTGCCTGGGAGGCAGAATCCAGCCCTATCTTGCTCTTTTGCTGCTGAGATTGGCTGTTTTTTCTACTTCCATGGCATGCTCACATTGCTCACATATGACTTAGGGCACAGAATGCTCCTGTTGATAGCTGGCAGCTCTGCCTGCCGCTCTTTCAGCTTCTTTGGACATCTCAAGTCCCATTTCTTGGGGATGCTCTGGCACCTGTGGTATCTGTCTCTTGGGTCTTAGGGAAGGTGTTTTAGAAGAGCTGGATCTGCCAAGTGATGTTGGAGGATGTTTGTGTGGGGTTGGGGCAGAGTGTCTCTGACCTCAACTCCATGGGGGCTTGAGTCAAACTCAGCCCATACCACCTTTGCTGGGAGTGCCCATGCGTCTCCAGATTTCCCGGGTGTCTGTGAGGCAGATGAGAAAGGAACTACAGAAGTTTCTTCTGATGCCAGATCACAGGTGTATCATAGCAACCTGTCACTCTTGGAATGGTGATGTGGTGTTAGCAGGCTTCTCATGGGCACCAGCTACAGGCTGCTTACCTGCCAGGGGCCCCCACCTGCTCTTATCCACTCTTTTTTTTTTTTTAATTTTATTTAGTTTCTATTTTCTATGTGTATGAATGTATTGTCTGCATGCAGGTCTGTGCACCTGTGTCATGCAATGCCACGGAGGTCAGAAGAGGGTGTCGGATTCCCCTGGAACTGGAGTTTTCCTGGAATTGGAGTTACAAACAGTTCTCAGCCACCATGTGGGTGCTGGGGATCGAACCCGGGTCCTCTGCAAGAGCAGTCAGTGCTCTTAACCACTAGGCCATCTCTCCAGCCCAGGCCGCATTTCTTATAGCTTCATGAAGTTTGTTACTGGAGTGTTTAGGGTCAAAGCCTGGGCTTTGGCAGGCCCAACAAACTAGACTCAGCCACCTGTCCCCAGAATGCCAATTACACAGACAAGTATTAGTGAAAAGCAGAGAAAGAAGATGTAGTCAATGTGGCCACATGATAAGATGAAGAAATAGAGAGGCCCTGTGACTGGCCCTCCACCCAAGTCCATCTCCAGGGTCCTGACATGAAGTTTTTGCTTAAAGACTTTTTTTTAAATTTTATCTTGGGTGTGGTGGCACATGCCCTTAATCCCAGGACTCAAGAGGCAGAGGCAGGTAGATTTCTGTGAGATAGGCCAACCTGGTCTACATAATGAGTTTTAGGACAGATGGGTTTACTGGGAGACCCTGTCTCAAACAAACAAAAACTTGTGTGTGTGTGTGTGTGTGTGTGTGTGTGTGTGTATACACCTTTATGAGTTTATGTGCACCACGTGTGTGCAGGAGCCTGAGGAAATGGGAAGAGGGTGTCAGATACTCTGGAGCTGGTGTTACAGATGGTTGTGAGCCACCTAACATGGGTGCTGGGAACTAAACTCGCCTCTTCTTTTAAGAGCAACAAGTACTCAACCCTGGAGCCACCTCTCCAGCCCCACAGTTTAGGTTTAAATAGAAGGCAAGTGGTATGCATAGCTAAGCAGCTCTGGCCTAGGCGTGGTCCTGCCGGTCTTTGTCTGGGCTCTAGTGTCTCCTACAAAGTGGTCTGGCAAGTTGTCAGAACCTGTGAAATCTCTTCCTGGGAGGCAAGTTCCTCTTCTGTCTGGCACCAGGCCTTTGTCTCTTCCTCCCCCTAGCAGAGACTCCTGGAGGACATTTTAATTCCTTGGGGCGGATTGTGTCTCAATAGCCTCACATCCTCGTGTTGTTCCTTAAGACACCTTCTCTCCTGGCAGGATGGTTACAGCCTGATGGCTTTCCTGAGCCTTCTGGCCAGCACCATCTATGATGTCCCTCTATGACTCTGAGCCTGCACTTAGAGTCAGGGCTGCCTCATAGCAGATGGGTGAAGCCACAAACAATCCTTAGTGTATGTCTCAAAGAGTGCATGCTTTTTATACTGTTAAAGACACTGTTGATCTGAAACTCAAAACTTCACAGCTTTGGTTAAATCTGGTGACCCTGGTTGGGTCAGAGTCACAATGCAGGGTCCCTGTTCCCTCCCAGCTTGGTTAATTGTCACCCATGCATTTCTTCTATTTGGATCTTTGGGCATCTAATTTTTCCTTGACATGCCCATCTCAGAGGACTTTGACTAACCTGGGAGGAGACAGGAGAAGGGTGTGGGCATGCCTGACTTGCAGACATCCAGTGTCAGGGAGTTGGTGCTGTTTTGGGAGTGGTAACTTTGGCTGCTCAGACTTGCAGTATAAAGGGAAAGGGGAGCTACTTTCTTTCTTTTAGTTAATTAATTTTTTATTGTTATTAAACTTTTCCCATAAATCATACATCATTTCTTAATCAAATTTAGAGTCACTTCCCTTTCCATGCCCCCACCCCATCTGCGTCCCTGCACTCTGCCATATACGTCTTCATCTTTTTCTGAGTCCAGAGATTTTTTTCCCAAGTTCTTTTGTTGTTGTTGTTCTCTCTAACTTGTATTGCTTCAATATATATACATATATACACATATCACCTGAATTAGAGGATTTTTTTTTTCCTAAAAGATGTCCTGTTTTCCTTAAGGAAGTGCTTGAAGGTTCCTCCTTGGCAAGCTCAAACAACCATCAATCCTGCCCTTGCGAAGGGAAGCTACTTTCATAGGATCTGTGAGGTTCCCAATGGTGAGAGGAAAGCCGAATCAGTCCAAATTGAAAGTAAACAAGGCAGGCTTTTATTCCAGGGAAATACCCTCTCGGGTGAATCTGATGGCCTTTTGGAGGGAAAGAGCAAGGGAAAGCGTGTGTCTGGGAGGACTGAGGACCTTTTATAGGGCAGGGAGGGGAGATGATGATGTGCTGAAATCTGGTCAATTAGGCCAGGTCTTAATAGGCCAGGCCCCTGAGGGTGGGTCTTAGAGCCAGTGCTCTCTTGGGAATCCAGAACTAGGTGTTGGCTTTGTGGTGATTTGATCGGGCTTTCTTTCCGCACTTTTGCAAACACAGGCTCCTGACCAGAAAAGGAGAAGGAGGACCTTCTGGTCTATGCTGTCTTGGCTTTTCATCCCAAACCCCAACCTAACATCCCAATCTCTTAGTACCAGTATAGGGGTGTCAATTCTGCTCTAACTTCTTCCTGCTGAGCCAGGATGTTGAAGGGAGGGGCAGTCAGGAGTAGGCAGGGCTGTGGGCACAAGGATGTAGGGATGAAACAACCACTCTGGAGACCTGGATGCGTTCCTTGTTGGGTGAAGATTGAGACAATAATGAGAAACAGGGACCTGGCAGGGGTGTCACAGTGTCTGGCACCTGAGGCAGCAGGGGCAGCAGAGGAGAACCATGACCCAGAAAAAGAAGGAGGTGAGGGTGAAGGTGCAGAGGGCGAAGGCTGCCTGCCTGACCATTCAGATCTGTCCTTGAGGGTCTCTGGGAAACTTGAGAATAGTGGGTCCCAGCTGCTTGACAGACCATCCATCCTGGGTTGGGGCTCTCCTAAGTCTGAACAAATGGTACCAGTGTGGCTGGCCTTGTAGTTTTGCTGATGACCTGGTAGTAAGGATAACCCATGTGGGGTCCAGTCCACCTGGGCTTTAGAGACTTAGGAAAAAAAGTTTTAAGGAGGATGCTGTCCCCTGGTGTGAGAGAGAGCAGGTCAGTAACTGTGGTCTCCGCTAAGGTAGGAGCAGGGAGGCACTTGTCTGCATGGGAGGGGAGGAGTGTGTGTAAGAGAGAGAGGTAGGATGAGTAGTCTGCCCACAGGGGGCTGAAGCTGGTGGGTTATGGTTGATAAGAAAAGGCTACCTGAGCCGGGCGTGGTGGCGCATGCCTTTAATCCTAGCACTTGGGAGGCAGAGGCAGGTGGATCTTTGTGAGTTCAAGGCCAGCCTGGTCTACAGAGTGAGTTCCAGGACAGCTGGGGCTACAAGGAGACCCTGTCTCGAAAAGACCAAAAAAAAAAAAGAAAAGGCTACCTGTAAACTCACTCAGAAGGGCTGGGGCCAGTGGGAGAGTTGGGAGGGGTGCAGCATGGAGGGGGGTTAGAGAAATGGGTAGGAGGGAGGGCCAGGACAACCGGAGTTCAACAGAGAGTTTAGTGAGTTGCTGTTTGATAAGACCATTGGCCTTCTCTACCTTTCCTGAAGACTGTGGCTGGTATGGGATGTGTAATTTCCAGGAGAGGTTTAGGGCTTTTGATACTAGCTCAGTGACTCTGGAGATGAAGGCTGGGCTGTTGTCTGTCTGGATGGTGCGTGGGACTCCAATACATGGGATGATGTGCCACCACGTCCGAAGTTTCTCTGGAAGTAGGAAATGCCTCGATCCACCCTGTGAACGTATCAACTAGAGTTAGGAGGTAGCAGAGTTTTTTGTGGCATGGCATATGGGTAAAGTCGATCTGCCAGTCTTCTCCTGGTTGGTGCCCACAGAGCTGATGCAGAGGCTGGCACATCTGAGCACTCCCTGCGGGTTGGCCTTGGCACAGGTCTGGCAGGAGGAATGTACCTGTAAGATATGAACTCGAAGATTGGCAGAGTCAAAGAATGGCTCCAGGAATCCAAGCAAAGCCCTGGGGCTGATGTGTAAGCTTTGGTGGATATCAGAGATGATGGAAGGTGGCTGATTCTTAGGGAGTTATATAATAAGGCGGTTATTTAAATAAAGCCATCCACCTTCTGCCTGTGTGGCCCCCTTCTTCATGAGCTCATCCTTCTCTCTAGGCTGGTAGTCAGGTTTGTAAGAGGGGGTGGGTGAGGAAAAGAATATTCCCCATTGGACCGGGCGTGGTAGTGCATGCCTTTAATCGGATCTCTGTGAGTTCAAGGCCAGCCTGGTCTACAGAGCGAGCTCCAGGCCAGCTGGGACTAAAAGGGAAACCCTGTCTGAAAACTACAAAAAAAAAAGAATACTCCCCATTGGTCTGATGGGACCAGAGGCCGGTCTCTAGGCCACAGAGTCAGCCCTGGCGGCTGGATCCATGGAGGTCTGGTGTCCCCGGCCATGGATTATGGCGCCCTCTGCTGGGAGCTGGAGTGCCTCCAGGCGTTTGGCTACACGAGGCCCATTAACAACGGGGTACCTTTAGTGGTGGGAAACCTCTTTCTTTCCAGAGAACCAAGTGGCTGTGGGCTAAAAGGAAAGCATAATTAGCCAGGGTCAGTAAATAGGTTGACCCTCTTTCCTTTAGATAGGCGAAGGGCTTGGGTGAGGGCAATTAGCTCTGCCTTCTGAGAGGTGGCCGCATTGTAGACAGGCTGCCTCAACAGTGCTGGTGGAGACGACCACTGCATAGGCCACCCTGGCAGATGCCTGAGGCATCTACAAGCGAGCTCCCCTCCGTGAAAAGTGTGAGGTGGAGGTTGGTCAGAAGTTGGTCCATAAGGCCAGGCCGAGGCTGCCGGAGCGCCTCCGCCAAACCACCATCAGTCCTGCCCTTGTTCTCTACACTGGGGTTTTCTCTTCCCATGGTCACCAAATGAGGTCCAGTAAGCACCGCATCCTATCTTGACCTACCTGTAATGGTCTCCACGATACAGCCTGGGTAGTCCAACAATGGCAGTCTATACTCCGAAGAGGCGGAAACCCCAGTAGTAGCTCAGTCCATAAGCTGTATGTCTCAGCAGTCGCCATCTGGCATTGAAGGTTTGGAGGATTCTGGGAGAGACATGAGTCTTCAGTACATATTGGAAGGTTGAAAAGCTGTGTCTCATGACTTTGAAGGATGGCAAAAGCAGTGGCAGCCACAGGGTAGCTGCACTTGCCAGTAAGACAGGCAAAACAACTGTGCTCTTTTTTTTTTTTTCTTTTTTTTTCTTTTTGTCTTTTTACTAAGATCTCAAGTTTTATGCCTCAAATCTTTATATCTCAAGTCTTTCTAATTATTTATTTATGGTTATACTTTCCTTATGGATGCTTTAGGCCACACAGTTATCCCAGATTAACCAAGGTTTTTGTTTTCTCAAGGTCAGTTGAGAATCTGGTCTTCAGATTTTGGGGAGTTGGGGAGGGATCCCTTGGCTCCTTTTGGCTTTTCAATCACCAGTTCCATCCACTCAAGGACAAAGTCAGGTCTTGCTAGACCAGGCTTCCCTTTTTGAAGCATGAGCAGACACTGGCTGAAGTCCCATTAGTGGATCTCCAAGATCTCCCTGCACAGAAAGACTGGTGACTCACATTTGCAGGACATTTCAAGAGATGCCCCCATGCATAATCCCCTGGGACTTAGCTGACTGCTGAGGGCAGCAATTTTTTATTTTTATTTTCCATGCATGAATGTTTTGCCTGCTTGTTCATATGTATACCATGTACATGCTGTGCCCAAGGAGGCCAGAAGAGGGCATCAGATCCCCTCAAACTGGAGTTAGGGAGGCTCATTAGCCACCACGTGGGTGCTGAGGACCGAACCCAGGTCCTCTGCAAGAGCAGCCAGGCTGACCTATCTATCTCTCCAGGCCTGTGCTGCAATTCTGATTTCTCAGGGAGGGAGTTTCAAACCATACTCCAGAGTGAGGGACTCCTTTACCTTCCATGTCCCTATCATTCCCCTACTTTTCTACCCTGCTCCACAACTGTGGGCTCCACAGCTGACCCCGCTGCAGGGAAGAGAACAGCATTCGTAAGGCTGTTTCTGAATGTCATGCGTGTTCAATGCTCTGTCTGGCTGACCATTAATTACTTTTCAGAGTGCCCTTCCTTTCTTCCTTTCTCACTGGTTTTTCTGAAGCCTTTCTCTGTGTTGGAAATGAATAAGAATCTGGAGCTAGGGCTGGAGAGATGGCTTAGTGGTTCAGAGCATTGGATGCTCTTGTAGACATCCCTGGTTTGGTTCCCAGCACCCACATGGTGGCAGTTTCAGGGGATTCAACACCCTCTTCTAGCCTTCACAGAGAATTGCACACATGTGGTATACTTACATACCTCAGGCAAAACACACAGAAATTAATTTAAAAAAATATAAAGTTAGGGTGCCTGAGACATGCTTTCTTTTATTTGACAGTGAGAACAGCATAAATCCCTTTTCTCCTTGCCTGCTGGGATGCTCAGAGCAAGATTTTTGTGTATGTTACTGATGGAATGCCCTAGTTGCAGAAAACCAGAAGTCCTTATCTGCCTCTTAGACTGTTACTAACCTTAGTGATCAGTCACACTCCGGACTGACCACTCCCAGAACAGAGGGGCAACTGTTTGCTGCTCAAGATAGCCTGCCCTGCTTGAGCAGTTGGCTCCAGAAGATGAGACATGTAGACCTCTGCAGCTGCAGCTGCTTCCTCATGCCCAGTCCCAGATGTAATTTCTAACCCCCCCACCATACAGAGCACAGTGGCCTCCGACCTGCAGAAAGGGCTTCTAGCACTCAATGCTCGTGAATAAATGCAGTCTTGTCTTGTTGAAGGTCTGGCATCATCGGTTTTCCTTGACCCAACTTTCCTTCCTGCTTTCTAAATTCTAGCAGTTATAGCATTCGCTAAATCAGGAATTCTGATACAAGAAACTCCTGGCCAAGCAAACCCACACGGGCTTTATTCCATTTTCATTCCCACCTGTGGATGGCCTCTTTCCTTCCAGTTGTAACTGCCAGTCTCCACACCTTTCAAAAATATGCAGAGTATATACCTATCCTCACCTGGTCTGGGGAGCTGGACGTTGTTTTGGTTTCTGTGCTTCCATGGAAGGGTGAGAGCTGTGGCTCGGCAGAGTAGAAAGGCTGATGCTACCCTTGAAGAGGAAGGGGGGGGTCAGCGGGTGAAACGTGGAAGTGGGGGTGCAGGCATGTGGGGTGGGTGCTGACTGGCTGAGCCCAGTTGGGAGAGTCAGTATGAAGGAATGTGCCATCTCACCCATGTCTCAGTTCCTCTTGGAGTAGAGCCTCAGGGGGCCTAGGGATCTGGAAAGAAAGGCAGACAATGGAGCTTGGTGTGAAGCCTGTGAGAACAGGCAGGACCGGCTCTGATGCTGTAGACAGGTATCTAGTCCTCCTAGCCACAGAGAGGATTCTGTCTCTGTGGCGTTGTCCAGAGGATCTGGGATAACTTGGATGTAGGTGTGCCAGGCTCCGTGGCTCTCACTGCTGCCAGCTTCTCGAGCCTTCCAGGAATGTGAAGACCAGGAACTTGAGATTCCCTTGTGGAGAGGAGATAAGGAGCCACTCACAGCTCTTCTAGATGCATTTAGGGATATTACGATTGCAGAACATGCTGGAATTACAAGACTCCTAACTCCACGACGTGGGCATGCTTCCAGACACTGCCCCATCCCTGGAAGGCAGATACCAATGTTCTGTTCTTATTTTTACAATGTTCAGACATGGGTAGCCACCACAGAAATAACCCTGAGGGAATTTATAATTACCACCAAGCCCTACAGCCCAGGCTGGTAGCTCACTGATGCCTGGCCACCCCAAGTGTTCCCAAGTATTATTCTTGTTATATGAGAAGAAACTGCAGAAGCACAAAAAAGCCTCTGAGCAGTTATTGCAGAAGAGAAGGCACTATACCTGGGACTTGGTCGGTCAGTGAAATAATTAACTTTTTTTTGTCTTTTTGAGACAGGGTCTCCCTATAGCCCCAGCTGGCCTGGAACTCACTCTGTACACCAGGCTGGCCTTGAACTCACAGAGATCCACTTGCTTCTGCCTCCCAAGTGCTGGGAGTAAAGGCATGCGCCACATGCCTGGCTTGAAGATGGTTCTTAGCCGCCATGTGGGTGCTGGGAATCGAACACAGGTCCCCTGCAAGAACAGTCAGTGCTCTTAACTGCTGAGCCGTCTCTCCAGCCCCCAAATAATTAACTTTTAAAAAAAGATTTATTTATTTGTTTATTTATTTATTTATTTATTTATTTTTATTTTTTGGCCTTTTTGAAACAGGGTCTCCCTTTAGTCCCAGCTGGCCTGGAGCTCACACTGTATACCAGTTTGGCCTTGAATTCACAGAGATCCTCCTGCCTCTGCCTCCTGAGTGCTGGGATTAAAGGTGGGCACCACCACACCTGGCCATATTTTTATTTTATGTTTATGACTATTTTGTCTGTATGTGTGACATACAGCACATGTATGCAATCTGCAAAGAGGCCACAGGTATTAGAGCCCGTGGAATTGGAGTTATGGACAGTTGTTAGTCTCCAAGTGGGTGCTGGGAACCAAACCTGGGTCCTCTGCAAGAGGAGCCAGTGCACTTAATCGCTGAGTCATCTCTCTAGCCCCAGAATTGACCCTTTACATCAGAGTTGAGAAGGAGACAAGTTTTGTATACTGCAAAGGGCTGCAGTCTAATGCAGACAAGGGGCCTGCACAGAGCAGGTAAGCTCTCCGTTAAAGCAGTGCTTGCGGCTAGGGCGAGCCACTCTGTGTACACTCTGATCACGCAATTTTCTGCAAGGAGGGAAGGATGGGTGTGTGTGCATGTGCACATGTGTGTGTGTGTGTGTGTCTGTGCTGTGTGCATGCATGTGTTTGTGTGCTCTGTGTGTGCACTGTGTGAGTATATTGTGTGTATATGCTGTGTGCATGCATGTGTGCTGAGTGTGTGCTGTATTCATGTGTGTGCTCATGTGTATGTTATGTGTTCATGTCTGTGTGTGCTGTGTTCATGTATGTGTGCATATATATATGTGTGTTGTGTGTATGGGTATATATACTGGTGTGTATGCTGTGTGCTGTGTGTTGGATGCATGTATGTGCCTTGTGTTTTTGCGTGTGTGTGCATGTGTGGGGGACAGGATGTTCTGATGTTTGCTGTCTCATTTTTTGGGTGGAACAGACTCAGAGTTTTTCTGGTTTGGGAAATAATTCCTGAACCTGGCTTGCACTGGGTACTCATTCTCTTTCTGGTGATTCAAATGGGGACACATGACATCCTATTGTCTTAATAGTGGACATGTTCTTACTTTCCTAGACACTAGTGTGCAGTCACAGAATGCATCTCTGGGCTGTGTAGCAAGTGATATCAAGCAGTGTGGGAAGGGTGGGAATGGCTGTTCCACTGGGAAGGGGGTGCAGCCATTACTTAACTTGTTGCTATGACGGCATACCCGACGAAAACAACCAATGTGATGGCTCAGTGGGTAAAAGTGCTTGCTGCCAAGCCTGACAACTTCATTTGATCCTCAGGACTCACATGGTGGAAAGAGAAAACTAACTCCTAAAAGTTGTCCTCTGACTTGTGCCCTGGCACCCACAGGCTCAATAAAATGTGTAAATGTAACTAGGTACATTTTTAAAAGGCAGCATCAGGAAGGAAGGGCTATTCTGGTTCATAGTTTAAGAGCACAGTCCATCACGGCAGGGAAGGTATGGCAGCAGGGGTGTGAGGCAGGGTCACATTGCGTCCACAGCCAGGAAGAACTGAACAAAAAGGAGGAAGGGCTGAGCACCCACATTTGCCTCCTGACCTCAAGCTTCTGTGCACCCCTGGTCCCCCTTCCTAAGTCGTTCCATGGTAGTTTTGTTACAGGAGGCTTGGCTTTGGGGGTCTTAGCTTAAAAAACAAAAAAGCAAGGTGAGAAAAAAAAAAAACACACTGCACCCAACAACAGCAGAGAGGGAGCTAGAGAGAAACCCTGCGAAGGGAAGACAAAAATGGAGGAGACTACAATCATGTTATCAGGCCGCCATTGTCAGCTCTCTCTCTCTCTCTCTCTCTCTCTCTCTCTCTCTCTCCATTTTATTATTAATAATTTTAAGTATCATATAAAGTAATGCGTCTCAAGAAGGCATTTTCATGTATTGATGTCATTATATTTTGTTCCTTTTCTTTTTGAATTTTTATTTACTATTTTTATTTTATGTGCCAAATGCATTGGCTGCACATGTGTAAGTACACATGTATCAGGTAGTGTCCATGGAGGTCAGAGGAGGGCATTGTGATTCCCTGGAACTGTAGTTACAGACAGTTGTATGTGGGTGCTGGGAACCAAACCTGGGTCCTCTGCAAAAAGAGTCAGTGCTCTTAACTGCTGAGCCATCTTTCCAGCCCCCCTTTTCTTTTTAAAATATCTATTTTTTTTATTTTTTTTATTTTTGTATGTGTATGAATGTACTGTCTGCATGTAGGTTTGTGCACCTGTGTCGTGCAATGCCGCAGAGGTCAGAAGAGGGTGTCGGATTCCCCTGGAACTGGAGTTACAGATGGTTCTTAGCTGCCATGTGGGTGCTGGAGATTGAACCCTGGTCCTCTGCAAGAGCAGTCAGTGCTCTTAACCGCTAGGCTATCTCTCCATCCCTAAAATATCTATTGTTATGTGTGTGAGAAAGAGAGAGAGAGAGCCTCTGGTCCCGGCCCTCAGCTTCTGCTCTGCTGTGGTCTTTGGCTGCACATCACCCTCAGGCCGGGCTCTCTGCTCTCTCCCATGGCAGGGCTGGGATTACAGATACAAATCACTATATCTGGCATCTGGCTTTTATAAGGTTCTGGGGATCTGAACTCAGGTTGTCAGGCTTTTGGGGCACATTATTTTACCTGTGGAGCCGTCTCTCCAGCCTGTTTTTGTTCTTTTTTTTAAATTTTTTAATTAATTTTTATTTATTTCTGTATGTGTATGAATGTACTGTCTGCATGCAAGTCTGCGCACCCATGTCATGCAATGCCTTGGAGGTCAGAAGAGGGTCTCAGATTCCCCTGGAACTGGAGTTCTCCTGGAATTGGAGTTTCAGATGGTTCTAGGCCGCCATGTGGGTGCTGGGGATCGAACCCCGGTTCTCTGTAAGAGCGGTCGGCGCTCTTAACTGCTAGGCCATCTCTCCAGCCGCTGTTCTTTTTTTTTTTTTAATTAATTTAATTTTAATTGTGTGTGAGTGTTTTGCCTGTATGTATGTAAGTGCACCATGTGTACAATGCCTATGGAGGCCAGAAGAGGGCATCAGATCTCCTAGAACTGAAGTGACAGACAGTTGTCAGGTGCCATGTGGGTGCTGGGAATTGAACCTGGGTCCTCTGCAAGAGCAGCCAGTGCTCCTAACCCCTCAGCCATCTCTCCAACCCCCCCAATTTGTTCTTATTCCTCTTACTTCATGTCATGTGAATTCCATCACCCCATCTTCTCCCTAAGATTTCTTCACACACACACACACACACACACACACAGACACACACACAGCACTAACTGTAGTTCCTACAAATGAGAGAGAAAACCTGAGAACTTTGTCTTTCTGAGTCTGTTTTACTTCACTCAACATCTGATCTCGTTTCATCTATTTTTCCACCAGTGTCCTGATTTTATTTTTCTTTACGGCTGAATAGAACTCTGTTGTGCTTCTGTAAGCTTCCTTTATCCACTCGTCTATTGATGGCCATCCAAGCTGCTTCTTGTTGCTTGTTATTTTGCATCCAGGGTGTTCTTTGTCCCTCTATTCCTCCTGCTGAGCTACCAGGTGTCTATAAAGCCAGGAAACACAGCTGTATGGATATGGCCTCATTGAGAACTTGTCAGTCAGTTACACAATTGGAAAACAAGCCAACGATGGCCTGTAGCCTGGGTACTCCTGGTGTCTGTGAACACTGTCTTATGACTGGGGTGGGGGCAGTGCTTTTCACGCGCCCTCCCCACAGCTCCTCCTGAAGGACAAGAGCTGATAATGTATGGAGTTAGATCTTGAGATACTGACTAGGGCTCACTCCAGTGCTGGGAAGGACGCACCAGTATGGCTCGTTCTGCTTTTCCCACTAACCAATCCCACGTTCTCCAGGTGAGGCTTTTGGAAAGACTTGTGTCTCTTTCTAATAATCTACCTCCCCACCTATGTTAGTGGCAGGGGATTTACGCACCAGGGGTTCAGGGATGTCTGGCTGGTGAGTGAAAATGAAACATCCGCTTGCATTTCCAATTTGAATTGCCTTCTCTAAATCAATTTGTGGAAGCCAGGTTTAGGGGCTACATGCCTGTAATCCCAGCATCTATGAGGCAGAGGTAGGCAGATCAGAAGTTCCTGTCCAGCCTGGGCCACAGGAGACCCTATCTCAAAAGCAACAGCAAAAATAAAATCAATCTAGCTTGTGCCAATTCCATAGAGACATTATACAGTTTACCATCCAAGTCAGGTGTCTTGAGAGTGACAGGGCAGGTATCAACACAGACCCTGAAAAAATAGGCACAAGCTGGAGATGAGCCAGGCCACCCAGGCCTGCGGCCACCTCCTCAGCTGACTCATCCTTGGGATTACACAGTAGCGCTTTATTTTCCGATCAGTTGAGATTCTTCAGTTGGTGAGAAGGGACAAATGTCAGACCAAGAACCTGAGCCCCGCCTTGAATGTCAGAGGGACCTGAGACCTTGAAAATCAGAACCAGGGGGGCTGGAGAGATGGCTCAGTGGTTAAGAGCACTGAATGCTCTTGCAAAGGACCCAGGTTTGATTCCCAGCACCCACATGGTGGCTTAGAACCATCTTTAGTGCCCGGTGTGGTGGTGCACACCTTTAATCCTAGCACTCGGGAGGCAGAGGCAGGCGGATCTCTGTGAGTTCAAAGAGCCTGGTCTACAGAGTGAGCTCCAGGCCAGCTGGGACTTAAAGGGAGACCCTGTCTCAAAAGTACCAGAGAGAGAGAGAACCAGGGCTAGAGAGATGGCTCAGTGGTTAGGGCACTGGCTGCTCTTCTAGAAGATACAGGTTCAGTTCCCAGCACCCAAATGGTGGCTAACAATCATTTGTGACTCCAGCTCCAGGGGTCTGATGCTTTCTCCTGACCTCCGTGGGCATTGTACAACATGGGTGCATTTATATGCAGGCAAAACACTGGTACACATAAAATAAAATTAAAATTAAATAAAGCCAGAACCATTGCTTTGCATTGATCTACTTTTTGTTGTTGTTATTTTTGAGACATGGTCTCCCTATAACCCCAGCTGGCCTGGAACTCACTATGTAGATCAGGCTGGCCTCAGCCTCATAGAGATCTGCCTGCTTCTGGCTCCCAAGTGCTGAGATTAAAGGCATGCACCACCACACCTGGCACTTAAATCCACTTTCAAAATATTTATTATTTTTATTTTATGTGTATGAGTGTATTGCCTATAGGTCATACAATGCCCATAGTTGTCAAAAGAGGGTGTATTATGGGGAACTGGTATTATGGACAAGTTAGTTGCCATGTGGGTGCTAGGAATCAAACCTGGGTCCTCTGCAAGAGCAGCTAGTGCTCTTAACTGCTGAGCCATCTCTCTGTAGACAATCCCCCAGGCCTGCTGGGAAATTTTGTGGTCCAACCATGAATAAGAGGGTGAGAGGTGCAGAGTCAAGACACAGACCCTGGGAATCAGGTGAACGCAGACAGAGGGCGAGCTATCGAGGACTCATTTATTGGGGACAAGGTTAGGGTTTATGTACTGTTCGAATCCCGCTCTCCTCTTAGTGCATTCATCTTGTCGCCTTGTGATTGGCCCAGGTCTGCAACTCAGCTGCTTGCATGGTCTTGCCTGCCTAGGGCAGGTTAAGTTGATGAGGGACAAGCTCTGCGCAGGTGTAATTCTCAGCATACTGTAGCTGAGGATGACCTCCTGCCTCTGTCTCCCAAGTGCTGGGGTTATAGGCCTGTGCCACACCACTCCTGGTTTTCTAAGGTGCTAAGGATCGAACACAGAACTTCTTGCATGCAAATGAGCACTGTTCCAACAGCCCTTAGCCTCACCTCCATTTCATTAATATGGTTTTTTTTTGTCAATTTTTTCTTTACTTTTTTTTTTTTTTTTTTCTTTTTGAGACAGGGACTCCCTGTATCCCTGGCTGTCCTGGAACTCACTCTGTAGACCAGGCTGGCCTTGAACTCACAAAGATCCGCCTGCCTCTACCTCCCGAGTGCTAGGATTAAAGGCATGCGCCACCATGCCCGGCTTTACTTATTTTTATTTATGTGTATGAGTGTTTTGTCTACATATATGTAAGTGCACCATGTGCATGCAGCATTTACAGAGGCCAGAAGAAGGTGTTGGATCTCCTGGAACTGGAGTTATGAATGGTTGTCTGCTGCCATGTTTGTGCTGGGAACAGAACCCCACTTTTCTGCAAGACCAACCAGTGCTCTTAACTGCTGAACAACCTCTCCAGCCCTTGCTGTTGTTCTTTGAGACATGGTTTTACTTTGTAGTCCAGGATGGTCTACAACTCACTATGTAGCCTGACTAGCCTTGAACTCAAGATCCTCCTACTTCAGCCTCCTAAGCTCTATAATTACAGACATGTGCCCAGGTGCAATGTGGTTTTAAACGGTCTTACTTTGTCGCTGGGGCTACCCTGGGATTGGCTCCGTAGCTAAGGCTCACCCCAGACTTGTGATCCTCCTGTCTCCATCTCCTGAGCATCCCATGATGCTCAGCTTAAAAGACAATTTTTAAGAAAAGTCTCAGCTCCTCAAAAGTTGAATATACACTGTGTATGTGAGGTTGTTGGCTGAGTAATTCCAATTAAGAGTGTTTTGGAGGGCTGGGCAGGGCTGGCATGTGTAAAAGCCACTCTGTGACCACTCATCCTCCCGTTGCCTACACGAAGCTGCAAGGAGGGTGACAGAGGTGTGCTTTATGCTGAGAAGGGCTGAGGGAGAGGAGAGGCTACTAGGGAATCTGTTCTTTGCACATGACAGAGAAGTGGTAGAAACCGAGGCTGCTCAAATGAGAGTTTTGGAGACCCTAAGCTCAAGTAGAAAGGGTTCAGGGCCAGACAGTGTAACACCCGAATCAAGCCTTACCCTTGAGAGACCCCCGAGTGAGAGACTCGGAGACAAGACTTGATGCAAAAGCAAGAGGTTTATTCTTCCAGTGTGCGGGGGAGGGGTGGGGGGGGTCGCCTGTACAGTGGGGAGAGGTGAACTCCGAGCAATCTCTGCATGCAATTTTTTATACACTTAGAGCAGGGCAGGTTACAGTAACAGCAACAGGGCATCTTTCTATTGGCCCCCCAGGGCGACCTTTACAGAGTTTGGCTGGTTGCAGATGAGGCGATTCTCAGCACACTTGGGTCTGCAGGTGGCTTGGGGCCAGGGCCCTCTGGGTGGTTCTTCTTGGAATTATAATTGACTGTGGTTTCCTGTTATCTGCTAACCTAGGGATGGGTTGCTATAGTTATTTTACAAAGTGGAAAATTCCACTGGCCTCTTTCTGTCCCTTCGACAGCAAAGTGGATGTGGGGAGGACTGGCCTCCGGCCTCAGCACCAGAGCCATGGGTGGTGTGTGAGGTGGTTTATGCTATGAAAAAAACACAATTCCACCTAAGATGGAATTGTGTTGCTCAAGTTTTCAGAAGGTTCAGCTCATCATGGCGGTAAAGATGCGTCTCTCCAGCATGCTGCCTGCCTCTCCACTTGGGCTAGTTCATTGCCCTCACATAGGAGTACCTCTGCTGCTCTGAGTGCCCACCTGAGTTCAAAGATCAAGAGTGAGGACCCCAAGGACAAGGTGGATTGTCGGTCACATGGCATCACCACACTGACTCATCGAAACACTGGCTCATTGAGCCAGCTCACAGTGAAAGGGGAGTGAATTCGCCTTCAGGTCTTGGTAAGGAGAGGAGCAGTTATGCCTGTGGAAGAGAATGGGGTGGGGGACAAGGTTGGAGATGTGCCCACTGGTGTCTGGAAAATACAACCACAAGTAACCTTGGGACCTGGAGAAATCTTTGTCAGCTCTTCCGAGGCTGTGCTCTCAGCTCTGGGTATTCATTCCTGCTTCACACTCCCCACCTCTACCACCTGCTTCAATCCCTGTTCTTCCTTCAGCCAAGCCCCACAAGCCTGTCTCATCTCCTGATCCACTTAATATGAAGACAAAACACTCTCCAGTGTGCCTGTGGGGTGCTTCTTCCCTAAAAATGCAGGGAGCCAAGCTAAGCCTCCTGGGTGAGAAGAATACGGAACTCCATCAAAACATGGAGAAAGACAGGGTGGCTGAGGAAAACATCCTTGAGTTCTCAGAGCATCAAACACTCTGTGAGATCCTTCATCACACAGGGCGACTGAGCAGACTGGGAAGATGGGGAAGGCTGGGCTGGGGCAGAAGCCAGAAGACAACCAGGAGATAAATCGACTCCAAGACAAAGAGAAGATTTTCCCAGCCTGCAGGTGCTGGAGGACACTCCCCAGGGTCCTAGAGTGAGTCAGCAGCAGTTATCCAACCAACCAGTTCAGGTAACCCTGAGCAACAGCACAGAATTACAGCTCCCCTCCCCCCAGGCCAATCAACAGAAAAGAAGCTACCTAGAACCCCAGAGAACCTTCTATAAGGAAGCAGAAAGACAGGGGGTTTGAAGCAGGATGGCCTGGAGCCAGCATTTTGGGTGTGGCTCCTAAAAAGTGGAAAGGAGTCTCCTGGGGAGGAGGTGCCCACCCTTTAGGCCTGAGTGACCCGTCCCTGTGACCCCTCCTTCCCAAGCCAGGGCACTTCATCACCTTAGTCTCTTCTCTTCCTGTTGGTAGTTGACTTTCTTTTGTATGGTATCAGGCACACTAATTAGCCTGTTTGCCAAAACTCTAGACAGAGGAAGGGCAACCTCGGATCCCAGGGTGATATGACTGTCACCACTGTGGTGGTTTGAATGAGAGTGTCCCCCATAGGCTTCAAGTATGCAGACATTTTGTCCCCAGTTGGTGGCACTGTTTTGGAAGGTCTTAGAAGGTATGGCCATGCTGGAGGAAGTACATCACTGAGGTGCGGGGGTGGGCTTAGAGAATTCAACAAGCCTTGCCAGTCTCCAGTTGCTCTCTCTCTCTCTCTGCTTCCCGTATTCATTGGAAGATGTGAACCTCGGCTTTCTGCTCCAGCTCCTGCCACCATGCCTTCCTGCCATGATTGACTCTAATTCCCTGGAACCATCAATCCTAAGCTCAAATAAACTCTTCCTTTTATAAGTTCCCTTGGTCACGGTGATTTTATCACAACAACCGAAAAGTGATTAATACAACTACCTAGCAGTGTGACTTTGGGCAGGTCACTTACTCCCCTAGCTTCACGTGTTCACAGGGACTATGAAGTGGGCTCATTACAAATGAGTCTCTATAAAGTGAGTGAGGATGGGCTGGAGAGATAGCCTAGAGATTAAGAGCACTGACTGCTCTTGCAGAGGACCCAGGTTCAATCCCCAGCACCTACATGGCAGCTGAGAACCGTCTGTAACTCCAATTCCAGGAGAACTCCAGTTCCAGGGGAATCCGACACCCTCTTCTGACCTCTGCAGCATTGCACGACATGGGTGCACAGGCCTACATGCAGACAGTACATTCATACACATACAAAAATAAATTAAAAATTAAAAAAAAAATAAAGTGAGTGAGGAAGATCCTCCAAGACCACTGTGCTTCATCGTGTCTTTCTCTCTGTTTCAAGATTTTCCCTGAGCATGTGTTTTTCTTTTTGCAATGTCTCAAGTTTTATTTATTTATTTATTTATTTATTTATCATTTTTTATGTGTATGAGTGTACTGTCTGCATGTAGGTTGGTGCTCCCGTGTCATGCAGTGCCATGGAGGTCAGAAGAGGGCATCGGATTCCCTTGGAACTGGAGTTAAAGATGGTTCATAGCCGCTATGTGGGTGCTGGGAATCGAACCCAGGTCCTCTGCAACAGCAGTTGGTACTCTTAACTGCTGAGCCATCTCTCCAGCCCCTCAAGTTATACTCTTACAAGGTATATATGATCACAAAAAACCCAGCTCAATGAGCTGGGCTTAGTGGTCTATGACTATGCTCCCAGCGCTCAGATGGTGCGGGCAAGAGAGTCAAGAGCTCAGCACTGAAGCTAGAGAGATGGCTCAGCAGTTAAGAACACTGGCTACTTTTGCAGAGGACTTGGGTTTCAATTCCCAGCATCCACATGACGACTAGTAACTCCATTTCCAGAGGATGCAGCACCCTCTTCTGACCTCCATAGGCATTGCATGACCCAGGTACACTTCCATGCAAGCAATACACTCATATTTAAATAAATTAAAAAAAAAAAAAGAATTCAGCATTATCTTTCTTTGGCTTTGTAGCAAGTTCAAGGCTAGCCTGAGCTACATAAGACCCTATGTCAAAAAACTTAAGAACAAGAAAAAAGCATTTCAGGTGGAACTGTTACTGTCTAGGGTACTTGAGCAGTCATGTTCTCTGTCAATTAAAAATAAAAAGCGGTTAAGAGCACTGACTGCTCTTACAGAGGACCCGGGTTCGATCCCCAGCACCCACATGGCGGCCGAGAGCCGTCTCAAACTCCAATTCCAGGAGAACTCCAGCTCCAGGGGAATCCGAGACCCTCTTCTGACCTCCGCGGCATTGCACGACACGGGTGCACAGACTTGCATGCAGGCAGTACATTCATACACATACAGAAATAAATAAAATTAATAAAAAAAAATTAAAAAAAAAAGCAGGCTGGAGAGATGGCCTAGTGGTTAGAGCACCAACTACTCTTGCAGAGGACCCGAGTTCGATCCCCAGCACCCACATGGTGGCTGAGAACAGTCCATAACTCCAATTCCAGGAGAACTTCAGTTCCAGGGGGATCCGATACCCTCTTCTGACCTCTGTGGCATTGCACGACACGGGTACACAAACCTACATGCAGACAGTACATTCATACACATAAAATAAATAAATAAATAATAAATAAATAAATAAGTAAGTAAAGAAAGAGCACAGGAGTCAGAGGCAGGCGGATTTCTGTGAGTTCAAGGCTAGCAAACAAAACAAAACAAAAACAAACAAACAAACAAAGAAGCCAGGCCCTGGGTGGGGTGACTTTGCTGTTTAACTTTTAATAAAGTCTCTTGTCTGTTGCTGCCTGATATTCTTTCTGATTTTTCTTCTTTTTTTTTTTTCCTGGTATTTTTGAGGTAGGGTCTCCCCATAGCCCCAGCTGGCCTGGAACCCACCCTGCAGACCAGGCTGGCCCTGAACCCACAGAGATCCACCTGCCTCTTCTTCCTGAGCGCTAGGACCAAAGGTGTGCGCCACCACTTCTGGCTCAAAGACAGTTCTTAGCCATCATGTGGGTGCTGGGAATTGAACCCGGGTCCTCTGCAAGAGCGGTCGGCGCTCTTAACCACTGAACCATCTCTCCAGCCCCAAGAACTGGTTTTTGGAAAAAGTGTTCTCTGACCACCACAAGTATGTTACAGAACAGCCCCCCTTCAAATAAATAAATGCAATAAAATTTTTTAGGAAAAAAAATGTACAAAGCCATAATGGTTTTCAGAGAATTTATATTTCTGCTCCCAAATACATAAACTGGAATCTAGAGTATAGACATGGTCCTAAACTAATAAGGTTTTGACTTTTTTTATTTCTTCAGGTTAGGAACTGCCTCCATCAAATTGGTCTATGCCAATTGTCCATGAGGCACTTTTTTTTTGTTTTGCTTTGGCTTTTTAAAAAATTTTTATTTATTTTTGTATGTATATGAATGTACTGTCTGCATGCAGGTCTGTGCACCCGTGTCGTGCAATGCTACGGAGGTTAGAAGAGGGTCTTGGATTCCCCTGGAACTGAAGTTCTCCTGGAATTGGAGTTACAGACAGTTCTCAGCCGCCATATGGGTGCTGGGGATCGAACCTGGGTCCTCTACAAGAGCAGTCGGTGCTCTTAACCGCTAGGCTATCTCTCCAGCCCCTTTTAAAAATTTTTTATTTATTTTTGTATGTGTATGAATGTACTGTCTGCATGCAGGTCTGTGCGCCTGTGTCGTACAATGCCACGGAGGTCAGAAGAGGGTCTCGGATTCCCCTGGGCTTTGGCTTTTAAAAAATACTTTACGCTGGGTGTGGTGGGCCTATGCTGGGCACACGCCCCCAATCCCAGCACTTGGGAGGCAGAGGCAGGCAGACCACAGTGAGTTCAAGGCCAGCCCGGTCCAGGTCCACACAGTGAGGTCCAGGCCAGCTGGGGCCACAGGGAGACCCCGCCCCCAAAAGACAGGGCCTGGCTTTTTTAGCATTCCTGGTGGTACAGGGTAGGTCCCCTTCTCCTAATTTTGGATTGGTTAACTTAACGAAGAGAGGGTTGCTGGGTTCACAGGTCCAACTGAGGCTAGGTCTAAGTATGCCTCTGATTTATTTAAGTTGGTCTGGACCAGTCATCTGACAGGAGGAGAAACCCCAGGCCTTTGAGGTGAAGAAGAAGCCTGAAGTTTGCCACCTTTGTTACTTATCAGCGGCCCTTTCTCTATTTGGCTACCTGTCAGGGATACTGTGGTTTTAACTAAGCAAAGGCCTCAATGCCCAGTGATTGTCACGCTGGAGGAGCCTGCTGTGAGACCTCCTCTCCTGTCTCTGCCTTCCAAACTAAATTTTCTGCAGGGACCTTCCCCAGGCAACCTGGAAATCACCCACTACTCCCAAAGAGCAGAAATAAACAGCAAGATACTACTGTGCAAGTGTGGGAAGGGTCCAGCCCACCAAGCATGTGGCTGCACTCCTGGGATCCAGGATCCTAGATTTACCAACTGGCCACCTGTTGTTATCACAGATGTAGAAAAGGGCTGCTTTGAGAGGTGTGGTGTGTGAAATCTGGGCCCGAAGAGCACATAATAGCCTCTTAGGACAAGCGCCAAGTAAGCCTGGCCTATACAAGTACCTGTACAAGTAAGCCTGGCCCTTCCTTATAAACACAGGTTGCTGATCATCTGTCCCTCTCCTTGTGAACCCAGCAGCTACTCTACAAACAGGTGTTGCACATGGAGCCAGCCCAGTGAATCTTGGTAGCCTCAGGGAACCTCTGGTGAAGAGTCAGGGAAGATGTCAGCATTTGCCAGGAAAAGTGGATTGGGCATTGGTTTGCCGGTAGACCTAGTATTCTTTTTCCTGCACTGGTCTAGAATTTTCTGTCCTATCTGTTTATGGAAGCAGAACCTTCCAAGAGTGGCTGAGAGAGTCTCTTGGGGAGCCTGTCTCAGGCAGCCTTGGTGGTCTGTATGTCCTTGAAGGATGCAGGACCGTGAAAAGATGCACCTGAGGTCAGCAGGAGAGATGAAATCCATCAGATGAAAGGTGCAGAAACTCGTGGGTGGGGTTCCAGACCTAGGAGAAGCTTCACGGGTCCCTACACATCCCCTGTCCCAAGGACAGCCCCCGGGGAGCTGAGCCAATGTCACAGAGCAAGGCTCTGCCAAGCCACGTTCACAAGAGGAATAGGGGGTTACAACTCCCTCTGACACTTTGGATGACTCAGTCACTCTGGATAGGCACTGACTCAATCTCCTGATGCAAGGTATGGTCCAGAACAACCCTTCCTGAGTGTTGGCCCTGACTGTGAGTAGTACAAAGGCCCATTTCTAGGGAGCACCCATTCCTACACAGGGTCTCTCCTTCTTAGAGGGGCTTGGTAGGACAGACTGAAGAATCACGTTTTCCTGTCTTTGTTTTTTGGTTTTTTTTTTGTCTTTTCAAGACAGGGTCTCCCTGTAGCCTCAGCTGTCCTGGAGCTCACTCTGTAGACCAGGCTGGCCCTGAACTCACAAAGATTCACCTGACTCTGCCTACCGAGTGCTAGGATTAAAGGCCTGTGCCACCATGCCCAAGAATCACATTTTCGAATTGCTTTTCATGAACTTATCCTCTCACCAGTGTGACTCAGATACTGGGGTTTTAAAGGTGTGTTTTATTATGTGTGTGTGTGTGTGTGTGTGTGTGTGTGTGTGTATACATGAGTGCAGGACCCACAGTGTCCAGAGGAACTCATTGGATCCCCCCGGGACCTGGCCTTACATGTGGTTGTGAGCCACCTGACATGAGTGTTGGGAATTGAATCTGGATCCTCTGCAAGAGCAATGCATGCTCTTTTTTAAAATTTTTATTTATTCATTTATTTGTGTGTATGAATGTATTGTCTGCATGCAGGTTGGTGCACCCATGTCGTGCAATGCTGTGGAGGTCAGAAGAGGGCGTCGGATTCCCCTGGAACTGGAGTTAAAGATGGTTCTCAGCTGCCATGTGGGTGCTGGAGATTGAACCCAGGTCCTCTACAAGAGCAGTCGGCGCTCTTAACGGCTAGGCCATCTCTCCAGCCTCACAATGTATGCTCTTAACCACAGAGCTAAGTCTCTAGCCCCAGGTACTAGGATGTTAAATCATGTTTACTAATTTGGCAGATACAAAGCTATAGTTATTGTTAGTTTTTATTTGTAGTTATACCTATTTTAAGAAAGCAGTGGGGCCGGGCATGGTGGCGCACGCCTTTAATCCTAGCACTTGGGAGGCAGAGGCAGGCGGATCTTTGTGAGTTCAAGGCCAGCCTGGTCTACAGAGTGAGTTCCAGGACAGCTGGGGCTACAGGGAGACCCTGTCTCGAAAAGACCAAAAAAAAAAAAAAAAAGAAAGCAGCGGGATATTCTCAATATCTCTTAATATATATTTATATTTTCTCTGCAATTCATTCTTCTTTGTTGTTATTGTTGTTGGTTTTAGTTTTTTTGTTTGTTTGTTTGTTTTTAGTTTCTTTTAGACAGGGTCTCACTATGAAGCTGTAGCCGGCCTAGAATTCCCTATGTAGATGAGGCTGGCCTTGAACTCACAGAGATACTGCTTGTTTCTGCCTCCTAAGTTCTGGGATTAAAGGCATGAACCACAATTAATTTGTTTTGCTTCTTTATGCCACTTGTGCCAGTAGGCTAGGACAAGACTCAGAGCCAACGTGAACTGCTGTCAGGGAGGTGGTGTAAATTAAAGGTGCTGCTTGTCTGCTTTGAGTTTGGAAGTAGACTTAAAATCTCACATTAAGAGAACAGTTTCAAGAGCCAGACATTCTAGGGAGAGTATTTTCTTAAAACCCCAAGGCTGAGGTTTTTGTGCATCAAAATCAAAGTTCAAAGAAATTGAGTCATCACCAATGAATCACAGAAAAGGAAAGACAGGAGACACGGAAGACAGAAGTTTCTATACCACAGGAAGGAGAGCAGCTGTTCAGAGGCTCGGAAATGGAGCAAAAGAAGGCAGCCAGGGGCAAGCATAAACGGGGTGTAAGGGACGAGAAAGATGCCCAAGAGACTTATTTATTTATTTATTTATTTATTTATTTATTTAAATAGCAAAATTAAAAAAAATTGCCTGCATGTATGTAAGTCCACCATGTGCATAGAATGTCTGTGAAGGCCAGAAGAGAGCACTGAATTCCCTGGAACTGGAGTTACAGATGGTTGTTAGCCACAAGTAAGTACTGGGAACTGAACCCAGGTCCTCTGTAAGAGCAGCCAGAGTTCTTAACTTCCTCGCCGTCTCTCCAGCCCCCACCCAAGAGATTTTAAGGACTCCAAGAAACCCAAGCTAGTGCTCCTCTTCTCTAGGTATAGTCTGAAGGGGTCTTCAAGTCTTTCAGAAGAAATGTTTTGGGTCATGTGGTGCCCACACCTTAGAGAAGAAATGATGTAGTTAAACCATGGCCCTGGTTTGTAAGGTATAGCCGGGGTGCTAGCTGGAGATCTTACCAGGACATCACTGGCAGGAGACAAAGTGGCCATATAACAGCTGCGGGATGGAGTTCAAGCACCAGGAATCAGATAACTTTCCCACGCTGGCCTTGGGGATCTGGAGTCTCAGTTCGGGCCAGATGAGGCTGAGGTACAGACATCTCATCAGTGCAGTCCATAGCCAAGATCTGAAGACACTGAGCTTCTTTTGGCCCAGTTGCCATCTTGGACTGAAACCCCTTTCAATGGAGGGACCCAGAGACTCTGTGATTTTCTCAAAAGACAGTTTTTGACCCAGAAGAAGCTTAAACTACCACAATGGAAGGTCAAGATTTTGTTGGCTGTCAGGAAACTGGGCTCATGAGCTAGTTGAGCCTACGGAGAAGCATGCTGCTATATCTGAGCAAACCCAGCCCTTGAGGATGCTCCTGGGCTCTGTAATAATATGCTTTCTATTTCCAACTGTAATGGTTTCACTTTAGGAAATGGGATAGGGAAAACAGCATAAAAAGGAAATAAAAAAATGACTGTGTCATTTTGCTAACCATAGATAACCACTATTAATAATTTGGCTTACTTCTTTCCAGTCTCTTTTACTATCTCTCCTTTCTCTCTATCTCTGTCTCATGCTCTCTCTCCCTCTCTTTTTCTGTTCTATTTTTATATCTGTAAATCTTGCTTGATGACAAGATTCTTTTTGATTTTGCTTTTTGAGATGGTCTCACTATGTAGCACTGGCTGGCCTGGAACTCCACTATGTAGACCAGGATGGTGTGGAACTACAGAGATCCGCCTGTCTCTGCCTCCTGAGTGCAAAGATTAAAGTGTGCACCACCATGCCCAGCCCCTGTGACAAGAGTCTTTAATCTTTAGGCTTAATTAGTTTTAGTGTGTGGTGTGTGTGTGTGTGTGTGTGTGTGTGTGTGTGTGTGTATGAGTGTATGCCTTTATGATGTATGTATGTATGTATGTATGTATGTATGTATGTATATGTACCACATGAATACGGAGTGCCTATGGAGGCCAAAAAGGTATCAGATCCATTGGAGCTGATGTTACTCGAAGTTGTGAGCTGCCGTGTGGGTGCTGGGAACCCAGTTCCAGTCCTCTACAAGAGCAGCAGGTGCTTGTAAGCCATCTCTCCAGCTTCAAGATTTCTTTAATCTTTAAAGCACTTCGTGGACAGGAAAAGCCACCCACCACTTCGTGTACTTTATCGTTTAAAAAATCAACAATTATAAATATTCACAGTACTCATGGCCAATAAATAGAAAATATGAGAAGTTAACAGATTTCCCCTAAAATGTTTACTTATGGATTGAGTGTGATCAGTCAGATGTCCCTAAACAATTACTAATCTCTACTACATCTGAGTTTCTCGTGTGCTTTAACTGTCTGAAATGAAGAGCGAACATGTTGACAATATGACAGTGGTTTCCAAGCTGAGCAGTACTGACACAGAAACAACTACACATGTGCCAAGAGCAAATCCATGTCTCCAGCCTTTTCTTCTTAGCCTGGGCTTCATTTCTTCACAGGGCAGGATTTCTGAGCCCATGCTGGCTGTGGCTGCTGACCAGTGGTCTGGTCACTGGTCTGATGAGTGTTTGGCGGCTCAGCTGCGATCTGACTTTTTTAAGCCCTTGTTTTCTATCCCACGTGACACTTGCTCTAAATGTTTTTTTTTCCTTTTCACTCAGCCTACTATAATCCCATTTTGCTATTGTCCTGGGGAAGGAAAGACTAATCTTATTGGGGGGCGGGGTCTGGTACCCTTCCTTCTCTTCCCTTTTCTTGCCCTTTCTGCCTCCCCCCTCCCTTCTCCTCCTCTTCCCCGGGCCTCTCTGTTTTTTGTTTGTTTGTTTGTTTTTGTTTTTTGAGACAAGGTCTCAGGCTGGCTTTGAGCTCACTGTGTAGCTGAGGCTGGCCTTGAACTCCTCATTCTCCAGTCTCTCCCTCCCAGGTGCCGGGATTACAGGTGTGCACTCATACGCCTAGTTTTTTTTTTTTCTCTCTTTCCTACTGTGGGGACAGAAGCAGAGCCTTGGACATGAGATACTTCCTCAGACCACAGCTTTCCTTTCTCATGACTGTTTTGATCTGCTGTGTAGAGATATTTCTCTTAATAGCATTTCATGGGCACTGTGGGAGTCAGTGGCTTTTCCTCAATGCTGTTTGCTTGTTCATTTATTTATTTTAGTAACAGAAGCAGAGAGTTTATTAAGCAATACACTTCTGAGGGGAAGTGAGCTAGAGCCGGGAGCTAGAGCCGGGAGGTCGGAAGACCAATGGTGACAGGCCCAAAGGTCCTGACCTTCACGAGCTTCCTCACACCTTGGACAGCAGATTTCCAGTCTTCTCTGCCAACCGGCTTGGTTCTGCTGATCCCACAGCCCTGACCCACCTCTCCCTTTTTCTTACTCTGATTTCAACTCCTCACTGAAAGCTAGTTCCCAGAATCCTTTGGAGGAACTGAAAGATGGTGATTCTTCTCTGTAACTACTTCTATGCTGATAATAATTGAAGTCTCTGTCTATGAGGGAACATACAGTTCTCTCTCTGAATGTGGCAGTGACAGGGCTCAGAGCTCTGGAGGAGCGTGCTGGGGAAGGGCGAATGTCTGCTGCTCCCACAGCACAGTTGTTTGGTGCAAGATTCCAGGAGTTTCCCAACTCAGCTTCCTGGGCCCCTGGCCACTCTAAGAATGGCACAAGGCAGGAGCCAGGAACCCAGTGAGAAACTCACTCCTTGCTAGATCTTGAACTGAGCCAGGCAGAGCCTCCTGGCAAAGGTGCAAGCTGGTATTTAGGATCGTGCTGGCTCTGCGCTCTGGCCCTCACTCTGCACCCCTCTCTACTGGCATGGAAGATGAGGTTAAGGGGGGAGACTGCCCTGGGGCACTGCCTCGGCATGACGATTCCTAGCTTTCCTGAGGCTGGTCAGCCTTGCTTTCTAGGGCTTGCCTAACCTTAGACAAGTTGTTAAAGGTCTCTAAATCCCAATTTCTTCCCTGTAAAAGGAAGATTAAAGTGTTTACATCCCTGTGTGAGGAATATATACATTTTTGCATGGTGTGAGTTTGGGGTCATAAAAGCGATCCTGAGAACTTCAGATGTAAGAGGCGATACCAGAGAAAGGTGCTTGGGGAAAAGAATGCGGGGTGGGGAACAGGAGAGGACACAGGAAAGGGTCGCCCACCCAGCAAAGTGTTGTCCCAGGCACCTGTGCTCAGTCCCGATCACAGGCACCTAGCCCGAAGGCTGGGGAACTGGTGTGTTTACCCACTGAGTCTAATTAGCCTCACCGACTGAGCCTCGTTGGGGCAGCCTTCACCTCTCAGGGCCCTGGCTTATCCCACATCTGGGCCTCCTGGGTTCTATCAACCAGAGAGAGTCTAAGCTAGGATTGGAAATGATGGCATTTGGAAGTTCGTCGAATGAGCATGGAAACAGGAGGTTAGAAGACTGCATGTGTGGGTGGAGTCAAACTCTTTAAATGAAATAAATGAAAATTTTCTGACCACCAGAAGCAGGAGGAGGATCAGGAGTTCCAGGCCAACCTGTGCTACAGATGGAAATCCTGACTCACACAAAAACAAACAGAACGTCTTCAGAATGGGAGGAAGAAAAGCACACATTTACTTAAAATACTACTGCCCCTGAAGCATTGGGCAACTGATACATTAAAAGCAGGTACATGGGCCTAGGGGGATGGCTCAATGGTAAAGAGCATGTGCTGATCTTGTAGAAGACTAGAGTTGGATTCTCAGCACCCATGTCAGGGAGCTCACAGCCTCCTGGAAGTCCAGTTCCAGGGGATACAGCACCCTCTTCTGGCCTCCTCCCCCACCCCCCATATACACATAATTAAAAAATAAAAGTAAATTTGAAAGCAGGTACAGGCAGGCCGCGCTGGGTGTCCAAGGCTTCTCCATCTGTAGAAGGAAAACCAAGGCTCGGGATGTGTCGGGCCTGGTCAGAGCCTGCCAGGGCTGCCCTGATTGGTGATCTCCCTGCTCCACCAGTGCCCAGGCTGTGAATAGCTCTCATCCCATGCCCAAGTTACAGTGCCTATTCTCCTAAGGCCCGGACAGGATGGTGCAGAAGATTGTTTCTATCTGCACCCTGTTATGGAGGAATCTTTCATGTTCTGCCCTGGGTCTGTTCCGGTAATGAGCTCCCTCCAAGCCCTGTGGCTGCCTCCAGGCCCCAGGGATGACTGAGCAAAAAGAAAAGACTCATTCTCGGGGCTGGGAGAACACTGGGCAACCTCTTGTCACCCTTCTCCTGAGTTATGTGGGCCTGAGAGAAATGTGGGGGCCCTGGAAGAGGCTGCGGCCTGCTGGCTCTCTCCTGCTCAGTCATTCCTGTGGGGTACTGGCCCAGGCCTTGGGGCACACCTGGAACCAGAAGCCTGGAGTCTTGTTGCCTGCATCACTGTTGGGAGAGTCCACTCAGTGTTTCCTGAATGCCAGAGCCCGTCTGCCAACCCTGCCGACGAAGAAAAGAGAGACCTTGACGCTCCTACCCTCAGGCTGGGCTCCCACCCTAAGGCTGTTTCCAGCCGTTCTGTAGCTAGAGCAGGGAACCCCTTTACCCCCCCCCCAATGTGGTGCATCACAGCCTTTCTAGGTCTACTGCAAAAACCTATCTTTGATGACCCAGGTTGGATTGAGGCAAACTTTTTTTTAATTCTAATAATCTTATAAATATATTTTTTAATTTATTTATTTTTATTATTATTATTATTTTTTTGGTCTTTTCAAGACAGGGTCTCCTTGTAGCCCCAGCTGTCCTGGAACTCACTCTGTACCAGGCTAGCCTTGAACTCACAAAGATCCGCCTGCCTCTGCCTCCCAGTTCTAGGACTAAAGGTGTGCGCCACCATGCCTGGCATAAATATATTTTTAAAGTTTTATTTATATAAGTGTATTGCCTTATGTAAGTGCACCCATGTTGTGCAATGCCTGTGGAGACAGAAGAAGGCATCAGATACCCTAGAATTGGAGTTACGGATGGCTGTTAGCTGACATGTGGGTGCTGGGAATCAAACCCCGGTCTTCTGCCAGAGTAGCCTGTGCTCTTGACCACTGACCCATCTCTCCAGTCCCATATTTTTAAAATTTATTTATTTATATTTATATTTATGTGTGTGTGTGTGTGTGTGTGTGTGTTGTGTGTATGTGTGTGCCTACATAGCCCAGAAAAAGGTGTTAGATCCCCTGGAACTAGAGTTACAAAGGGTTGTAAGCTATCATGTGGGTGTTGGGAACTGAACTTTGGTCTTCTGTAAGAGTAGCATGTGCTCTTAGTTACTGACTCATCATTCCAGACTTTTAAAAATATTTGTATTGTGGCAAAATAACACGTTTTATATTTAAAACCATTTAGCCCTTCTATTTGTGTGTGCATGCGCGCGCGCACGCGCGCGCGCGCGTGTATGTGTGTGATTTGTGCAGTGCCTGAGGAGGTCAGAAGAATGTGTCAGATCCCTTGGAGCTGGAGTTACAGGCAGTTGTGAGCTGCTTGATTCATGTGGATGTTGGGAACTGAACTCAGGTCCTTTGGTATACATTTTTTTGGTGTTTTGACACAGGGTCTCCCTATATGCCTAGCTGGCTTGGAACTCACTGTATAAACCAGGCTGACCTTGAACTCACAAGTGCTAGGATTAAAGGTGTGCACCACCACATCTGGCCATAACTGTTTTTTAAAGATTTATTTATGTGTATATATGTCTTTATAAGTTTATAAGTTTGAGGGCTGGAGAGATGGCCTAGTCGTTAAGGGTGCCAACTGCTCTTGCAGAGGACCCGGGTTCGATCCCCAGCACCCACATGGCGGCTGAGAACTGTCTGTAACTCCAATTCTAGGAGAACTCCAGTTCCAGGGGAATCCGATGCCCTCTTTTGACCTCCACAGCATTGCACGACACAGGTGCACAAACCTACATGCAGACAGTACACTCATACACATAAAATAAATAAATAAATAAAATTTAAAATATATTTATAAGTTTATAAGTTTGGTCTGGAGGAATAGCACAGCCATTAAAGCCTGAGGCTAAGAACTGCAAAAAAAAAAGTTTATAAGCTCATGTGTATGTGTATGTATATGTATATGTGTATGTGTATGCATATGCGTATGCGTATGCGTATGTGTATGTGCATGTATATGTATATGTGTATGTGTATGTGAATGTATATGCTTATGTGTATGTATATGTACCTGTGTATGTGTATGTATACGATGTGCATGCATGGGAGCCAGCAGAGGGCAGTGGGTCTCCCCCCGTATTGCTTTCAACATACTCCTTTGAGGCAGGGTCTTTCCCAGAACCTTGGTAGGCCTGGTAGCCAGCAACAATCTTCCTGTTTTCTCCCTCACAGCTGGGGTTACATGTATATGGGGAACACCCAGCTTGTAACACAGGTACTAAGACGTGAACTCCAGTCCTCATGATTATATAGCAAGTGCTCATAACTGCTGAGCCATCTCTCCAGTCATGTTATGAAGATTTTTTTAAAGATATTGCCCCAGAGGGGTCACTTCCTCTCCACACTTTCAGGAACACAGACTCCAATTCATGGCTATGCTGCGAACTCCCCTAACTGCCAATGGGTTAAGAGCTGCCTAGGGTAGTAAAAAGATTCTGGAAACAGCCATGATGGTTTCACAACATTGTGAAAGTAATTAATGCCACCAAATTGTATATTTTAAAAAGGCTAAGTAAAGGGGCTGGAAAGGTGGCTCAGAGGTTACGAGCACATACTGCTCTTATAAAGGACATGAGTTCAGCAGGGAGTGGTGGCACACACCTTTAATCCCAGCACTGGTCTACAGAGTGAGTTCCAGGCCAGCTGGGGCTACAGAGAGACCCTGTCTTGAAAAGACAAAGGAAAAAAAAAACAACAGTTATGGCAAAGGGACAGCTATTATTCCCATTTTAGAGACAAGGAAACAGACCAAGCCAGGGCCAGGCCAGTCTTCAGTGCTGACTGGTCAGGCAGGGACCACTTCTGTTCTGTCTGGCAGGTCCTGTCTCTCACTCAGTTCTGCTGCAGTTGTGTCATGAGCCAGCATTTGGCCTGGCACTTCCTGAGTGGCTAACCTGAGTGTGATGGGCGGGTCTACTGTGTCTCATCCTGTCCTCTGGCTAAGCCGGTACTGATACAGGGGCTCCTGCGCAAGGCAGACATGAGTAATAATTATCATGGGCTCCTTTGAATCCAGTACCCAGTCCAATCCAAACTTGTGTTTAGAAGGGATTGAGGAGGTCCATGACCTTAGGACACGCCTGGAACCGTGAGACCCTTCCTGTACGACCCCATGGACTAGCTGCTTTTCTTGTTGCTGTCACAAAATACCTAACAAAACAGCATAAGGAAAGAAGGGTTTATTTTGGCTTACAGCCTGAAGGTACAGTCCATCATGGAGGGGAAGACAGGTGGCAGGGGCTTGAGGCAGCCAGTCACATCGCGTCTGCAGTCAGGATGCAGAGAGCAATGAATGCTGGTGCTCAGCTCGCTTTCCCCTCTGGATTCAGTCCAGGACCTCGGCCCACGGATGGGGCTGACCACATTCTGGGTGGTTCTTCTCGATCAATTAACCTCTTTGGAAACGCCTCACAGACACGCTGAGAGGTGATCCAGTCAAGGTGACAATGCAGATTAATCATCACATCCCGTGTCTGTTATCTCCCTCAGGGCACAGAAACTTGGAGGCGACCAGAACCTGGAGACCTCAGAGCCCTTCGCCACACTGAAGGGATCAGTGATCCCAAGGCCCTCACAGTGCTGGGACTCTATTCCAGTAGGATTATTGGGGCAATCAAATGTACCCCAAGGAACCCTTACTGCCTAGTCACTAGTGCCTCAGAGCGATGCTTCCAGTAGGTCAAGACCAACTACTCTGGATATTCTTAGAGAGGGCAGTACAGGTGGTGCATCCCTACTGAGAACCCCAGTCCAAACTCCTAAAATCTGAAACTTTCTGAGTGCAACATGACGTCAGGTGACCGGCGGTGGTCATGACACAGGCACACTTACACTCTTGTGGGCCTCCTCTGACACACATTCTGCATATGTGGCCTGGAAGACACCCACCGAGTTGTGTGCATCAGATGTGCAGGAAACATACTCGAATTTTCTCTTTAGACTTGGGTCCAATCACCAAGGTATCTCATTATGTAAAAATACTGTTCCAGAATCTGAAAAATTTGGAGCCATGAAACACTCCTCGTCCCAAGCATTTCAGATAAGGGAGCCTAAACCTGTCCCACTCTCTGGGCATTTCCCATGCTCCCAGATGACACTGGGAGCTTGGAGTAAAGATTTCTCTGATTCTCCAGATGCCTGGGAACTTAACTTGCAGTTTTCCCGGATGAGGAACACAAATCCTGACAGCGGGAACTGCAGGGGCAAGCTGAAAACTCAGACCTGCAAAGTGCAGGTGTCTGTCTCTTTTCTTCTTGGGACCTGAAAATCCTTCCCAGCACTCAGGTGCGTGGCTGCGTCCACCTGCACATTGATGCTGGCTGGCTGGCCTGCATGTACAGGTGAGTCCATGGCATCCAGATGAAAGGCAGTGGAGAGATGCTGACTGGAGCTCCTGTTTCTTCCAGAGAGTCAGTGTGGCATCTGGCCTGGATGGCTCACCTCTCTCTGCTCTGGGTGCTCTAGGCCAAGGTTAGAGCAGAGAAGAGCTCCAGGGAGCTAAGGACAGGTTGCTGACTCCTTGCCTGCCTGTACTGTACCCCACAGTACTGTCAGGGGATCTTAAAACAAACAAACAAACGAACAAACAAACAAACAACCAGACAAAACACTGTAAGGGGAGATGATTTAGTCAGTAAAGTGCTTGCCAAGCATGCAAGCGCAAGGACCTGAGCTTGGATCCTCAGCACTCATGGTAAAAACCAGGTGTGGTGGCATGTGCCTGTGACCCAGTGCTGGGGAGGCGGAGACAGACAGATCGCTGGAGCTCCCTGGCCAGCCAGCGTAGCCAAATCATGAACTCCAGGTTCAGTGAGAGACTCTCTCAAAAAGTAAGGTAGAGGGAGATTGAGAAAGGTACCCAATATTGACCACTGGCCTCCACACACTACACACTACACACACACACACACACACACACACACACACACACACACACACACAAGATCATTTGGGTTCCAGAATTCTTCAGAATGTTTTCTGAGCCTGACCTGGAAGAATCCTGGAAAGAAGCTGTATCACTATTCCTGCTAATACTTCACTGCAGCATGAAGCACTTAAGGACCCACTGTGGGTACATGCCTGGGGCACAGGATGGCACAGTTCTAGGATTATCTCCACACAAGGAGCTTATGACCTACTTACCCCCTGTGGGCTTTGGAGGTACAGGCCTGGCCTTGATCTTGGCTCTGGGTTTTTTTGTTTGTTTGTTTGTTTGTTTGTTTGTTTTTGAGAGGGTCTCCCTGTAGCCCCATCTGACCTGGAACTCACTCTGTAGACCAGGCTGGCCTTGAACTCACAAAGATCCATATGCCTCTGCCTCCCGAATGCTGGGGTTAAAGGTGTGCGCCACCACACCTGGCATTGGTTCTGTTTTTTATCAGCTGAGTAGCCTTGAGCAAGCGATGGAGAATTAGAGCCCTCTCCCCATCCTACCTGCCAAATGGAGACACAAGGGATACCTGTCACCAGGTGGACAAGAGGCTGGATGATACAGCCAGGGACATGGTACAGCACCTAGACATGGCCAGTTCTCGCCTGATTGCTGTCATTAACTGTAAGCACTTAGATGAGCAGTCATGAGTAGAGATCTACCATATAAAATACAAAGTGTATAGTCATTTCAAGTTCAGAATGGTGGCACACGCCTTTAATCCCAGCACTCGGGAGGCAGATGCAGGCAGATCTGTGTGAGTTCAAGGGAAGCCTTGTCTACATACATGTTGCTGGACAAATGGGAGAACAGGTAGATACTGTCTCAAAAAGACCAATCAACCAAGCAAACAAAGAACTCAAAGAAACATAAAAACACCAAGTATGTCCCAAATAAGGCATGGGGCACACTAATAGAACAGGGCTCACTAATAAAATGGGGCACACTAATAGAATGGGGCACACTAATAGAATGGAGCACACTAATAGGATGGGGCACACTAATAGAACAGGGCACACTAATAGAATGGGGCACACTAATAGGATGGGGCACACTAATAGAATGGGGCACAATAATAGGATGGGGCACACTAATAGAATGGGGCACACTAATAGAATGGGGCACACTAATAGAATGGGGCACACTAATAGAATGGGGCACACTAATAGAACAGGGCACACTAATAGAACGGGGCACACTAATAGAACGGGGCACACTAATAGAACAGGGCACACTAATAGAACGGGGCACACTAATAAAATGGGGCACACTAATAAAATGGGGCACATTAAAAATGGGGCACACTAATAAAATGGGGCACACTAACAAAACAGGGCACACTAATAGAATGGAGCACACTAATAAAATGGGGCACACTAATAAAATGGGGTACACTAATAAAATGGGGCACACTAATAGAATGGGGCACACTAATAGAATGGGGCACACTAATAGAACAGGGCACACTAATAGAACAGGGCACACTAATAGAACGGGACACACTAATAGAACGGGGGACACTAATAGAACAGCGCACAGTAATAGAATGGGGCACACTAATATAACGGGGCACTAATAGAACAGGGCAAACTAATAGAACAGGGCACACTAATAAGATGGTTTTCTCTTTTAGGGTTTTTTTTTTTCTTTTTGAGACGGGGTCTCACTGTAGTCCAAGCTGTCCTGGAACTCACTCTGTAGACCAGGCTGGTCTTGAACTCACAGAGATCTGCCTGCCTCTGCCTCCCAAGTGCTAGGATTAAAGGCATGCATCACCAAGCCTGGGTTCTCTTTGTGTTTTATTTGCTGCTTTGGGAAAATCCAGGCTCTGGCACATTATATAACCATCCTGTGCCTCAGCTTCCTTTCCTGCAATTTCTAGGTAATAACAGAATTTGTTGTCTGGCTGAAAGTGTAGTTCGGTTGGTAGAGCTCTTGTCTAGCACACAGGAAGCCAGCTTTCATCCCTAACACCACATCAACCATAATGGTGGTGCACCTCTGTAATCCCAGAATTTGGGAGATGGAGGCAGAGAGTATTAGGTCATCCTCTTTGGCTACATAAGGAGTTTGAAGCCAGCCTGTACTACATGGGACACTGTCTCCAAAACATACCAGTCGAGTATTTGCCCAAAAGGACTTTAAGTCAGCACTGGGATACTCGTACATTCGTCCTTATTGCTGCACCGTTTGCAATGGCGAAGTGATGGACTCAGCCTAGATCCCATCAGCAGATGAATGGATAGTGAAAATGTGCCACACATACAAGGTGGAATTTTATTCAGCCAGTAAGAAGGAAATTATGTCATTTGCAACTGGAAATTACCATATAAGCAAATTAAACCAGACTCAGAAAGACAAGTACTGGATGTTTTCTCTCATTTGTGAGACTTTGATTTTGTACAGACAAATAAAATCATGTATTTATATACAACATAAGGAAGCAAAACTGAGGAAACAAAGGGAATGCTGGGAAGGGGAAAGGGAGCGAGGTAGGAGGGACATGACTAAAGGATGCCACATAGCTGGGCGTGGTGGTACACACCTTTAATCCTAGCACTTGGGAGGCAGAGGCAGGCGGATCTTTGTGGTTCAAGGCCAGCCTGGTCTACAGAGTGAGTTCCAGGACAGCTGGGGCTACAGGGAGATCCTGCCTCGAAAAGACAAAAAAAAAAGTCTGAATATTTAAATCCTATGGGGGACACTCTCATTCAAATCACCACTTAGGTAAACAATCATATCATCAGCAAAAAGGGATAGCTTGACTTCTTCTTTTCCAATTAGTACTCCTTTAATTTCCTTTTCTTGCCTTATTGCCCTAGCAAGTGTTTCAAGCTCTATATTGAAGAGGAGTGGTGACAGGGGGCAGCCTTGCCAAGTTCCTACCTTTAAGGAGAATGCTTCTGTCTCTTCTCCAATTAGGATGATTTTGGCTATGGGTTTCCTGTATATGACTTTGATTACACTGAGGAATGATCCCTCCAATCCAATTTCTCTCTGAGACTTTAAAGCATGAAGGGATGCTGGATCTTGTCAAAGGCTTTTTCTTCATCAATTAAGATGATTGTGTGGTTTTTATCTTTCAGTCCATTTATGTGTTTTATGATATTTATTGATTTTCATATGTTGATCCATCCCTGAATCTCTGGTAGGACTCCAACTTGGTAATGATGGATGATCTTTTGATGTGGGTCTGTATGCAGTCTGCAAGTATTTTGTTGAGACTTTTTGCATCTGTGTTCATTAATGAGATGGGTCTATAATTCTCCTATTTGGTTGTATCTTTGCCTGGTTTTGGTATTAGAGTGATACTGGCTTCATAGAAGGAATTTGGGAGATATTCCAGTGCTTGAATCCTTCTGAACAATTTGAGTAATAATGGTTGTAAGTCTTTTTGATATGTTTTATAGAATTCTGCCATGAAACCATCTGGGTCTGGGCTTTTATAGTTGGGAGGCTTTTTATTACATCTTCAATTTCTTCATATATTATGGGTCTGTTTAAGCTGTTGATCTCTTATTGGTTAAGCTTTAGTGATTCCCAGGATTTCAGATATTTGTCCATTTCTTCTAGGTTTTCAAACTTAGTAGAGTACAGGTTTTTGAAGTATTCCCATATGGTTGTCTGGATCTTTTCATTGTCTGTTGTGATGTTTCCCTTTTCATAACAAATTCTTTTGATTTGGAGTTGCTCTTTCTTTCTTTTAGTTATCTGGGCTAGAGGTCTGTCTATCTTGTTTATTCTCTCAAAGAACCAACTTTTGGATTCTNTTAAAAGTATAAAATTTTGCCGGGCATGGTGGCACATGCCTTTAATCCTAGCACTTGGGAGGCAGAGGCAGGCAGATCTTTGTGAGTTCAAGGCCAGCCTGGTCTACAGAGTGAGTTCCAGGACAGCTGGGACTACAGGGAGACCCTGTCTTGAAACAAAACAAAACAAAACAAAAAAAGAATACATTTTATAAAATCAGACAAACTAGAAACAGTATCTGGCTGTGGTGGTGCATTTTGGTCATCTCAGGCAGGGAGGCTGAGGCAGGAGGATCTTGGGTGAGCTAGTGAGATTCTAGCTCAAAAACAAACAAAATAGCCTTCCCCTGCCAAACCCTGGAAATAATTCAAATGTCCATCAATAGAGCCAGCTGTGCCGTGGAGGAACGGGACTCAGCACTGCACGAAGCCATGTGGGAATCTCAAGATGCTGAAGTCCACAGACATGAATGAGGACCCCGTACTCCGAGATCACAGGTATGTGAAGCTGTGGCAAAGGCAACTAAGCAATGTGGAGAGGGATGAGAACTCTGTGTGTGTGCACGCACGTGTCTGTGGCGTGGGCGTGGCATGGTCATTGTGGGGGAGGGTAGGATAGAGGTCAGAAAAAGGTAAGGGGAACTCCCTTTTTTGGGGAGGCTTTTTGAGACAGGGTCTCCCTGTAGCCCAGGCTGGCCTTGAACTCCCAGAGATCCACCTGCGTCTGCCTCCCGAGTGCTAGGATTAAAGGCATGTGCCACCACACCTGGCTTAAAGATGGTTCTTAGCCACCATCTGGGTGCTGGGAATCGAACCTGGGTCCTCTGCTAGAGCAGTCGGTGCTCTTAACCCCTGAGCCATCTTTCCAGCCCCAATATACAAAACATCTTAGTGATCTTTATAGCCCCTACCCCATCCGTACCCCTGCATAGCTTGCTCCCACATGGGATTTTATACGTTCTGCTGTATATGTTAAGGCCTATTGAGTCAAGTTAGTGAACCCAGACGCCCCTCTGTGCAAGTTCATCCACTCGGGTCTAGTCGGCCTATCTAAAGTCTCTCCCTTAAAGAAGACCAATTCTCCCTCACCCAGCAGTAATGAACTGCCAATAGTTCTCCAGCCAAGGTTGGGACTGGCTGCCCATTTCCCCAGGTCTACGCTGAGTTTGCATGGGATGGGAAACTTTTTGATGAAAGTGGTCTATGTCTTGATAGGGTCTGGATCGAATGAATGCATGCATTTGTTCAAAGTAAATTATGCCCCAAGCAAAACAGAACGAGACTGTCCACCACCACCCCTTCACCTGAATGCACAAAGGCATGCCTGTGTATAGATGAGTAAGACAAAATGGAAATGAGAGAGCGAGGAAGAAGGGATTTTAAAATTCCCTCCCTTTCAAGTGGGATGCCCGTTCTGGTTGAGAAGCCTCTTTCCACAGCCCCAGAGATGGTGGGAACATGGACTCAGGGGGTCTCGTTAGTTTGCTCAGGGAATCCTGCCCACTCTGGGCAGCCATGCCTGGGCCCCTCATCCAAGGAAAACACAGATATTCCCCAAGGCCCTGGTAGTGTGTCAGGAGGGAAACCGGCTTTTACTTACTGTCAATTTAAATAATCAAATCCCATTAACACCAACAGTGGCCCAACATTGTGGTGATCCTAGCACTTGGGAGGTGAAGCCAAGAGGGTCCCTTGGACTTGGAGTTATGGATGGTTGTCAGCTACAGAGTGAGTGCTGTCAACCAAACCCGGGTTCTTTGGAAAAGCAGTCAGTGGTGAGCTGTCTATCTCTCCAGTCCCAGAGCCCAGTTGTTTTTCTGCTGAGAATTAAAACTCTGGTCTTCATGGTTGCATGGCAAACACTTTGCTGACCAAATCATCTATCTATCAGCCTCCAAATATTACATTAATTTTCAAAGTAAAAGATAATTTCCATATTGAAAAAGGTGGAGGGATTTCTGGTGAGAAGTGCCGCTTCCCCTATGGCCGAGGATATATCTGTGGGAGTTTGAGAATTTGTATCGTTGTTATATTACCTGAGATGTTCATCTTGATTGTCAGCTTGATTGTATCTTCAATCAACTAATAACCCATCTCAGGGTGTGTTTGTAGGGACATTTCCAGGAAGAGTAAACCGAGGGGAGAATATTCACCCACCATCAGCAGGCTTGCTGCCTGCCTTCTCCTGCGAGGAGCGTCTGTCCCAGTGCTGTACTGCCCTCCTTCTCTGACATCACACTCCAGCTTCTTCAGCCTTCCAGTGTGGACTGAAGACCAGCAGCTATTCAGGATCCTTCTAGGCCTTCAGCAACAGAATGGGACTGCTGACATATCCAGCCATGTGGACTGAGCAGCTACTGGTTCTCGGCCTCTACAGCAAGCAGCCATTGTTAGACTACTCAGTCTCCATTATGTAAACCAATCTAATAAATCCCCCTTAAAATATTTATTTTTATTTATGTATAGATATATGTATACACACAGACACACAGACACACAGACACACACAGGTGTAGTACTGGTGGAGGTCAGAAGAGGGCGTCAGATTCCCTGAATGCAGTCATCAGCCAACTGACCTGGGCGCTGAGACTAGGACTCCGGTCTGTGAAAGAACAGAACCTGGGGCTGGAGAGATGGCCTAGCGGTTAAGAGCACCGACCTCTCTTACAGAGGACCCGGGTTCGATCCCCAGCACCCACATGGCAGCTGAGAACCGTCTGAAACTCCAATTCCAGGAGAACTCCAGTTCCAGGGGAATCCGACACCCTCTTCTGACCTCCGTGGCATTTCACGACACGATTGCACAAACCTGCATGCAGACAGTACATTCATACACATACAGAAATAAATAAAAATTTAAAAAATATTTAAAAAAAAGACCAGAACCATCTCTCCAGGCCATTAATAAATATTTTTTTCCCAGCACTTGAGAGGCAGAGGTAGATGGATCTTTGTGAGTTTGAGGCCAGCCTGGTCTACATAGCAAGTTCCAGGCCAGCTAGGGCTGCATAGTGAGACCCTGTCTCAAAACAAATAAACAAACTCCCAAATAAAAATAAATATTAAAAAATCGTATTATATTTTTATGTGGGATGTGAGGGTTGAACTCAGATTGTCAGGCTTGGTGGTGACAGGAGCCTTTTCTCATTGAGCCATCTCACCAGCCATAAATCCTCTTTTATAATACATAATCATTCTATCGGGAATTATTCCTGAAACATTCCTCCAAAGAACCCCAACTAATAATACCACATTAGTTTCTGTCCTTTAAATCACCCAGAGAAATGAGTGTGCCAGCTCTGGGTCCTGCCCCTATGAGTGCACTGCCCACAGAGCAAGCACACTCTGTTCTGATGCTGGGGGCCACACGCGTCATGACAGCAAATGCCTGTCCCGGGGCTGTGGGGGGGCTGGGGGTCCATTACTCTGTGCTGCTGTCAGCTGCTACCAGAGACCTAGGTGAAGACACAGTTTCTGTTTTGAGAAGCCCCATTGCCCTTGGAGGGCTGATAGACCCTCGTTCTAGGATCTATCAGCTTGGAATACCAGAACTCTGACTTAATTTATTTCCTTACTCTGCTAGAGATGGAAACTAGGACCTTGAGCATCATAGAAAAGCCTTCTCTACCACTGAGCGACACCTCAGCCTGGAACTCTTGATTCCTTTAATCTCAGTAACATGAACAATCACAAGGCATTTTCCTGTGACGTTTATTACTTATCAAAGGCAGAATTAGAACCCTGTTTTCCTGATGATGTGATGTGGTTGAGATTGGGGTGGGGGCGGGATCAGTAAACTGTAGCCGACAGTCTGCAAGCCTGCTTCTTCCATAATCTCTGAGCTAAGAAGAGTTGTTGGTTTGTTTTTTTTTTAACAACTTTAAGGGGTTAAAAAGAAAATCAAAGAAGAAGGTCGTGCTGGTACACCTTGTAATTCCAACACTCAGAAGGTGAAGTAAACTGTAGCCAACAGTCTGCAAGCCTGCTTCTTCCATAACTCTGAGCTAAGAAGAGTTTTTTTTTTTTTAACAACTTTAAGGGGTTAAAAAGAAAATCAAAGAAGAGGGTCATGCTGGTACACCTTGTAATTCCAACACTCAGAAGGTGAAGGTGAGACGATCAGGAATTCAAAGTGTCTCAAAAATAAAAAATTAAAAATATAAATAAATATCTGAAGGGTACAATTCATGACTTGTGAAATGTGTATGGTATTCAAATTTATGTGTCCATAAATAAAGCTTTCCTAGAGCCCAGGCCTGCTTGGGCTCTAGGAAAGTACTACTGCTACTTTCCGTGGCCTCAGAGCTGAGAGCATGCTACTTGGCCTATAGACAAGTTGACCAGGTCTCCAGGGCTGCCATGGCAAAAAGGTTAGTTGTCCTGGCAGAAAGCTCTCGAGTGAGCTACCACGCAGACAGACTCTTCCCTGGCAGACCATGGGTGCCATCCCTAAGGGTCACTTCCCATGGGTGGGGGGCTGGATTTTACCTCAATGGCTTCCAGCCAGGCAGCTCTGCCAGCTTCCCTGGACAACTGACCCAGAGCCCAGAATCACATGATAACCACCTTGTCTGCAGGAATCATATATTACTAATTTAGGCAGCAAAGATTTTAGACAAAAGGAGGGAGTTTATTTCTATGACCATTTAATGTTTATTTTGGAAAAATGTACTTAATATATACTTCTGCTTTCCCTCAGTGGAAATACAACTAGTTAAATGTAAATCAGATTTACATGGGAAGAAAACAAAACAGATATTGTAGGAAGTCCTGTTTGTTTCCTTGTAAAGCAACCTCTCCGTGAATTACCGAGGTGTGATATCCCCTCTATGAACCTTGGTGAGTGTGGAGCCCTTGGCCTTGAAACAACACCCCCATGTCAGAGCTGTGGGTATCTGGGCAAGGCTTTCCTCCTCCCGACAGGAGCCTGAGCCTGTTCATTAAAGTGGTGGGACTGTCATCTGCCTCCTCCGATGGCTGTGAGGACTTGGAAGGTCAAGTTCCTGGCTCGAGGTAGCCATGCAAGGCATGCTAATTTCTCCTCTTCCTTGCCTTGTTTAGCCCTGCCTTGGGGTATGATGCCCAGGGTCAGCTGGCTGTCAAAGGAGTCTTTCTTAAAGTGGAAACCACGTCTCATTTCCTGTTTGCTTCACTGGCTTGAAAAAAAAAATTGCATTCCATGGTCTGGTCATTTGAATAGAGAAATGCAAAAATTCTAATGATTTTATAGATTATCAGAGCCACAAATATAGTCAACTTTGAGCATCTTGTAGCAAAAGCTATTCTGACATTATTGTAGTTGGAGTTGAAGTCTGATGCTACCAAGAATGACCTGAGGAATTCCCACTGGAGAGCTGCACAAGTGTAGCTTGTATGTAGCATATATATAGCTATATATATTGTGGATTTTGGTTTATTAATTTTTATTTTATGTTTATGCATCTTTTGCCTGCATGTAAGTACACAACATGCCTGCAATACCTACAGAGGCCAGAAGAGGGCATTGGATGCCCTGGAACTGGAGTTAGGGATGGTTGGTAACCACCATATGGATGCTGAAAACTGAACCCAGGTCCTCTTCAAGAGCAGCCAATGCTCTTAACCACTGAGCCGGGATTTTGTGGATTTTGAAGTTACAATAGTTACAGGATATAATTAATGAGATTCAAAGGTTAAGCAAAGGTTAAAATTCATATTTTTTTAATTAAAAAATTTTATTTATTTTTGTATGTGTATGAATGTACTGTTTTCATGCAGGTCTGTGCACCCGTGTCATGCAATGCCTCGGAGGTCAGAAGAGGGTCTCGGATTCCCCTGGAACTGGAGTTCTCCTGGAATTGGAGTTACAGACAGTTCTTAGCCACCATGTGGGTGCTGGGGATCAAACCTGGGTCCTCTGCAAGAGCAGTCGGTACTCTTAGCTGCTAGGCTATCTCTCCAGCCCCATATTTTTTAAATTTTATTTATTTATTTTTTATGTGCATGAATTTACTGTCTGCATGTAGGTCTGTGCACCTGTGTCATGCAATGCCTTGGAGGTCAGAAGAAGGTCTTGGATTCCCCTGGAACTGGAGTACTCCTGGTATTGGAGTTACAGACGGTTCTCAGCCGCCATGTGGGTGCTGGGGATCGAACCCTGGTCCTCTGCAAGAGTGGTCGGCACTCTTAACCGCTAGGCCCCCAAATTCATACTTAAAACACATGAGCTGATTTACCTTTTCTTGTTTTAATTTTTATTTATTTTTTTATGTGTGTATGAATGTACTGCCTGCATGTAGGTTTGTGCACCTGTGTCGTGCAATGTCGCGGGGGTCAGAAGAGGGTGTCGGATTTCCCTGGAAGTGGAGTTAAAGATGGCTCCCAGCTGCCATGTGGGTGCTGGGGATGGAACCTGGGTCCTCTGCAAGAGCAGTAGGCGTTCTTAACCACTAGGCTATCTCTCCAGCCCCTGAGTTACCTTTTCTTACCTTAAAGATTTTCCTTTGTAAATTGCGTTTCAAGTGTGGCTTATGAGGTGCGCTGTTCAAGGTCAGGAACAGCAGACCAGTACAGACACAAACTCCCTGTCACGTTCTTTGGGCCCTGCCTGGCTCTCTAAGCTGTTTTCGCTCTCTTGTTTGTGAGTTCTCTCAGAGAAAAGATCATCGTCTCTGTAAGCAATCCTTCTTGATTTGATCAGTTATGTTGAAGTTCTTGACTCAGCCAATAAGCAGAACAAATGAGGTCCTGGGCGAGGGGCTCCCTCTCTCTCTGTGACCCCTCAATTTCTCCTGTCTTCCCAGCCTGTTTCAATGACTTCTTTACACAATTTCCCGTGTTCCCCTTGCAAGTCAGTCACGTGAATATGTGCCCTTGGGCTCCGCTTCAGTCTGGCTGGTGAAGTCCTGGGTGGGTGATTATTTGCTGTGGCTGTGATCTGTGAAAATGGAAACGGCACCTGCCTTGCCACTGACAGGCTGCAGGCCAGGCTCTCCTCCACTCATCACCGAACAGGAGAGCCCGCGCTCATAACCGCATCCACTTTCAGGTCCTCTGTTTCCATTTTCCCGGGGGCTTGGTGGGGGGGGGGCGCTGACTCATGTCATTGTCAGGCTGCTGGTGGCCTTGGCAAGTTCCCAAATGCTATGGGGCTCCTTTTATCAGGCAAGCATTGGGGAACCAGAGATTTGGCTAGAAGCAAAGTGCAGGAACTTCTCACTTCACTGGGGACAGCAGGCATGACAGGGTCAGCTGAACGTCAAGGCAGGACCCAGAGCTATCGATATGAGACTGGCAAAAGGCCCCGGGGTTCAGCACTGGCCGGGGTGGAGAGATGGCACTTCAACAGGCACCTGGGAGCTGCTTCTCATTTCCTACCCTGACAGTAACAACAGGAACAATGTGAGGTCACAGGGAGCCCTGCGCCCTGTGTGCAATACCCATCCCAGAGCTGCGGCGAGTGCAGGCTGATCCCTGAAGAACTGAGGCTGCTAGAGAGACCATGGGGTGGCCTCCTCCCCCCAGAATGCTGTTACTGGAATCCAGCCCCTTGGCTCATGGAGGAACAATGTGGAGTCTCCTCCACTCAGGCTGGAGCCCACTGCAGCTGAAACAGCTGTTCTTCACTGCGTTCCTGCTGGGCCCTCCTTCTCTCGCTCCCCTTTCCCCACAGCCCTGCTCTATACATGACTCATAGGCTACTCTTCCATCTCAGGCTCAGAGGAACACAAGGTACATTACAGATGACCCTGTAGATTGTGGTGAACGACGTTGGACTCCAGATGGCTCTGTCCTTGACAATTTCCCCCTGGTGTGGCACCCTTCCTGTGCTGGGTGAGCCTCTGCAGCACCTGCCCCAGCAGCATGGTCCCTGGACTGCAACTTCCCCCTAGCCACGTAAAGCAGAGACAAATCTTTGGGCTGCAATATCCCTCCTGCATACTAAATCTTAAAATTCATTTTTTTTTTTATCCACCACATCAGATAAACTCAGAAAATACAAGGTGCTCCATGGTTATTACTGAAGGAGATGAATCATGTCGTTCATTCTCTAGAGTTGTGTTGTGTTCCTTATTGGCCTCATTGGAAACCTCAGACATGAAAGCAGAGAAGTTTCTGCAAGGAGATGTGGAGTTTCTTTGGCTTTGATGTCTCTGGAGAGATGAAACAGGTGAGATGTGAAAGATGACACATCCTCTCCCCTTCATGCCCTGCCCCTGTCTTTTGCCATCTATAGGTCTTAATAGTCTGTAAGGCTCATACATGACCCACATGTCAGGAATAGTGAATTTAAAGCTGAGTGCGATGGCACACACATGATCCTAGTGCTCTGGAGGCTGAGGCTGAGGCTGGAGGAACGGCTGCACTGAGTAGCCCGGCCTGCACTGAGTAGCCTGGGCTGCACTGAGTAGCCTGGGCTACACAGTGAATTCCAGGCCAGTCTGGGCTACCTAGGAGACTGTTACAGGTTGGATGTAAAATGTCCCCAACAAGGCTCATATTTGAATGCTTTGTCTGCAGCTAGCGGTGCTGTTCAGGGGAAGACCTTGAACCTCTGATACCCGTGGGCCCTGGGGGTGTACCTTTGAAAGTGTAGCCCAGCCATGGTTCCCCTCCAGTTCTGTCTACTTCCTGCCTGCTACACTGTGAGCAGCCACCACAGAGCTGCTGGCCCTGCCGTCCCCACCAGGAAATCCCTGAAATCACGAGCCAAAATAAATCCTCCCTTGAGTTGTTTCTGTCAGGCCATCTTCTCAGAGTGATGAGAAGAGTCACTAATCAAAATCAGTAATGAATAAATGGAACGAAACTGTAATACACAACGTGTCCTGGGAATGCCCCATCAGAGTCACTGATGGGGAGGGCAGAGTGGGGTAGCCGACGATCCAGCAGTGAGAGTTGGGGCAGGAGGGTGGAAGCTGTACCGCCAAGCACCTGAGAAGTCTGGGCTGTTGGCCTCTGCCGTGGCCCCCTTTGACTTGTCGCCATCCTGCCCTGTATCCTGAGGGAAAGGCCAAGCGCTGGATGTAGCTGAGGCCTCTTAACCTCTCTGGGAAGAGCAGGCCCTTTGCTTCAGTAAGAAGAAGACTAATACAGCAAAGGCTGCCCTGCTAGTCTTCTTGCCCTATACGTTAACGGACTTGGAGGCAGGCCAGGTAAGTGTGCGTTCCAAGCCTCCTTCAGCCTATATTCCTCATTTTGATCCTAACTCTTCTCCCATTATATTAGGTCCCCAGATCACAGGGACTCAAATCTTCCAGGCTGAGTTCTTTGAGGAACTCCCCTCCTCAGACTTCAGGAAGCTGTCGGGATGATGGCTCCCACTGCCTGTCAATAACCCTGTCAATAACAGGTAGCTTCCAACAGGCCAGGAGATGGGGGACCCAGGAAGGCGGAATAGAGTGGCCACTCGGGTGGATTCCCTTGCTGACTCACCGAATGAAGTCCCGGGCAGCCTGCAGACCACATGGGGGCAAAGGGATGGTGGTAGGAGCATGGTCATTAGTGCTGTTCAGGGACGGCTCTCATATTCTGGAACTGTGAACTCTGTGTCTCCCTTACCGAGTGAAGTCATGTGATTAATCCTATCTGATGAGCAGAAAAGGAAGTGGCACCCTGGCAGGAGCCTTGTGTTGCCTGTGTGAGGCCCTCAGTTTCCTTCCTCGTACCTACTTCATGGAGGTTCATCTCCTTCAACCCTAGTCTCCAAGTAACTATCAAGATCAGAGCCTCTGCCCCCTTTGGGTATGTGACACGGGTGGGGACAAGGCTTTCTTCTGTTCAGCCTCCGAGAAGGACTCAGCACAGCCTGATGGACAAGGTGATGCGACAGGACACAGAGCTGCCTTCTTTTGACCTGAATATCTATGAGGGAGGATGAACAGGCAAGAAATGGCATTAGAGAACATTCCCCAATGTCACCATGGATTGGGCTTATTAGACAACTATCCAGACAGAAGAGAAAAAGTAGAAATGATTGGTCCCCACAAGGGGATGCACAGTGTGGTATGCACCCCACACCTGGGCCTGCTAGGTTTGGATGTGACATGTCTGTCACAGGCTCATATGTTTGAATCTTTGCCCCCCACCCCCACCCCACCCCCGTAGCACTGTTTTGGAAAGTTGAGTGAACTTGCACACACACACACACACACACACACACACACACTGCATACTTATATACACTACTCTGTCTCTTTTTCTCCAGATTTCTCTGGCAATTCTCTACTCTCTCCCTTTAGGAAGTATATTGCTATAATGACAGATGTTGATATTTTCAAGATTTATTTTTGTGTATGTGTTAATATATGTCAAGGAGGCCTGAAGAGGGCCCTGAATCCCCTGGAGCTAGAGTTACAGGTGGTTGTGAGTGCTCAGATGTGGGTGAACACTAAAATTAAAAGCAGTAAGAGCACTTAAGCACTGAGCCATCTTGCCAGCCCCAGAGGCTGAGGCTGCTATTTTATTTTCTTTTTTATTTATTTACTTTAATTTTATAAGGATGAGTGTTTTGCCTGCATGTATGTGTCATGCAATGGCCATGGAGGCCAGAAAAGGAACTGAAGTTACGGACAGTTGTTAGCCACCATGTGGGTGCTGGGAACTGAACCCAGGTCCTCTGCAGGAGCAGCCCAGTGCTTTTAACCATCCAAGCCACCTCTCCAGCCCAAGATGTTAATATTTTAAGCCTACCTTAAAAACATATTCATTGGATCTAATAAGCTTAACATTTGTTTATATATAAATTAAGTATGAGTGCCCAAGTGTCTTATGTAAAGCATTCTGGCTTCCTTGGGTTTGGATCTGCACAAACCAGCCAGTGGCCAATCTGCAGTATAAAGCTTCCCATTCTCCTAGGAAAGGAAGTTCCTAGCCATGAAAATCACCACCGCGGAGGGGAGAGGCCCCGGGTTTCATCTCAGCCGTCTCTTAAGTAGCTGTGTGGTTGTGGGCAAGACAGGGAGGCTCTCTTGAGTTTAAGTTTACATATTGGGGAAAAAAAGAGAACATGACTGTGTGTGTGTGTGTGTGTGTTGTACCAAGAATGCTCAATGTGCCTTCCAGAATTACAAATACTATGATTAGGGCTGGGAGATGGTATGGCTGTTTAAAGACAAACACTATGAATATACAGGTACATTAAAACTGATCACGACTGGCAGTTACTGTACTTCTGATGATTACCAAAGGCTAGAAGGTAAGGAAGTCTGAAACTCATCAGGCTTTGTGGCCTGTCACTGGCAGTGACTCAGGAGATTTCAGTACCCACTGAGCAGCTTCGGTGCTCAGACCCAGACACAGAAAGAAATCCCTGCACCCTCAGGGCCCAAGTTCCGCCAGAGATATCTCTGGGTTTGAAGGAGTCAGAGGCACTGGTGAGGTCATGGGGCAAAGATCCAGCCTCTGAGAGGGGGGTGAGGAAGCATTCTGTGATACATCAGAGAGCTCAAGATAAAAGGAGATGACACACAGGTAAGGATTCTCTTCCATGAACACACAGTAGATCACAAAAGTAAAGTCCTTATGGAGATTGGCGAGCACAGACTACTTCACTCTCCTGAGTTCCTGCTTCTGTGGTCCGGAGTGGACCCAGTTCCAGCAGGACCCCAGTTGATGCTAATGCTGTTCATCCAGGGACCCACACGGTGAGAACTGTAGCTCTAGAACAATCTGAAGAACTGACCCAAAAGCGGAGAGGAGCTGGAACAAGGAAAAACAGCTTTTATTTATGTTTGGCTGGCTTTGCGCTGCTTCAGTCTCTCAAATGATGGGATTAGAGGTGTGAACTACCACACATGCCTTAAAAAAATTCTTAAAATTATCTATTAAGCTGCTTAAAGGATGCTTGCTCTGCAGAAAACCTAAAGACTCTGAAACTACTGTTGTAAAAGACAGTTTACCATAGAAACCAGAGGTGAGGAAAGCCTGGGGATTAGTAACTGTTTATTCCCCATGAATTTACTTTTAACAAAAATCTTCTTAGTGCTAAAATAAGTTCTCAGATTTTAATACAACCATTTGAAACATGCTCATCAGTGTAAGTTCGGGCAAAACAAATAGCAATCTACATGTATTACGATGAATCATTTCCAGGGCTGGGGAGATGGCTCGGTAATATGCTTGTATATTAAGAATAAGAATTCAGATCCCCAGCACCCAGAGGCTGAGAGTGGTGTTGTCTACTTATATTCCCAGTGCAGGGGAGGCAGAGACAGGATCCCAGGGGTTTGCTGGTCAACCAATCTAGCTGAATTAACCAGTTTCAGGGGCAGTGGGAGACCCTGCCTTAAAAACTCAGGTGGAGAGTGGTTGAAGAGATTAAACACTGACCTCCTCACTTATATGCATGTAGGTGTGAGTGTCAACACATACATACACAACCAACACATACATACATAGTATTACACGCACTGCAATTTACATGAAAGACACTTGGCTCACAGAACTATCGATTTTCTAGGGGCACCAAGTGAAAAGATAAATCATTCCAAGCTGTGCTCCTCTACCACCTAGGTAGAATGTGTGTGTGCGTGTGTGTGTGTGTGTGTGTGTGTGTGTCCAGTGAGCTGAGAGGTTACCCCTATTCAGAACCATTCTGAAATGGATGTCACCTGTTCCAGCCAGCAAGGCAGATGGTCCCTCTAACTTTTCAGGAATTTCCTCCACGTTTCATTTACATCTTGGATCCTTTTCCAAACGCATATAAAAGAAACGGGCGACACACACATCTCTGGAGGAAAATGTCTGTATTAAAAGCCAGAAAACCACGTAAGTACAAGAAACGCCCACCAGGCCACGTCACTGAATAGGTCGACTTGGAAAAGGTTCATAAAGTTCTTTTTCAGCGGTAACAATAAATCGGTGTCAAATCCTTCCCTTGCCCTCCCCCGCCCTTTTAAAATAAATTAAAAAAAAACAAGCTTCAAGTACAACTACGTTCAGATACAAAGAGCTCTTGTTACTACGGCGATAGCAGTTGAATCTTTTTGTTTTATATTTTTTTTACTAAAACTTTCGTTTAAAACAGTTATTAAATATATAAAACAAATACACAGGGTCTGGTCACTTTCTGCCATGAATAAAGGGCACGTGGGCGTGGGGAGGGGGTGCCGAGGGGAAAGGGCCCGCTTCCCTCGGGGCCGCGAGCCACGCGTGGATCCCACCCTTCCGTCCCAGGGCTCGCCCCTGCTCTGCGAAGCGCAGACCTCGCGGCTCCGCCATGCTGGCACCCCCGCGGTCCCCTTCCGGGAAAGGAACGCACACTACTGACAGCACGAAGCGCACCTGCTGCGGCTCCCGGGCGGAGGCGCTCGCGGGCGCCGACGCCAGGGTCACGGGGTCACTTGCGGGCGACCCCCGAGGTGACGGCCGCGGCGGCTCCTGGGCGGAGACCTCCGCTCGCGGGCGCGGACGCCGGCCTCACGGGGTCACTTGGGGGCGACCCCCGAGGTGACGGCCGCGGCGGCGGCGGCAGCGGCGGCGGCGGCGGCGGCGGCGGCAGTGGTCCCCGCGGGCACGGCGGCGGGCGCGGCGGCGGGGGTCCGGCGCTGCTCCATGCCGTTGGGCAGGAAGCCGGCGATGATGGGCACCGGCCAGATGAGGGCGGCCACGCTCCACACCACGATGACCAGGGTCATGAAGCAGGCCACCAGCGTGGACTCGATGGGCTTGCGGTTCAGCCGCCAGCCCGGTTCGCCCTGCAGCTCCTCCAGGCTGAAGTCCAGGCAGCAGAAGTGGCGCGGCTCGCCCTGCAGCCACAGCGGCCCCGGCTCGGCCGCGGGGTAGGCGGGCAGCGCGGTGGGCGCCCCGGCGGGGCCCCGCAGGCGGCCGCGCACCCAGCCGCAGCCCACGCACAGGCGCAGGTCCTGCTGCGCGCCGCCCGCCGCCAGCCCCAGGTGCTCTATGAGCAGCGGCGGCCCGACGCGGTGGAAGGCGGCGGCGAAGAAGGCGCGGCCGTGCGCGTTGGTGGAGAAGAGCAGCAGGTCGCACTGCAAGCCTCGCGGGCGGCCCCAGCGCACGAGCAGCGAGCTCAGCATCTGCCGCTGCACGCTGATGTTGCAGGGGGCGGCCGGGGCGTCCTCGGGGCCGGCGCGCTCGGGGGGCCCCGGGGCGGCTGAGGCCAGCAGGCGCGGGGCGGGGGGCTCGGCGGAGGAGGACGCGTTGGCTGAGGCGTTGGGGGGCGTCCCGGGGAGGCCGGGCGCGCCTGTGGTCCCGCCGTGCGCCGGCGGCAGCGGGCAGGCGGCGGCCAGCAGCGCGGCCAGCAGCGGCAACATGGCCTGCGGCGGGCGCCTACGCGCTCAGGGCCGGCGGAGGCTGCATGGCGCGCGGCGAGGACTGGCGAGGGGCCGGCGGGCCGGGCGCTGGCGACGCGGGGGCCTCTGCAGACTCCGCTGCTCGGTCGGGCTTCCCGCCGCCCCCGGCGCTGGGGCCCTCGATGGCTGGCCGGGTGGCTCTGCGGGCCCGCGGCGCACCCGGAGAGGATTCCCCGGCTCGACTCCGCCTCCCGCGCGCCCCGCCCACGGCTCGCTGGGTGCGGGACTGGGGAGGGCGGGGCTCCACGCACCGGGGCGGGGACTGGGGACCTGCGAGGCGAGGCGGGGCGCGCGGGCGGAGGAGGGGAGCCCCGCGGGTGGGCAGCTGTGAGTTCCTCGGGGCGCCTAGAATCGCTGCGTTTTGGGAAGGGGGCTGAGAGCGCCAGGACCTTCCCCCTGTCACACAAGGTCTCCCCTGAAGCTCAGCAGGACCGCCTTGCAGCATAGGAGAAACTGAGGCGGAGAGGGGAAAAGTGTTCCCAGGCCGCCACAGGAGCCGGAGACAGTCTGCGCCACCAGGTCCTTGGCCCTAACTACAGCATCGCTGAAGATCTCAAATCTGGAATCCGGCTGGTTTTACTTTGTCCCCAACACAGTAGACCCGCTTGGTATGTTCACAGGAAGAGAATCTTGAGAAAATTCCAAGAACTGCGGGGTTTGGGGTGGAGGGTGGCTGGTGGGAGTGTGAATCCCAGGGGTTTGAGTCCTAATCACAAGCCCTGATCGCACACTTCTTAGAGACCATGTAATCAGGTTTGTATGCCAGAATTCATGCTTATCAGAGTCCACTGGGATGTACTGCGTGCGTGCGTGTGTGCGTGCGTGTATGTGTGTGCATGTGTGTAGGAGGGCTGTTAAGATAGTGATGTGTAAGATAGCACTTATGTTAAAAGGCACGTGCACACCTGAGTACCAGTAGCTGTGGTGCAGGCCAGGGCTTGGGAATTGGAGGCAGGAGGGTCTGGAGTTCAGTTACCCTCAGAGAGGTCAGCTTGCACTACATGAGACACTGGCTCAAAAAGACAAAAAAAAAAAAAAAAAAAATTATTCATTGAAGGATGGATGGCTGAGCTACAGAGAAGCTAGGTAGGCCCTCTTCCTTCTTCAGTCTGGTGATTAGGTGTTCTCTTCAACTAGTGATGGTAGCCTTACTTACTAGGGAAAGCAGAAGATTGGAAATGAAGGTTGAGCATGGATTTGGAATTGCCTGGTTCTTGGGGCAAGGAGACTTTGCTTCACTGAAATTTGAAAACCATCAATGATGTTTTTCAAATTTAGTTCCACGTTTCTTGCAACATTACTTATAAAAACAAAGAAACAGAAATAACCTGAATATCCATCAACTGATGAATGAAGAAAACACTATATATGTATATATATTTATATATATGTATTTATATATGTATATATAAATATGTATATAAATATATAAATGTATGTATTATATATATTTATATATGTATATATAAATATATATAATACATATATAGTGTTTTTATGGCTTTATGAAAACCATAAAGCCATAAAAGGCTAAAACCCTCTCATTTGTAGCAACACAAACAGAATGTTAATTTACTATGTTAAGTGGAATATAACGATCAGAGAAAGATGAACATCACACAGTCATGTGAAGTGTAAAAATAATCTTACAGAAGCTGAGTAGGAATATGGTTCCCAGAGCTGGAAGAAGAATGCAAAAGCTTGGCCAAAAGGTAGTCACTGGGTGTGATATATAGGAAAATAAAGAATGGTCTTCTATTGCAGCATAATGACTACACTGAATGAAATTACATTATACTTCAAAACTTCTAGAAAAAGGGATTTTAAGTATTTGCATCATAAGGAAATGATGTTAGAATATTCTTGCACTGATTTGAAAATTATATAGTGTATTTATATATGTCTCAAGGTGTGGGCCTTCATTGAACCAGTCATTGGTCTCCTCTTTACCAAGGGTTAAATGTGACCAAGCAAAAACCACTCTGGAAGCACATCGGAGTGAAACTCAAAACTTTATTTTCCAGTACAGGGTATATAGGAAGTTTCTACCAATTAGCTCAGAGAGCATCAGAGCATATCCAATCATTGAAAAAGTCAACATAATCATGCAGTTNTTTTTTTTTTTTTCCGTGTGTGTGTGTGTGTGTGTGTGTGTGTGTGTGTGTCCTTGATTTCTGTAGAAAACTTTCCTGAGGGGACAGGGCTTCCTATTTGTGTACATATTTTGTAGTGGATGCAATTCCATATTTTTCTTAAAAATGATGTTCAGTCTGGCATCTCAATAACAAAACCTACTGCCTGATGTGGCAGAACCGTTTAATATGAGCCATGTGGCTGGTGAATGTTTCAAAACATGGGCAACAGGTGATCCTGAGGACTGAGAGAGTCTAGTCTTCAAGGAGTGAGGGGGTTCTGGGGGGAGGTGAGACAGGGTCTTCCTGTAGCCCCCTCTGCCTCCCAAGTGCTGGGATTAAAGGTGTGTTGCACCATGCCTAGCTTCAAGGAGTGAGTTTTGAGCCAGGCCTGTGGCCACAACGCAGGGGACATTCTCTAGGCCTTCTGCCAGGAGCAGAGGGGACCTGTGCAGCAGGAGGGACAGTTTTGAAGGGAAAGGCTGGATCTGTTTAGAGCTGAGTGGTGGCAATGCCTGAAATCCCAGCACTCAGAAACTGGAGGTAGGAAGATCAGGAGTCCAGAGCCAGCCTGGGCTACATAGCCCAAGGATACCCTGGCCTACCAGAGACCTGGTCTCAGAAAAGCACAAGGAAATAAAATCTGTTCAGAGAGCCAGGCACTTGCTGCCTAGCTGTGTCCACTGTAGCCCTGTGTCCCTTCCTCCTGCCCACTTCCCCAGAACCTGCCAAAGACTCTGCCACCTCACCCACAGAGAGTGTGCTCACCACTCAGAGAATTATGCCAGTGTCTTTGGGGACAACTGGGATTTGAGAACAGAGCTAAGTTATTTTCTGGCTTGTCTGTGACTGTCCTCCGCAGTAAGAAACCTGCCTAGTGCCTCCCTAGAGCAGGGCAGAGGCTCAGCTAAAACGTGTTGCTTGAACAGATTTGCCTGCTTAATAGCTGTTTAGCTACTATTTGTTTAGCACGAGAGGAGGGGGGCAGTTGCTTAGACATGATTCTCCAGTCTTTACAATACTGTGATGTGATATCAAGAACCAGCAGGTTTTGCCTCCACCTCCCAAGTGCTGGGATTGCAGAGACACAACACCAGGTGTCACCACTTCCTTTCTTGGCTATTACTGCTGTGTGTTGCTCTCTTCCCTTGAGCTCAGTAGGGACCTGCGAGGACCAGCCAGGGACATAGGGTGTCCAACACCCAGTCACCAATTTAATGAGTCTGTCTGCTGGTTAAGAACTTGGCCTGAGGCAAAAAAAAAAAAAAAGTAAGCCGGGCGAGGTGGCTCACGCCTTTAATCCTAGCACTTGGGAGGCAGAGGCAGGCAGATCTTTGTGAGTTCAAGGCCAGCCTGGTCTACAGAGTGAGTTCCAGGACAGCTGGGGCTACAGGGAGACCCTGTCTCCAAAAGACCANAAAAAAAAAAAAAAAAAAAAAAAACTCCCCCAAAACACGGAAGGCAATAGAGGAAGACATTTGACATCAAGTTGTGGCACTCATGCACGCACGTGTGTGTGTGTGTGTGTGTGTGTGTGTGTGTGTGTATCCTCTTCCACCCTCCCCACACAAAAAGAATGAGTGAGTGAATGTGAATTCAACAGCCCGGGTCAAGCCAGCAGGCAGCATATGAACAATGGTTTAGCGAGCGGGAGGGTCAGAACAGCCCAGATGTTCCTTATCAGGTTGAAGGAAGAAAGGCAGAGGAGACCCATTGTCCCCAGTCCTGGAACTTTACAAAAGGAAAGGAGGCTTCTGTGAACTCTGCTTTGTCTGTAAACAGGGAGTGTCAATTTATTCACACTTCAAAGAAAGTCATTAGTAAGGTGCACAGTAATTTCATTCTCTGGATTTCTTATGTCCCTCCCCAGTATTAGATCATTTTTTCTTCTATTGCCTATTGAAGTAATAGCTTTGAAAAAATGATCTCCCTGGGTTATTTGAATTCCTTTCATCCAACACCTCGGAGTGCCACAGGTTCAGTCACTCTTATTCTATGGAGGAGCTGAGACATTATTGTCACATGTTGTAGACTGGGAAATAAGCAAGAACCAAAAACGATTAAAAGAATTAAAAATAGGACAGACCAAGGAAGGGGTTGCAAGCCAGTGGCTTAGCCATGTCAAAGTCCTGGCAGAGCTGTGGTCTCAGGGCTGGGCAAGTGTTTGGGGAACAGCTTATGAAGTTGGGGGGAGATGGTTTTGCAGCTCCCTAAGAATCCTGTTCTCAGATGGTAACTCAAGTTTACTGTTGGGAGATGATAGTGGGTTGGCCCCCAGCAGGAGGTGGGGTGGAGGCCTGGAAGCCCCCTAGGGTTTGGTAGGTTAGACCCTGACGGTGTCTTGTTCTGGCTTCTGTTGGGCCTAGAGATCCCTCAAGGTCCTGGCTGGACCTGCAGTGCGTGTGACACATTCATCTTTCTAACCACCCTGGTCACTGGGGAGATTTGCCTCTGAAGAATTCTGGCAGCAGTTACAGCCTGCACAGTTCATTTGGTAATTAATCATGGGTGCCTGGGGACAAGGCCACTGTCATCAACTTAAGTGGTCACTTAGACTCACTTCTGTCTTGGCTCATTACATGGCTGTGTGTGGATATTTTGTCCCTGTGGTGGGCATGGCCACTGCTTGTATCCTTCACATGCTGGATGTTTAGTAAGAGTTCAGCAAGGACTTTTCGAAGAGATAAGAAGGCTCTGCTGATCTGGGGAAATGGAGAGTGCCTAGGAGTGAACCAGGAGGAGGGTGGTGCCAGGTGGTGCCTGTGGGAAGAACTTGAAGAGAAGGGAATGAATACCTGCTCCGGGCTGGGTGTTATTATGTTGTGCCTGATAAAACTGTCCTTCGACTAACACTCACTGGGTACTGGGCCAAGAATTTGAAATGGATCCTTGCTGTGGCTTATGAAGAACTCCCTGGGGCCAGTTTACAGAAGTAAACAGGCTCAGAGGACTTAAGTCCCTTACACAAAAATGCAGTGACACAGCCAAAGTGCCAAGCTGGTCTTAACCTGCTCTTAACTGCCGCCCTACTATGGGCCCCTGGTTAGCACTAACAACCTATGAGGGGGTGGAGTTATCTCCTCATTTCCCTGGTGAGGAATCTGGAGCAGGCCAGGTAGGCAGGGTCACTGGCCGCTCTTTTGCCTTCCGGCTCTACCCTGCACTTGGCTCGCTCTTATGAATTTCACCGGTGCTAAAATGCTGAAGGACAGTTTCCCAGGCACCCTGATGGATAAAGTGCTGGGCTCTGGCTTCCCTGCTAACAGGTAGGTCTCCTCTACGCACTGCTCAAAGAGGTCTCAACTTTGCCAGCAGCCTCCCCAGGGCCAGTGCTGTGGTTTAGGCAAGTGTCCCCCCAAAGGCATGAGTTGTATGCTTGCTTTCCAGGGCGGTCCTATCAGGGTTGGGGAGTCTTCGAGAGGTGAGCATCCTTAGATCACTGGGTATGTGGCCAGTGGGGAGCCATGGGGCCCCAGTTCCTTCTTCCTGGAGATGCTATTCTGATGGAGAGGTTGTTCTGCCACCGGTCCTCAGAGAGCAGCTCTGTTTCTCACCCGTCTGCCTTTCTTTGCTGGTGAGTGCATCTCTCTTACTGTTCAGATTCCTGGCACTCCAACATGGGCCAAGGATCAGCTCCTCTCCACCTACCCCTAGACCTTTAGTGCCAGACTGGGGCTCTTGAGGCATCCAGCCTCGTGGACTGGGCAGTTAACTGGGTTTTCAGCTTCTCCAGTGTGCAGATGGCCACTGTTGGACTACCTAGCTCAAAAGTGTATAAGCCAGTCTAATAAATTTGTTATGAAGACGTCATACATGTCCTGAGTTCTGTTCCTCTAGACAACCCTGACCAATACATGCTCCTTCCTGAAAGCAAAGTGGTCCACTCAATTTAGAACCTTCAAAAATGTGAGCCAGGGGGCTGGAGAGATGGCTCAGCGGTTAAGAGTGCCGACTGCTCGTGCAGAGGACCTGGGTTCGATCCCCAGCACCCACATGGTGGCTAAGAATCGTCTTTTACTCCAGTTCCAGGAGAATCTGACGCCCTCTTCTGACCTCCACAGCATTGCACGACACTGGTGCACAAACCTACATGCAGACAGTACACTCATACACATAAAAAATAATAAATAAATAAAAATAATAAATCTTTTATTAAAAAAGTGAGCCAAAAGAAACATTTTCCCTTTGTAAGTTAGTTATCTCAGACATCTTGGGATAGTGATATAAAGCAGATGGACAGAGTGTCTGGGACTGAGTGGTGTGGTCAGTTAGCGTTGTTGGGAGTCGGGGCCCAACAAGGTCTTCTCAGCTTGCTACCTGCCCAGCTTGGAGCTTCCAGTACAACTGAGAGCCTTCTTCTGAGCCACTGATATGACTTTAGTGTTACTTCCAAGAACTGAAGAGAAGGAGAACGTGTGCCATCTCACCCTAAGGGGCAGCAGAATGACTTCTATGAGATGTTTTCTGATAAGTGGTTTTTTTTTTGGGGGGGGGGCTGCTTTTTGAGACACAGTCTCCTTGTAGCCCCAACTTACCTGGAACTCACTATGTAGACCAGGCTGGGCCTGAACTCGCAGAGATCTGCCTACCTCTGCCTCCTGAGTGCTGGCATTAAAGGCGTGCACCACCATGCCTGGCTTGAGTGATTTTTTTTTTTTCTGGAGTTACTGTCTGTCAGATGAATCAGATAAAATTTCTCCCTTAAAGAACATTTTTCCAATAGAATAATATGCATTTTTGTAAGCTTATGTGGTGCTTAAAACAATTTTTGTGGCTTTTTTGTCTACCTTATATCGAATTAAAATGTCATTTAGTGCTGATGGCTGTGAGTTTGGAGGTTTCAGTTTGGCACACTTGGGAGACGGAACTGGATCTTCACAGCCAAAGCAACGGACTGTTCCCCTCAGCCGATAAGTGTCATAAAAATCTACTTCATGTTGCTTCTGAACAGCATCTCGTTCCCTTTAGATGAAATAATTGCCATTCCATTTACAAGGGTGGAAAAGAGACGGGAAAGCAAAAGCCCATTTGGAGAGCCAGCAACACAGCTATCAGGGCCTCGAATGCCTCCTGACCACAGCCCTGTGCTCTGGAACCGGTGGCAGCCACATGCTTGCAGGGCAGCGAGGCTTGCCTAGGCTCGCTCATTCCTGCACATGCCCTGCCTAGCTTGCCCTTCATGTTGAGGTCATCTCTTAGTGTCTTCAGTCTCTTGTCTATTACAGTCCCCAGAATTGGGAATTTGAGAGAATTGGAGCCTGGCAAAGCCGACTCACATACAGTATTTTTACCTTGCTGTGTTTTTGTTTTCTTCTCTGTGAAATGGGCACAGTGGCTGCTCTGTTGTGAACATGCAATGAAGTCATCATTGCAGAATAATCCGTTTAGAGCCTCACAGGGTATTCAGCCAATGTGGCTAACTCTTAGCTTCAGAAAGCACTTTCTTGGGGCATGAGCAGGTGGCTCCTCTTTTGTCCTCATCTGCAGAAGTTGGTATATTTTTACCTGAAGAAAATTGTCCCTGCCTAGCCAGGTGTGGCGGTATACTGCAACTGAACTCTGAGGAGGCTGAGGTAGGAGGATCGTAAGTTCAAGGCTAGCCTGAGCTACATGTTGGGACCATTATGGTATGTGGATAATAGATATGGAGAGCTCCTGGTTTATAAAGGGCTGACCTCCTGCCTGCAAAACCGGATCCGTGGTCATGAGATTGGAAAGCACTCCAGAGGTCCACTTATCTGAATTCCTTATTTTATACATGGAAACCTAGGTCCCAAGAGGAGTGCAGACCTTGCCAAAGAGGACAACTGGTTGAAGCCAGTACCTTGGCCAACTGGGCATCAGACACTGCTGTCTCTCAGTGTAGTCCTGTGCTATGCGTTCACAGCTGTGCTTGAAAAATGAGGTCCGGCTGCAAAGTGAGAGCAAAGAGCCTTTCTAATTTACTTAGGAAGAAGAGGAAAATCATGGGCTAGGCGATTGCTGGAATCACACTTCTAACTCAATTTACAGGCAGAGGATTGATTGCACCTGCTGCTAGTGCACTGAGCAGACTTCTGTTCTGGTGCAATTAAGCCTTGTTCCTTCCTGTGCTGAGGACCTAGGCTGGACACCTTGGAGACCCAGTAGTGAGATGCAAACCCAGGCTGGACCAATCCCAATCTCAGATCCAAAAGAAGTCCATGGGCCAACTGGGGATCATCCCTAGGGCGAGCAGTAAAGAGTCTACCAGAAAAGGCCTTCTGGTTACAGACTCTGGACTATTCTGGGTAACTTGTGCTTGAACACTGAGTACCTCAGTAGTTCCTGGGTCAGTCAGGCAGTAGACTCTCCTTGTAGACTACCTTCTTGTCAGGTGATAGACTCTTAGTGTGACTACCTGCCTGCCAGGTGTTTGACTGTTAGTGTGACTACCTGCTTGTAAGGGAAATCAACTCTCAGTGTGACTACCTGCTTGAAGATGTGTGCCAACACCAACCAGGGCCGGCCGCACCTTGTCCCTGATGCCCAGGCTGGCACCCTCAATGGTAGCCTCAACTCTGATTATATATGGGTTTGCTCTGTCCTTTGTACTTTGGGGGCATGTGCCAGGAGTGTCTTCACAGAGAAATCTGAGCTGCTGTGGGGCTCAGTGCCACCCCTGAACTTGTCCTATCCTTGCTGGCTGATGAAAAACCCAGAAATAGAATACACTGGTGGGAGGCATGGACCATGGTAGAAATGTAGATGAATAAAGCCAGAGCTGCCCACTGGTGACTCTTGATTGACAGTAACACAAAACCAAACCTTAGATATACTAGGGATGCTACAATATCCCACATTCCAGAAAAGACCTGGCCACTTCACTGTCCATAGGATCTCTACTCCAAACTGCACCTGTCTCAGGACCCAGCCCCTTAAATCTGGTCTGGCATCCTGTTGAGATCTCCAGAATAGCAAGTTCCTTTGTTTTGAACTGGCTGAGCGTTGTGTTAAGAAAGACTATGAGTGGGGCATGGTGGCACATGCCTGAAATTCTAGCTTTCAAGAGGCTGAGGCCAGAGAATCAAACATTGAAGGCCAATCAGGGTTATAGAGAGACCCTGTCACAGGGAAAAAAAAAAAAAAGGATTTTGAGAAGCCAAGCCGGAACTCTTGGCTATTGTTGGTACAAATACAAACTGGTGTAGCTGCCATGGTGACAGAAGGGTGGTTCCTCTAAAATGTAAAAATAGAAACTACCGGGGCTGGAGAGATGGCTTAGCAGTTAAGTCTGCTGGCTGCTCTTCTGCAGGACCCAAGATTGGTATCCAGCACTCACATCAGGTGGCTCAAAACCACTTATAACTCTTGCAACAGGGAAACCAACACCCTCTACCAGCCTCTACAAGTGTGTCACACGTGTGCGCGCGCGCACACACACACACACACACACAAATAAAAATAAATCTTTAGGCTGGATTGCTCAGTGGTTAAGAGCATGTACTCTCCTTGCAGAGGAACTGAGTGTGGTTCTCAGCGCACACATCAGGCAGCTCACAACTATCTGTAGTTCTGTCTCAAGGGATCTGACATCCTCTTCTGGGCTCCTCAGGTACCTGCTGTCAGATGCACAAACCCACATACAGATACACAGAAGTACACCTAATTTAAAATTGAAAATAAGGGCCGGAGAGATGGCTCAGCGGTTAAGAGCACTAGCTGTTCTTGCAGAAGACCCGGGTTTGAATCCCAGCACCCACACGGTGGCTAACAACCATCTATAACTCCAGTTCCAGGGTTTCCGGTGCTCTCTTATGTTCTCCTCAGGCACTGCATGACACAGATGCACTTACATACATGCAGGGAATACATTCATATACATAAAAATAAAAAATATTAAAACCACACTAAGGTATCCTCTCACTCCAATAAGACTAGCCAAGATCAAGAAAACAAAAGACACCAAATGCTGGAGAGGTTGCGGGGAAAGGGGAACACTCATCCACTACTGGTGGGAATGTAAACTGGTACGACCACTGTGGAAAACAATGTGGAGAACCCTTAAAAAACTCAATATGCGAGCCGGGCGTGGTGGTGCACGCCTTTAATCCTAGCACTTGGGAGGCATAGGCAGGCAGATCTTTGTGAGTTCAAGGCCAGCCTGGTCTACAGAGTGAGTTCCAGGACAGCTGGGACTACAGGGAGACTCTGCCTTGAAAAAGACAAAAAATATATATATATATATATATGAACCTACTACCTGACACAGCCATACCACTCCTGGGTATATACCCACAAGACGCATCATACTGCAAAGATACATGCACAGCTATGTTTATTGCAGCTCTCTTCACAATAGCAAAGAGCTGGAACCAACCCAAATGCCCCGCAACTGATGACTGGATAACAAAAATGTGGTACATCTACACAATGGAGTTCTATGTAGCAGTAAAGAAAGATGACAACATGAGCTTTGCTGGTAAATGGATGGAACTTGAAGCAATTATACTAACACAGTCCCAGGGGGAAAAAAAAAAAGGTGAATGGTTTCCCTGATTTGTGGATGCTAACACCAAATCCCCGTTGGCAGGCAAACTGAGCAACTTTATTATTGTACTTCATTGTATCTGAAAGCAACTGTGCTATTCCAATGTGAATCTCTAAATGGGCTCTAGAATTGTCCTGCCGCTTATATTCACACATTGTAATTACAATGGATGGAAGATATGTAGTCATATTCTTTTTTAAATTTATTATTTTTTATGTGTATGAGTGTACTGTCAGCATGTAGGTTGATGCATCTGTGTCGTGCAATGCTGCGGAGGTCAGAAGAGGGTGTCAGATTCCCCTGGAACTGGAGTTAAAGATGGTTCTTAGTCACCATGTGGATGCTGGGAATTGAGCCTTAGTCCTCTGCCAGAGCAGTTGGCGCTCTTAACCGCTGAGCCATCTCTCCAGCCCCATGTAGTCATATTCAAAAAAAAAAAAAAAAAAGAATGTAAAGTTACACTGACGCCATGGAATGGCCAAGAAGATGGGCCTGAAGGACGAGGGGAAGCCTGTGCTGAGTTTCGCGAACTCACCCCCGCCCATCCGAGCAAGGAAGCTGCTCTCCGTGTACTAACATGATAATTAGGACTATGCTAGGAAGGGAAGGGATTGGATTAATTAGGAACTTGTAAATTAAACCTCCTAAAAAGGACCAGTTGGGAAGAGAAACATGCCCGAGTGGGGAAGCCAGCACAGCTTATAAACCTCGTGAACCTGCAATAAAGTGAGTTTGAGCTGTACACACTTGACTCGACTCCCTGCCGTGGTTACTTTCGGTTCGGCAGCGCACTTACTCTCCCCAGCCCCACTCCGTTGGGGCCGACAGAGTGAAGATTTTAGCAGCGAGGAAGCTGGAGAGGGTGGCTTTGCCAACCACCTCTCTATGACCCCCCACATTACACATCTTTATACCTGTATGCAATTTTACTGTTAAAATGTGAATCTCTAGCTGGGCGTGGTGGCACACGCCTTTAATCCCAGGCACTCAGGAGGCAGAGGCAGGTGGGATCTTTGTAGATTCAAGGCCAGCCTGGTTCTAACGAGTGAGTTCCAGGACAGCTGGGGCTACAGGGAGACCCTATCTCCGAAAGACGAAAAAAAATTGTGATCTCGATATTTTATTTTCAGAATTTGTAATTTTGACTTATGTGTGGAGTGTATATATGCATTATTTAGAATAATTATAAAAAAAAAAAAAAAAATAAAAAATAAAAAATAACAAACTGGGGAATCTGATGCCCTCTTCATGCCTCTCAGGCAGTCGCACAACGCTACATCAGGAATACACAACCAACAAAAATAATAATTAAAAAAAAACATATAAAAAGTAATATATTTTAAGCGCGGGCAATGGTGGCACATGCCTTTAATCCTAGCCTTGGGAGGCAGAGGCAGGTGGATCTGTGTGAGTTTCAAGGCCAGCCTGGTCTACAATAGTGAGTTCCAGGACAGCTGGAGCTACAGGAGACCCTGTCTCAAAAAGACCAAAAAAAAAAAAAAAAACAGTAATATATTTTAAAATGCAGCTACCGGGCATGGTGGCGCACGCCTTTAATCCCAGCACTCTGAGGCAGAGGCAGGCAGATCTCTGTGAGTTCAAGGCCAGCCTGGTCTACAAAGTGAGTTCCAGGACAGCTGGGGCTGCAGGGTAGACCCTGTCTCTTCAAATTACCAAAAAAAAAAAAAAAAAAAAAAAAAAGCAGCTACTTATGCATCATCTATTCCTCAATAGAACTATAAAAAAAAGGAAAAGCAAACAACGGTCCCTAAACCTGTTGTGACAGGCAGATGGTAACTGCTAAGGTACAAAGGAATACAGGCAGAAATACCCGTGGATCTGTGGTATTGTCAGCCCTATGTCTCTAACGCACTGTCTTCTGGAAAATCATCTCTTGTCTCCTGAGTACCTTCTGCTCACCAACTCCACATTGTTTGGGTGGGGCTACATGAGAGAACCTGGCAGCTTGACACAGTGGTGGATGTGGGACCCAAGCCTAGCCAATGATGGTGCCCCAGTGATTTGCCCAATGGACGAGCCTACTACTCCATGCCAGCCAATCAGAGATTTTCCTTCCTCCTTTCCCTTCACATGCAACCTAGAGGGAAGAAGACCATCAGCGGCCCCAGCTGAGACGGGCACGCAGCCTGTCATCTCATCTGAAATCCTAGATCAGCTGCACGGTGTTGGAGACCTGCTCCACCCCTGCTGCGGCCAGATTGTGAGTTTCATGTAAGTTAGCTTGAATCTAAGAGAAGATGGACAGCAGTGATGGTGTCTGTGGTCCATCCTTTGCTGTGGTGACCACCCTGAACCTCTTACAGCCCCTCCCTCCCAAAGTTACTATCTAAGAAGGAACATCTTATACTAGCAGAGTTCTTCCCTAGTAATGGTATTATCCGAGCTGGTCTGTGCGTAACTAATGGGTTATAGAAGTGAATTTATCCTCCAATTATAATGCTTTTCTTTTTTTTTAGATTTTTTTAAACAATTTTTTATTCATTTATTTCTGTATGTGTATGAATGTACTGTCTGCATGCAAGTTTGTGCACCCATGTCGTGCAATGCCGCGGAGGTCAGAAGACGGCGTCGGATTCTCCTGGAACTGGAGTTCTCCTGGAATTGGAGTTTCAGACGGTTCTCAGCCGCCATGTGGGTGCTGGGGATCGAACCCGGCTCCTCTGTAAGAGCAGTAGGCACTCTTAACAGCTAAGCCATGTGACCCAGGGGATTAAACCCAGGGCTTTTCAAATACTAGGCAAGTGTTCCACCACGGAGCTACATCCCCAAGCTCATAGATCTTGACATAAAACACATGTAGTCTATTGAAACTTCCTCCTCTTGCCATTTAAAAAGAATAGTTGTGGGGGCTGGAGAGAGAGCTCAGCAGTTAAGAGCACTAGCTATTCTTGCAGAAGACCCAGCTTTGAATCCTAGCACCCACATGGAGGCTAACAACAATGCATAATTCCACTTCCAGTGGATCTGATGCCCTCTTCTGACCTCAGTAGTCATAATTACATGACACAGGTGTCCTTACATAGATGCAAGCACAACACATATACATAAAATAAAAATTTTAAGTGTGTGTGTATGTATGTGTGTGTGCACGTGTGTGCCTGTGGAGGCCAGAAGAGGGCATCAGATCCCCAGGAACTGGATACTAGGAACCCAACTTGGGTCCTCTGCAAGAGTTGAAAACATTCTTAACCACAGAGCTATCTCTTCAGCCCCTCCTTGCGCATAAAAAAGACCCTCTACCCCATGCAGTGACATACACCCGTTTTCTACTGGAATCTTCGTCCCTGAATTGCCATTCTGAGACATCAGATAAACACCTTTTTGTTCAGCAAGCAGCTGGTCATCTTTGATGTTGCAGTAACTATCTCTTGACCCCATTGTTGTCACTCAAAGAACCTTTGCTTCTACTACATTAATCTTGATTGAGTAGACAGTCAGCTTCCTCTGTTCATCCCCCAGTTGCTGGCTTTACTCTTTGAACCCTATAACTCTAACATAAAGAAAGAAACCATCTTCATAAATGTTCTGGGATTCTCTTCCTTTGTCTTCTCAAGCTTGTGTGACATTTCTGTTCTCTATGGTATTTAGCATTTGAACCCAAGTCCCTCAGTTTTTGAGAATCTGTGTTCCAAATCCTACTCATGAATAAAGAAAATGGATTAGCTCTAAGGTGTTTATCATATGTTGCCTGTGATGGCAAAATCCTGAGTGCTCACAGATAACATGACAAGTAGATGGTTAGATCAATGCAGGAGTGTTGGCACACCCGTGCTGTGGAATGGTGTATAGCTGTGCCAATTATATCACCACAGTTTGGGGTTAACACAGCACAAGAACCACCGTGTGTACATGAGGAACAAACGAAGGGCACAGAGACAAGAACATGGCTACCAGACAAACCTTACTGACAAATGCTGTCTTCCAGGACAGGTCACAGTGGAGATGGTGCAGTGATTCTCCTGAACATCCACCATTTACCCCTTCTTGTCCACGTGTCTGGGGTGGACCTGCATCCCCTATCTTTCATGTGTTGTCCACGTGTCTGGGGTGGGCCTGCATCCTCTGTCTTTCATGTGTTGTCCACGTGTCTGGGGTGGGCCTGCGCTATCCCATCTTTCATGTGTTGTCCACGTGTCTGGGGTGAGCCTGCACTCCCCCATCTTTCATGTGTTGTCCACATGTCTGGGGTGGGCCTGCATTCCCCCATCTTTCATGTGTTGTCCACGTGTCTGGGGTGGGCCTGCGCTATCCCATCTTTCATGTGTTGTCCACGTGTCTGGGGTGGGCCTGCACTCCCCCATCTTTCATGTGTTGTCACGTGTCTGGGGTGGGCCTGTGGTCCCCCACCTTTCATGTGTTGTCCCCACCTCACTGTTTTTATTCTTCTTCCTCTTCATTTGCTCAGGGAATCTCTGAGTCCTTCCGTCAAGACCAGCAATCCTGTTCTTTCCGAGATCTTACTCCATGGCCAGAGCCACCAAGGGAACCAGACCCCTCCTTCACACCAGGCTGTGAGCCATGGCCTTTGTTGCTAGAACACGTCCATTAAGGGTCCCCCTCTCCACTGAGATGCTCTCTCAAACTCAAACGGCACCCTCAGTCTTTGGAAGACCCAGGAACACTGAGAAGCTGCTCCAGGGCTTGTGGTTCAGTGAACCTGTATCTGTGCCACATCTCAGATGATTCCCAGGGGCTGCTGGTCCGGGACCCCAGTCCGAGAACCATTGGCATTGAGTATTTCTTCTGGACACAAACAAGACTCTCCTCCAGGGACAATAGTGTCCTCATATTCTGTTATAATTATGGGATGGAAAAACGTTCATAAAATGTTCACACCTGGGGTGTCTGTGTCACTGTTCCTCCAGACTAAGGGAGAAAGACATCTCAGATCACCACCTCCTGGTTTCCTTCAGTAAAGACACCCAAAGCCTGGACAGAGAATATCCATCAGTTTACTAGGGCACCATTTATGTCCTCCTAAATGGCCAAGATGCCAGCCTTGGGAGCTGTTTCGATCTTAGGGGGTAGATCCCAGGGCCCCAGAAGCCAGATTATGGAGATAGACCTATCGGTACAACTCAGGGCATGTCAGAGAAGACCAGGCAATTGAGCTATCCTTGCCCCAAAGGCCTTGTTCTTTATTAGGGAGACAAGACCAACCCAGTGTGTGTAGGTTTGAAGATAGCTTGCTTTCACAGTGGGCACTGATGGGAAAGATCTGGGCAGTGGAAAGCCTGGGGACATTAGTTTGAGATACCCTATTCTTTAGCATGTCGTCTAATCAACTTCCTGGGTGGTGTTTCACTGATAAATAAGGGACTACTTTGGATGATGTCCTCTGCATGGTAAGGTTCTATGCTGTCACAGTTAGGATCCAAAGTGCTCCCAAAGAGTTATATGTTTGGTTCCCAAAGCAGCTAAGCTCATAGCTGGGGCTTTGGGTAAGTGATTGCATCGTGAGGACTCTGACCTCATGGATGGATTAACCCTTTGATGACTTCATAACTTAATGAAGTATTGCGGGGCAGTGGAAACTTTGGAAGATTTGGAAAAAGTACCTCATTAGGGGTGTGCTCTGGAAAGGTATACCTTGTTTGGGGGGCTGGAGAGATGGCTGAGCAGTTAAGAGCACTGGTTGTTCTTGCAGAAGACCCAGGTTTGAGTCCCAGCACCCAGATGGTGGCTAACAACCCACCTGTAACTCCAGTTCCATGGGATCCAATGCCCTGTTCTGTCCTCTGTGGGTACTGCACAACACAGGTGCACTTACACACATGCAGGTAGAACATGTATACACATAAAATTAAAAAATTAAAATTAAAAAGAAAAGCATATCTTGTTCTCTCCCTCTCTTTCTCTTCCTCTGCCCCTCTGTCCCTCCCTCTATCCCCCCTGCCATGAAGTGAGATTTGCTTCACCATGCACTCAGCATAATGTTCACCATGCACCCAGTATAATGTTCACCATGCACTCAGCATAATGTTCACCATGCACCCAGTATAATGTTCACCATGCACTCAGCATAATGTTCACCAAGCACTCAGCATAATGTTCACCATGCACTCAGCATAATGTTCACCATGCACTCAGCATAATGTTCACCATGCACTCAGCATAATGTTCACCATGCACTCAGCATAATGTTCTGCTTTCTCACAGGCTCAGATACAACGGAGCCAAGTGACCTTGAATTGCAACCTCTAAACCCATGAACCAAGATAAACCTTTCTTCTTTAAGTTGATATTCCCAGGTATTTTGTCATAGCAACAGAAAACCGACTATAGAAAGGACTGCATCGAAGAACTAACTAAAGCAGTGAACTTCTGCTTAAAACAGTCAACTTCCTCATGGAGAATATTGAGAAAGTCTGAGAAAAGAGATGAAAAGCATGTTTGGCAGAATGCATGAGTTCTGGTGGGGTGGGGGAATGGAGAGGGGACACAGGTGTAGATTTGATAAAAAATAAAAATAAATTAATTAATTAAAAACAAATGAAAACATCCACCTGCATTTCAGGAAAAAAAAAAAAAGAAAGAAAACCGACTAAGTCACAAAGTCCAATAAAAGGAACTAAATGGATCTTCAGGGCCTTCTCTTCTTAGGATTTCATTTGTGGGGGGTCTTGGAAGGGAGAACCATCTCAGATGCTGGAAGAACTTGGGCCACTCACAACACCTTGGTGTTTCATAGCCTCTTTTATTAGGGACAGTCAAATAACCAGAGATCCAACTCTTCGTGCCAGTTAATTTTTGTTGTTATTTGTTTGTTTTGAGACAGGTTCTTCTGATGTAGCCCCGGCTGGCCTGGAATTCACTATGTAGATCAGGCTGACTCAAACCCGTAGAGACCTGCCTGCCTCTGCCTCTAGAGTGCTGGGCCACCACACCTGGCTACCCAGTTCATTTTGTTTTGAAGAGTAGAAAGCAAATGTTAGGCAGCAAGGCTTCCAGATGGTGGGGCCCCCAGCACAGCAGGCTGCATGGTAGATGGGAAGGCAGAAGAGTCAGGAACAAAGCTTCAACAGCTCCTGCCCTGGCCTCAGTGTAGATCATGAGATCACAGAGATAAAGCCCAGCACCAGATGGTCATTTCTTAGAGGTCAGCTGCAAATGGACAAGACCTCTAAACACAAGATCCTGGGTTAGGAGGAGTCCGTGTGTCCATCCATCCACTTGGGCTGGTCGCCATCGTGGTTTGAATATAAAATGCCCTCCATTCCCTCATGTGTTGGGGATGTGGTGATTAGTATCATCCACTTGACAGGATGTAGAATCACCAAGGGAGAACCTAACTGGAGGAAGTAGGTCATTGGGAGTGTGTCTGGAGGAGCTGTCTCATACCAGCTTCTTCCTGTGTTCTCTCTATGTCCTGCCCTCCATCATGTGAACAGTTCTGCTCCACCATGGTTGCTGCCAGGAGACTATAGAGAAGGACCCCAGCTGGGGGCAGCCTGAGGACAGTGCTCCTGGCTGTGTGGAAGAGGGGGCTTAACCCTGCTTCCTTTGGTATTGGTGGGAACTTGGAGATGACCAATTTGGTGTCTGTAGTCAGATGGACCCCAGGATTTCACAGAGGTGTCAACAGGGGCTACCCCTGCGTCCTGAGAGGCAGGCCCCTGCTGGATTTGCCCCCCCCACCTTTCTCTTCCTGGAGCCTGAAATTTTTTTTCTTTCTGATAGCTAGCTGAGTGCTTCACACCTTATTGAAAAGTCACCACAATAATTACCAGATCATTAACAGGGGATTTTGAAAAGACACTTCAAAGCCTCTCTCTCACAATCGCTAAGACAGGTGTGAAAGTCTATCTGAGCAAGAGTGGCCAGTTTAAAGGGACTTGGGGATAAAAAGGTAAGTGTTGATTAAGCCGGGCTGGCCTTAGCAGGACCAGTGACCTTCTAATTGGGGTCCACTAACAACTCATGCAATGGAGAGGAGGCTGACAGCGTAAAAGGAAACACAAAATGTACAGACTTAACTTCCTTGAGGAATCTGACCGAATTAGGTCCTCCTGTCCCCAGTGCATACCTGCTTTGGAAAGAGCAAACAGATTTCCTCCATCAAAAAGTATATTTAATGAAAGTTAATGAGGTGATATAACTGCTAATCAGATGCCTATGTGGCTGGGGTGGGGGTGGGCAGACTTTTCTGTTAAAAACCTTATAGCAAGGAAGGTATCTAATGGTTATGTCACAATAGGCCAACTATCAAATTGCAGCCACAACCATTCTGCTGAAACTTTATATCAGCCATGTCCCGTATTTGTCAGGCTTTCGCATTTCCAGGACTCAGTGAGATAAACAACTTCAAGTAAGAAAGATTTACTTTGGCTCACGATTCCAGAGGTGTCAGTCCACTGTGGCAGGAAGGGCCTGGTAGAGCGGAGCAGCTCATACAACAGAGGTCAGGAAGCAGAGAGGAGAGCACAGGAAAGGACCAGGATTAGCTATAACGTCCAAGGACGCCCCTGTGACTGCATCCTCCAGTGAGGCCCCACACCCCACTCTTCAACGATCCCACTATTCCATGTGAAGCATTCTCAAAAGAGAATCCGTTGATCAGGCCAGCTATCTAATCGGGATCCAGTCACTTCCTAAATGCCTAGCTGACAACTAAGGTCCCAAGACATGAAGCCATGGGGGTGGGAGGGTGGGGATTTAATACTCAGGCCACAGCACTGACCATGTGCAGTGTTTGGGTGGATATGTGACCTTTCCCCACTCCAGGACCCTGTATTGAGAGATTCATGCCCACTCTGAGCTGACTCTGGAGAACCACAGACCCGAGTGCAGGGCTTTATCTCTCTGACATTGACTGGGGCCTTGGGCTCCTTTCCTGATGAACATCAGAAGCTTCATGAAGCTGCCTCATGATACCCATCTTACTCACACTGTGTGGACTCTGACCCTCTGGGAACAAAGACCTGGCATCTGTGTTATGTGCATGTTTGTGTGAGTGTGGAGGTCAGGGGTTGTTGTCGGGTCTTCCTCAATTGCTTTCTACTTTGTTTTTTGAGACAGGGTCTCTCGCTGAACTTGGAGCCTATTGCTTTAGCTAAACTGGCCAGCCAGCAAGCCCCAGGGACCCTCCAGCCTGTGCTTCTGCAGCACTGGGAGTACAGGCTTTTATGTGAACCCTGGGGACTGAACTCGGGTCTTCATGCTAGCATAAGTAGATAAAGAAAGCATTTTACCTATGGAGCCATCTCCCCAGCTCCCATCTGTACTTTTTAAAAAAATTTTATTTATTCTTTATGTGTATGAATATACTGTCTGCATGCAGGTCTGTGCGCCCATGTCGTGCAATGCCGCAGAGGTCAGAAGAGGGTGTCGGATTCCCCTGAACTGGAGTTAAAGACAGCTCTCAGCCGCCACGTGGGTGCTGGGGATCGAACCCGGGTCCTCTGCAAGAGCAGTCGGTGCTCTTAACCGCTAGGCCATCTCTCTAGCCCCCATCTGTACTTTTAATAGCAATCAGGGTGAGTTTTGTATAGTTTTTACTGGTGTTTGAAAATTATAGGAAGCCCTAAATACTTTTTGTGAGGGTTGTTTGGGGGAGGTTGAGGGGATGGGGAAAGGTTTTTATTCCCAGCCTTTTCATAGCACAGCTTTTCTGAAGAAGACCCTCTAAGAAGTCAGCTGTGCCACCTTAAATAGCCAAGTCACTGAGATATCCCCACTCTTAATGCCAAACAGAAAATGCAAGCCAAGTCTAACTTTGGGCTTGTGGCCACCATCTTATCATTGTGCTCAAATCTGTCTGGCACTGTGCAGGCTGGTAGAGCAAGGCAAGAAGCAGCCAGCAGTTTGAGGTGTTTCCTCGCTGGAGAGCAGCAAACCCCGCATAGGGTGCCATGCTCTCTTGGGTCTGACTTGCTAAAAGGCAGCTGTTTCCACCTCTGTATGAGAACATTGGTACAGTGTGGGCCTAGACGGTCTGGTCCAACTTGCAAGTTCAAGCCGGATTGTTGGCCTGATCCTGGAGCCTGCCTTGCTATACCTGTGACCAGAAAGAGGTTCTGGGTAGTCTCAGAGGAGACAGGGTCAAGGGACAGGGGTCATGGGCAGGAAGTAAAGGCTGGAAAGGAAGGTGCCCTAGCTGCTTGGGAATCATAGCCAAGGGGCAACGTCAGTAACCCACAGATCAGCCTGGAGGCTGGGAGTACTTCTATGTGCTGGTCTCAGTTTGTGGAATTCTCCTAGAGACTCTGTTCCATGTACCTGAGGCAAACTCCACATCCCTCATGCGATTCCGGAATTCTTGTGGTACTCCGTTCTGCCTCTGGTCCTGACTCCCACTGTCAATGGATCCCCAGTCTCCACTTGGCACTGTCACTTTGCCTTTTCCATCAGGCATCATGACACCTGTCTGGGTACACCTGTCTGGGTTCTAGCCCCTTCTTTTTTTTTTTTTTTTTTTTTTTTTTTTTNTGGGTCCTCTGTAACAACAGTCAGTGCTCCTAACCACTGAGCCATCTCTCCAGACCCACATCTCATTATTAACAGACATCTAAGCATGTCCCGTTGACCAAAATGTCTCCTTTCTTCTCTCTTTCCCATGGATAAGACTTTGTTCCTCTAAAGAGGAATCCCAAGTCCCAGGACACAGAAGCAGTCAGATTGCCGTGAGGCCTTGGACTGGCTCTGGCGTGCTCTGGCTGGTATCCCCACACAAAGGGAGGATTAGAATGTAGACACATCTGGGGATGCAGCAGAACCTCAGAGACAGAGACGTGGAGATGCAGCAGAACCTCAGAGACAGAGACATGGAGATGCAGCAGAACCTCAGAGACAGAGACATGGAGATGTAGCAGAACCTCAGAGACAGAGGCGTGGGACACAGCAGGCACTGTATGAGCACCCATCACCTGAAGCCAGGGAACAGGTTGGGACAGACCCTCTCTTCCCTCCCAGGAACTTACCCCGCTGACACCTGCTTCCTGACATCCAGACTGCACAGCTCTGCGATGGCAGCCCCTTGTATTTAGGCGGCTCAGACTGCAGTGCTTTACTCCGCCAACCTGAGCAGAGTGGCCTCCTCCAGTGCGACTCACTGGGCTACACAGCTGTCTGCCCGTGTCTGTCTCTGTCTGTCTCTGTCTCTGTCTCTGTGTCTGTCTCCCCTGAGCAGAGTGGCCTTCTCCTCCAGTGCAACTCACTGGGGCTACACAGCTGTCTGCCCCTATGTGTCTCTGTCTGTCTCTGTCTCTGTCTCTGTCTCTGTGTCTGTCTCCCCTGAGCAGAGTGGCCTTCTCCTCCAGTGCGACTCACTGGGCTACACAGCTGTCTGCCCGTGTCTGTCTCTGTCTGTCTCTGTGTCTGTCTCCCCTGAGCAGAGTGGCCTTCTCCTCCAGTGTGACTCACTGGGGCTACACAGCTGTCTGCCCCTATGTGTCTCTGTCTGTCTCTGTCTCTGTCTCTGTCTCTGTCTCTGTGTCTGTCTTCCCTGAGCAGAGTGGCCTTCTCCTCCAGTGTGACTCACTGGGGCTACACAGCTGTCTGCCCATGTCTGTCGCTGTCTGTCTCTGTCTCTGTCTCCCCCCACCCCTGCCTGTCTCATAATCTCTACCATCTCTATATTCTACATGAAGGAAATGTGAGTGAGGTCTACACCGAAGTCTCATGATCTAGGCCTGTAATTCCAGCTACTCAAGAGGGTAAAGCAAAAATATTCTACGTTCACGTACAGGTTGGTGTACAAAGTGAGTTCAACCCCAGCCTGGGCAGGTTAGCAGGATGTTGTCTCAAAAAAAAAAAATCAAAAGAGGGCTGGGGATCTAGGTGTAGGCATACATCACATGTATTATTAAATAAATAAATAAATAAACAAATTTAAAAAAGACTTTTAGGGGTCTGGCTGGAGAGGTTGCTAACAGTTAGGAGCACTTGTTGCTCTTGCAGAGAACCTGGGTTCAATACCCAGTACCCACATGGTAGCTAACAACCAACCATCCATAACTCCAGTTCCACAGAATCCAATACCTTCTTCTGTCCCCTGAGGGCATTGCATGCACATGGTGTACTTACATGCATGCAGGTGAAACACACACATAAAAATATAAACAAAAAAATAAGCCATTCAGGGCTGCTTGGGATAATCAGACAATTATGGTAGCACTGCATGGAGTATATAGATGGGGGGACAGCGGGCCTGCGGGACATCAGAACTCAGGAACTAGACCATCAGAGCCTTTCAGCACTGAACTAATGAGGGGATTTGTTCTGGAAAGGGAGGGTTTAAGCAGAAGAGGAATGAAGCAAGTGGATAGCAGCTGGTGTGGGCTGGAATGCGTCCAACTGGAGCAGAGGCAGAGCAGGGGGCTCAGCTCAGACAGGGTAGGAAAAAGGAGGTCAGGATGTGGAGCGTCATAGAACCCCAAGGTTGGAGGAGTCTGTGATTGGTCTGCCGTGGGGGTGAAGGAGCACAGGGCCTGACACTGGTATGGGGAGGAAGGCAGGTAAGCAGACACTTCTGTTTGGGACTCATCTGTGTGTGTGTGTGTGTGTGTGTGTGTGTGTGTGTGTGTGTGGCCAGGGAGAGAGAGAAAGGAAACAGTGTCCTATGGAGTGTGACCTGGTGTCGTGCCACAGAGGACAGTGCACTCAGTCCCCACTGCTGCACGTCCTACACTGGGGTGGTACTGACTGGGGTAGACAGAAGCAGCAGGCACTTCCAGGATCCATGTGAAGGCGAGCGCTTTGAGAGGGGAGCTCCCCCAAAGACTGGCTGGTATGATTGGCTGATGGTAGGGAGATGTGTTAGTTACTTTTCTGTTGCTTTGATAAGACACCACAACCAAGGCAACGTCCAGAAGGAAGAGTTTATTGGGCTCATGGTTCCAGAGGGATGAGAGTCTAAGACGGTGGAAGAGACGCGGCAGGAGGGAGCCAGAGCCGAGCAGAGACAGAGAAACTGGAAATGGGACAGGGCTGCGAACTCCCAAGGCCTGCCCAGTGCCATGCTCCGTCCATCGAGGCTGCACTTCCTAAACCTCCCAAACGGTGCCCCCAACTGAGGACATGTCTTCAAATACTTGGACCCTATGGGGGACATTCTCATTCAAACCACCACAGAGGACATGGAGCTGCTAGGCAGGAGTGGTCAGTGACCACACAGAGTCCTTAACCCTCAAGCCTGATCTCCTTGGCAGATGTGTCCGTGTTGTGTAAACAAAGCCTGTGTGATTTGATCCCAGTTCTGGCAGCCCCTTCCTCCATCTTAGACCATAGTTCCTACCCTGGGCTTTCACACACTGCATAGACTGCTCCAGAAAGTGTGTGGGCTGAGGTCAGGGAAGATGGTTCAGATCTGTTGTCAAGAGCTGGCGTGTGCCAGCACCACCCAGCCAGCCACCCCGGCCGGCTGCATGAGGAACCTGGGTTCTGTCAATTCTGTTGCTCATCGTTCCTGAAAGAGCAATTTAGGAAACTATGCAGAGCAGCCACTGTGGCCATAAATTAGCATGTTGAAAGGAATAATTTTATCTTTCTCTGTGTTCTGGGGCCCTGCAGAACTCAGCAAACAAAGGCAGGTTGAGCAGGAGCCTCCGTGTGACAGCCCAAGGGAGGAGGATGAAAGGCATGTGTGTGTGTGTGTGTGTGTGTGTCTGTGTGTCTGTGTGTGTGTCTGTGTGTGTGTACATCTCTGCCACCTTCTCAGCCTGATGATGTGCTATCTGGGATCCAGGCCCTTCAGGCTTAGGAGGTGTTTCCAAGAATCTGAGATGCTATCTCTTTCCATCCAGTATGTGTAGAAATAGATTGACATCAGGAAGAGGGGACCATCAGAAGACATTCTAAGAGATGCTGCTAGGTGTGATAGCATTCAGGGAAGACCCACCCTGTGGCCAGACCAACCAGTAGGCTGGATAGAGGTCTGAATGGAACAAAAGGGGAAGGAAGAGGCCTCCTAGCTCACAGGCATTCTTTCTCTCTGCTTCTGGCTGCACGAGCTGAGCAACTTTGTCTCTCAGTCATGTTATTCTGCCTCTCCACAGCCCACAAAGAACAGCCAGCCTGTCCTGGATGGAAACCTCTGAAGCCCTGAGCCAAAATAACTTTCCTCATTTATTATTTACTATTTGATGTGTGAGTGTACTGCCTGCATGGGAGTGCAACTGTGTCATGCAATGCTTGCAGAGGCCAGAAGAGGGCATCAGATTCCCCGGAACTGGAATTACAGATGGTTGTTAGCTGCCATGTGGGTGCTGGGAATCGAACTCAAGTCCTCTGCAAGAGAAGCCAGTGTTCTTAACTGTAGACAATCTCCCAGGCCTGCTGGGGAATTTTGTGGTCTGATCATGAACGAAAGGGGGTGAGAGGCACAGAGTCAAGACACAGACCCTGGGAACAGGTGAACACAGACAGATGGCGAGCTGCCATGGACTCATTTATTGGGGACAAAGTTAGGGTTTATATACTGTTCGCATTCAGCTCTCCTCCTAGTACAGTCATCGTCTCGCCTTGTGATTGGCCCAGGTCTGCAACTCAGCTGCTTGTATGGTCTTGCCTGCCTGGGGCAGGTTAGGTTGATGAGGGACAAGCTCTGTGCATGTGTAATTCTCAGCATACTGCCTACTACATTAACCATTGAGCCATCTCTCCAGCCTAAATTTTTTTTAATGACATTTATGGGCTGGAAAGGTAGCTTGGAAGTTAAGACTCGGTTTGGTTCCCAGCATCATCAGGCTGTTCAAAGCCAGTCCAACTTTTGCTTAAACCATTTCTCTCAGATATTTGTCAGTGGGAAGTTTGACACACCAATCCTCTCAAATGATTGGCTAAGGAGTGAGCATGTGACTCATTTTTGGTCAACGAGAAGTCCGAGTCAGATTCTTTGATGTCTTCAAGATCATTTTCATCTTCTGAGAGCTGTGGTATAGCTCAAATGATAGTATTTGCCTATCATGCACAAGGCCTTCCTGGGATTTTATTCTCAGTACTCTATAAACCAGAGGGGGTTGTGCAGGTCTATAATCTCAGCCCTCACCAAGTAGAGGCAAGATGATGAGAAGGTCAAAGTGATCCTCAGCTACGTGGGGAATTTCAGACCAGCGTGGATTCCCTGAAACCCTATCTTAAAGAGAAAAAAAAAAGAGTCTAGCAGTTTCTGATGTGGAAGTGACTCTTTCACCTGCAGCTATAGTCTCATTACAGAACCTCGTAGGATAATCACTGAGGATGACGGAGGAGCAATGAAGAAACCTGGGTCTTGGGTAATGTCAGTTACCACATGAGCTGAGCACAGCCCAATCTCCAGACCTCTAGTTATGTGAAGGAATAATCTAGATTTCTTGGAGTCTTCTTTTTTTATTTATTTATTTATTTTTATTTATTTTTGTATGTGTTTGAGTGTACTGTCTGCATGCAGGCTTGTGCACCTGTGTCGTGCAATGCCGCGGAGGTCAGAAGAGGCTGTCAGATTCCCCTGGAACTGGAGTTCTCCTGGAATTGGAGTCTCAGACGGTTCTCAGCCGCCATGTGGGTGATGGGGATCGAACCCGGGTCCTCTGAAAGAGAGGTCAGTGCTCTTAACCGCTAGGCCATCTCTCCAGCCCATCTTGGAGTCTTCTTTACTTGCAGCCCAAAGCATCACCCTGATGCATTGTGGGTATTCTCGGATTCAGAGTTTAAGGTTGCTGTGGTCATGCAGGGAAGGGTGTGAGGAGACCAATCTGAAACCTCAGTTCCCTGTTCCTTGGTCAGCCCTCTGCATTCTTCTGTCCCCAAAAGAGACAAATTTACCTTTCTGAAGTTAACCACAGGGTTCACTAACACTGAATTCAATACTTACATTCCAGTCTTCTTCAGGCCGATTAATAGAACAATAGACATTCATAACTCTGACCTGTAGCACAGAGCTGTCCAGTCCTCGCTGGGCACAGGATCTACAAGTAGAGAGAAGCTGAGGCCCACAGTATCCCAGAAGTCATGTCACTGTGATCTCTCTCCCCCTCCCTGAGCTTTAGGGTAGCACTGGCCCCACCCCTTCTTGCAGCCTAAGCATCATGTGTTCCAGTTCCCAGTTACTCTAAGATGTGCACATTGTCCTGTCTTTGGTACCATTGGTGTGATGCTGCATCCAGCCATCTGTGCATTTATCTTTTCTCTGAGATGACTTGCTGCTTTATTCAGCTTCTTTATCAGGATGATTCTTTTCATCTACGGGATGTGTTTCCTCACTTTCTGAGGAGTGTCGAGGTTGGCAGGTGCAGGGCTTCAGCCTCTCTGTCAGCATCGAGGACTCTGACCCAGCCTTCCCTGGTGGGTCCCTAACATGCTGTGTGCATTGGCCAGACACCGCTCAGAGGCGGTTGACTCTGCCTGAAGCATCCTGTCCCCACACGAGGAGGCCCAGACGCAAGAAAAGAAAAGAGAAATTCCTCACATCTTTCTCGGTTATTTTTCTAAGAACAATCTCTCCACAAAGCTACCCATTAATTTGCTAAAAGATCACAGTGCTGGCAAAACAGTGGAGCGGGGTTCAAACATTCAATCAATTTAAAATGCAAACCATGAATGTAATTTAAATTTTTTAGCAGCCACATTTAATAAGAAGAAGCAAATGAAGTTAATTTATCTTACGTTACCCAATGTTTCCAAAAGATTACTTCAACATCTGACCAATGCATACGTTATTAATGAGAATTTTACATTTTTTCCATACTAAATCTTTGAAATCCATTATGTATTTTATATGCAGCACATCTCAACTCACTCACCAAGTTTTGATTGGAAATTCTTGATCCATATTTAAATTTCATACAAAATACGACGAAAATATAGATTCACATATATATATATTCCAAGCAGACTCAACGTTTTCCAATACCTAAATCAAGCAAGGGTCTACATTTACATTCAAACTAAGATCAAATCAAGTTAAATATTCATTTCCTTGGTGGTACTAGCTCTTTCGGAGGCTTAGGAGCCACAGTATTATTCTGGAGCTTAAACATTCTGGCTTCTTTTAGTCAAATGCTTTGTTACCAAGTGTCTACCTATATTTAGGGGGTGCACAAAGTCTACCCCTACAAGACTGGTGTTTTGGTTTCACTTCCTGATACTGTGATAAAATATCCTGATGAAAGCAACTTAAGGGAGAAAGGCTTAAAATTCCCGGCTACAGTCCATCGCCGTGGGAAAGTCAAACCAGGGGCGTCCATGATCAAGAACGGCAGGTGAGGAATTCACTCGTGTATGGCTTGTACCCCCTCCCCAGGGAATGGGGCCACCCACAGTGAGCAGATCTTTTTTTTTTTATATATATTTTTTTATCAAATCTAGACCCATGTCCCCCCATCCCCCCCACCCCACCAGAGGCTCATGCATCTGCCAAACATGCTTTTCATCTCTTCTCAGTCTTTCTCAATTTCTCCATGGGAAGTTGACGTTTTGAGCAAGAATTCACTGTTTCAGTCAGTTTCTTTGATGCAGTCCTTCTGTTGCCGTTGTTGTTGTTGTGTTGTTGTTGTTGTCGTTTCCAATATGCATCACTCCCAACTGCTTTGGACAAAAGCTCAAGGGGCCTGCACAGAAATACTTACAACTGGTAATTGGCACTAGCATCCACAGATGAGGGATACCATCGTCGTTTGTTTTTCTGGGACTGTGTTACTTCACTCAGCATGATGTCCTCTAGCTCCAGCCATTTTCCTGAAAGCTCATGATGTCGTCTTTTTACTGCTGCATAGAACTCCATTGTTAGTTTTTGTACCACCTTTTCTCTATCCACTTATCAGTTGAGGGGCATTTGGGTTGGTTCCGTGAGCAGATCTTACCTCATTAACCCAATTAAAGAAATTCCCTCCTAGGCATGCTCCCAGGGCAGTCTAATCTAGACAATTCCTCATTGAGACTTCCTTCCCAGAGGATTCCACTTGTGTCCAGTACGCTCAAAAACTAATCATCACAACTGGTGACCTTCCAGTTGGCTGTGAGATCTCAGAGGACTCACCCACTCCAACCTCTTTGAGTCTCTGTTTACTCATTTGCCAAAGAAGGGAATGTGATCTCAATGCTGTGCTTCCCCCCCTAAAGAAGACTAATGAGGGCATCATAAAAGCCCTGGGCATGAAGATACACATAATGGAGTTCTCTTTAATAGAATACATGAATGGTAGAATGTTGCTCTTTCTGTCATCTGCTGAAATGCCCAGGCAAACTGTGGTTGACCTAGAACTCTCCGCCCAGTGCACAGAAATGGCTCCCCACTTAACAGTACTTATTACTCTTGTAAAAGACCCGGGTTTAGTTCCCCGCACCTACTTAGTGGCTCACAACTGTGTATAAACTCCAGTTCCCAGGGTCTTTTCTGGCCATGGTGGCACAGCATACGAACATGCAGGCAAACACTCATAAACATAAAAATATGAAATCTATTTTTTGGATAAGCCTTATTTGGATTTATGTATCTGTATAATGGTGGGTTTGGTTTCATTTGTTTCTTTGAGATATGGTCTTGGTCTATAACCAAGGTTGACCTTAAACTTACAATCTTCTTGCCTGAGCCCACCATATTGGAGCATTATAGGCATGTGTCACCACGCCCCGCCTGATTTATTATTTGGTAAAGATTTTGTGCCTAGCTTCATGAAATATATTGGTCTACATTCTTTTTAATATCTTTGTCAGCTTTTAATATTAGAAGATATGCAACTCTCATAAAATGTAATTTCTCTTTTTCTGTCTGTTTTATATAAGAGTCATATATTTCTTCCTTAAAATTTTAACACACTTTACCAGGAACCTGGAATGTTCTTCATGAGAACAGTTTTAAGCTATAAATTCAATTATAGATATATGTCTATTGAGATTTATCTCTTCTTAGGTCATTTTATTTTTCCTCTCCCACTTTAAAAGATGAAAAGGGGAGGGAAAAAAAAATCCTGGAATCAACCGGAAAGGCAGTGACTATGTGTGCTGGTGTGACTGGAAGTCCCGAGGCTGCTGAGCCAGACTGGGGGAGACAGCACAAACAGCCTGGCTGTGTGGAAGCACATTCACGAGGACAGGTCAGGGCCTGAGATGGAAACACTGTGTGGAGAGGGAGCTGGTTAGAGCCCAGGAGGGAGAACAATCCATTTCTGGTGAATAGAGAGAGGAGACTATTGAGCAGCCAGGCCACATGGTGATTCCTGGGATTTTTGTACAAAGCATGAATTAGTATTAGAACCCATGTCCGCGACATAGTTTTTCCAGGGACCATGTGCCTTTAGGCTGTGGCTAGGAATTGGGTCGGCCACCACGGGGGGAGGGGAGTGGGGGGGTGTGGTGGGTGGGTTGTTGTGGGCTGCTGCAGTTTATAAGCATGGCTGTTTCACTGCTGTGTTTAAATCTACCTGGACTTTTGTAAAATAGCATACATCCCAGTTCCTGTGCTATGAGATGCTTCACCCCAAAGCACAGTGGCACTCATTATCAAGCTCTTGGAGTCTGTGGGCCAGAAATTCGAATAGGATGTGTCTGTACTAATTGCTCTTTCCTGACTTATCACCTCCCCTGACACTGGTGGGAACTGACATTCCTAAAGTGAATGAAAACCTGGATGTGTGGAGGTTGTCGTGCTTGGTGTTGGTCATGATTCGAAGTAGGGCAGTTGTTGCTGGAATGGCCTGCACAGGGCCTTCTCCAAGGGCCTGCCTCCTCTTAAGATGGCAAGCCAGTTTTGCTTTGCTTTCGTTTGCTTTCTGTTGCTGTGCTAAACACCGAACACAACCAGCTTGGGGAAGAAAGGGCTCATGGGCTACACGTCCAATATCACTGAAGTCCATCACTGAAAGAAGCAAAGGGGAACTCAAATGCGGCAGGACCTGGAGGCGGGAGCGAGGCCAGAAATGGAAGAGCGTTGTTAAGCTGCTTGCTTCTTGGTCTGTGTTCAGGCCTATTCCCCTCCCTTCCTTCCCTCCTTCCTTCTTTTTTTTCCTTATTTCTTTTTTTTTTGGTTGTCTTTTCGAGACAGGGTCTCCCTTTAGTCCCCAGCTGGCTGGCACTCACTTTTAGACCAGGTTCGCCTTGACCTCACAAAGATAGCTGTCTCTGCCTCCTGACTGCTGGGATAAAGGGCGTACACCACCACGCCCGGCTTGACAGCTTGCTTTTCACCACCCACATTGGGATGGGCCCTCCCACACCACTAAACAATCACGAAACTGCACCCCAACAAACATGCCCACAGCCAACGGACAGAAGAAATTTCAGTTGAAGTTCCTTCTTCTCATGTGTGTGAAGTTGACAACCGAAGCTTCCAGCACAGTGTTCATGAGGGGAAGCCAGCAGACATCCTCTTCCGGTCCTGCCTCAGTGGTCATATGGTGCCACTTTCTCCTCATTCTGACAAGCCTTTCCACAGCTGCACATGAGGAGAAAGCGATTCTGTACCTAGTGGGGGAGCAGTAAGGTCTAGGGAGCATGGGCAGACAGCACTGCTGTAGCCACTCTTGAGGACTTAGCTGCCACTTCTATCTGTGATCCTGGCATCATTCACTCTTGGAAAAAAAAAACTAGTGGAGCATCCAGGTCTCCCTTCCCCCCTTGTCCTCTCTTTTTCTTTCTTCTTGTCCCTATCCCCTTCTCTCTATTGACCTCCCTCCGCCCATAGCCCAAGCTGGGTTGGAAGGGCACAGACTGGCCATGAATTGTCACAACAGGGGAGACTAGCATGCACTAACACAGGCCAAGGGAAGGTCCATGGAGGGGCGGGACAGCTATTAGGATGGAATTAAGGAGATAGTTGAATGGAATCCGGTGTTGCCTTGGTGATAATGGGAAACCTCGGAAGGGTTCTTCTGGGCTCTGGTAGTCGGAGGCCCCTGGTGGCTTCCCCTCTGCTTCTGCAGGCTGACTCTTATTGTACGCCTTAGAAATGTGAGGTGTTTTGGGAAGCGGAGGGGCTGTTGCTTTTTGTTTGGGGGGAAAGTTGAGCCAGGATCTACCTGAACCCAAAGCTGGCACTAGAATTGCAGGAGCGGCAGGGATGGTGGCGCAGCCTTTATCCTAGCCACTTGTGGGCAGAGACAGGTGGATTCTTTTGAGTTCAAGGCCAGCATGGTTACATAGTGAGTTCCAGGAAGCTGGAGCTGCAGGGAGACCCTGTCTCAACAGACAAAAAAAAAATTTTTTTTTTTTTTTTAGACCAGGCTGGCCTCCATTCACAGAGATTTTTTGCCTGCCTCTTCCTCCCGAAAGCTAGGATTAAAGTCATATGCCAACACGACCAGCTTTAATCACTTTTTTCCCCGGTCTTTTCAAGACAGGGTTTCATGTATCCCAGGCTGGTCTCAAACTCACTGTGTGTCCGAGGTTGGTTTTTGACTTTAATCCTCCTGCTTCCATCTCCTGAGTGCTAGGATCACAGTTCCGCACCACCACACCTGGTTTGAAGTTGTGGTATGGAGATAACGCAGGGCTTCATGCATGTTAGGGCAGGTTCTCTAACCAAACCATACAGCAATATTTGGCAAATTCTTGAGAATGCTCAGAAGGAGCTGAGAGAGGAGGGGCAGCTTCTCAGAGGGGGAATAAATGCAGGTAAGTAGGATCAGCAGGTGCCTTGGGGTCAGGACTGGAGAGGAGGGCTATGGGACTGAGCTTCTTACTACCCCCCAGTCACTGATTCAGTTCGATGCAACCTGATACTGTTTAGAGCCATAATTCATTCTTACAATATACTGTGATGCCGATGAGCCCCGCATCAGAAAAGCCCTACAAACATCAGAGTCATTGTGGCTAGTTCATGGGGACATTCAAACTTAGAGTCAATAAGTAAAAGTGAACAAGTCATTCTGTCTTAAATTTAGAAGCAGAATGTTCTGGGCAAGTCGTCCTTGTCAGAAAACCTTTAATTGAGAGCTGTGCTTTAGCTCTTGCTGTGGGGCTCTGGAAAATTAGAGAGGAGCTCCTGGTTTATCCATCCAGGGTTCTGTGAGAGACATTTGAGGGCTCTTGGCACAGCCAGTGTTCTTCTCTCTGAGAACTCCCTTCCTTCTCCTCCAACTTACATTAACCAGGCCTGCTTGTTGACCGAGCGAGGGGGAGTCTGGGATCATAGCAGCCTGAAGAATGGAGCTGAAGATTTCTCAACTTTTTTTTTCCCCCCCCCCCTTTTTCTCACTCGGGACTTTAGTGAGGGTGCTATGGATGCTAGTCAGTTCTCTGCTGTTTTCTGAGGGCTAGACACCAGGTGGCCCTGGGGCTGCCACAGAGCCGAGCTGCACAGTACCACCCCTCCCTAAGGCTATCATTTCTCTGTAGACCAGGAATTGGAGAACAACTTGGCAGATGCTCTGCCCAGTGTGTGCCGAGCATCGTATGGTCTGCACGGGTGACCCCAGGAGACTGCTGGAGGTGTTTCTCTTTCCCCAGCATGAGGGATCCTGGAGATCTAAGAGCCTCCAAAACCATTCCTGTCTGCATCTGCTCTATTCCACCAGTCACTCGGGTAAGTGCCGAGTCAGAGTCAGGGGGGACTACAGGCACGAATCGAATCGCAAGACCGAGGCTCCCTGGTGGCCTGCCTGAGGGTCTGGCCACAAGAACTCTTCACAGATTCTGTAATTTATAAGGAGTTCTGCTATGTACTGCCTCCCAATATTCAGACTAGGACCGAGGCCTGGACCCTGCTGAGCCCGTCTAGCCCTTCTTTATCTCTGCCCACCACACCCCCTAGCCTGGCTTCTGAGAGTGGACTAGCCTCCTTAACGCTCTGCAGTCCCCCCCGGCCCCTGCACACTCTTACCAATCTAGAATGTTCCTCACCTATCTCCCTGCCTGTTTACTGCTCTCCCTCAGGGGAATCTGCTTAGACAGTGGGCTCTGTGGAAACTCTTCTCAATGTTCCCGTGGCCCTTCTTCTAAACTTCCCTGCCTAATTGGGAAGCTAGGTGCCATCAAGTTAGAGCTGGTCTCTGTGCCATTTACCCTAGTGCTTGGCCCGAGGCCTGTGTGTCTGTAGTGAATACAGTAAGGAGCCAGGTGGGCTCTTCCATTTTCAGAGACGGAGGACTAGGGCTCACCCACAGCCATGGTCAGTTGATGACATAGTTGAGCTTAGGGCCAGATCACACCACTCTGTGCATGCTGTAAACATGTTACCAGGCAATTTTCTTGCACACCTCTTCCCCTAGCACCCTCCACATTAGTCCACACTCCAGTAGCTGTGATCTCTGTCTTACTAGTGTGGACATGTCAGGCTTCTGGGTCCATGGCAGGAAATCCTTGGCAACTAACCTCTTTTGATTCATTTGTCTGTGAATTACCTGGCAAAACAGAATGCTGTTAATGTGTTCCAATGAGACATTCAGAGACTCAGGCTCAAGTCCTCTCATTAAGGCTGCTCTGTGACTCAAATATTGTGATCTTAATTAAAGAAAGTGACGCCTATGACGCGCTGGAGAAGGTGGCAGGAGGATGTGGGGACAATAGACCTTGGAGGAGAGACGATGAAAGCAGTCTCATCTGCTCAAATTGCCAGCATTTTCCTTTCCCACTAGAGTCGTGACAAAGTTTTCTTTTTCGTTTCTCAATAGGTAAAATGTACCAGCAGAGGACTAAACTCAGGGGAAAAAAACCAACGTCAAAGCCAGACAGCTGCCCCCCGCCCCCGTCTCTTTAGCAGCTGCTTTTATTGGGTATTGAGTCAATATCATTGAACCCACAGGCTTCCCAGAGTGGATGCTGCCAGATGCCCAGCTCTGAGGCACAGGGAGCTAGAAGGTGATGTGGAGCTGGTCCAGCCGGCGTTTGGCTGTGAGACAGTAACCAAGCAACAGGCACATGCACTCTTAGGGGTGCGGCAACCAGGAGCTTGTAGAATGATGGCAAATAGCAGGCAGGACAATGGCCACCAAGGATAAACAGGAAAGAGATGACACAGGGAGCTTCAAGGTCCAGGAACATGTAGGTACCAGAAGTGAGAGGCTCAGACAGCCAGGATGGGCGTTCATAAATCCAGCATCACCAGACGACAACCAGATCATTGATATGGAAGCCGGACCCCAGTCCACAGAGGAGTTTCCCAATGCTTCTGTTTATAGATAAAACTATTTATTTTTAGCTTTAAGTTTTCTTATACATTTATATTTTGTATATGTGTGTGAGTGTGAGTGTGTGTGTGCTTGGTGTTTACCATGGTGTGCATGGTGGATGTCCGAAAATTCTATGGAGCGTTGTTCTCCTCCTTGTATATTTTTATTTTATGTGTATGCATATTTTGCTTTGCCATGTATGTTAAGTGCATATGTGCATTGCAATGCCTGCAGAAGCCAGAAGGAGGGCATCAGATTCCCTGGACTTGAAGCTTCTGAACAGTTGGTAACCCACATGTGGGTGCTGGGAACCGAACCTGGGTCCTCTGGAAAAAAAAAAAAAAAAAAAAAAAAAAACACAGAGCCATCTCTCCAGTCCCTTAATAAAATTTTTTAAAAAAAAAAAACAAAAAACTGCAGGTGGTACCCTAGTTACTGCTAAATCTGCTGTCCTCTTGCAGCATAATCAATAAACTGATATATAAATATAAACAAACAAGATAAACAACATGCAGGTCTGGGGGTGCCACCTTTAATCCCAACCCTTGGAGGCAGAGGCAAGCAAGATTTTTGTCGAGTTCCAGCAAACTGGTCTATACAGTAAGTTCCAGGCAACTAGGAAAAAAACAAAAAAGAGGCGGCTGCTGTGAGATGACTCAGTAGTTAAAGAGCACTGGCTGCCTTGTACAGCAGAGAATCGGGTTTGGTTTGATTCCATGTGTGGTCGTATGTGGTTATTTCATGGTGGGCAGGCCATGCGAAGCCTGTATGCCAGGAAAGCACAGCACAAGGACACATGGCAGGGTGTAAATCCAAATTACAAAATGGTGTGCTTTATTCAAATGCAATAGATCATTATGTAGGCAGCGTGACATCATTGACCAGGGGCCAATCCCAGACCCTTGTATCATCATATCCCAATTAGCAGGCGTAGACAAAGAGGTCCTGTGACCCTCACTTGTGTCTCTGGGAGGTGCTGGCTGAAAATGTTAGCTCATGCATAGCTAAGCTCAGATTAGATACGACCACATCCATGTATTGCCTTAAATGAATGTCCTTCTTTAATCTTGTCAGATGTATAACGTAACACACATTTGGGTCCTGATTTTGACTATCCTGAGAGCTTCTCTAAGTTACTTGTAGTTTTCCAGTTCTTTTTCTTTTTTTTTTTTTCCTGGTTCTTTGAGATAGGGTCTCACTTGTAGCTCCGGCTGTCCTGGACGTGCTATGCATACCAGGTGGCCTCGACTCACAAAGATTGCCTCTCTGCCTCCCAAGAGCTCGGATTTTTTTTTTTTACTAGTAGATAATACCTCAGTTCCATAGCCATCTGTAACTCCAGCTACCGGGGAATCTGATGCCCTCTTTGCCTCCACTTGGCATTGCACACTATACCACACCTGCAGAAAAAACAATCATTAAACATAAATAAAAATAATAAATAAATCTTTTAAAATATGTAAATAAAACAGGCAAATGAAGCACAGTCCTGGGTTCTTGCCCCTTGAGGGCCTGGGTATCCTTGGCCTCTGGGGAGATGGTACATGGGCTTCTTCTGTAGTCTGAACATTTTGTGAGACCCTTGATTCCTTTAGGCAAATCTGTTCTCTTTCTGTTTAAGTCACTTGAATGGATTTTCCCACTTGTAGCCAAAATGTTATTGAACAAGGTGGAAATTTATGACAACGGATCCTGGAGAGAACTGGTTTTGGGATGACCACACGTCATCTCCTGGGTTCGTGTAAATCATTCACTCAGAGAACTTGCTTCTCCAATATGAACTCCACACTCCAGGGTTTCCTTCCAGCTCCTCTCCTGATGCTCTCCATAGAGTCAAGTCAGCTCTGTGCATGTGGTGGACACTGAATTAGTGATACATCCAAGATTCCTGAAAAAAAAAAAAAAAAAACACCTAGTTGTTCCATTTGGGGACCAACCCTACACAGCTCACGTTTTCACTCATGTCATGAGGGTCTATGAGGGGGAGCCCAGGTCACCCAGCAAGGGTGGGCATGCCCCCACCCATACTTAAACTGGGCCGTTTTCTCCAGCCCAAGCTGTAAGGGTGTTGGTGGTCAAGGGGCTTGTGAGCTGGAGTTGTTGGAAACTTTGGATCAGGCAGTGGTTAAAGCTCCAGGGCTTCCCGCAGATTTCAGAGTTGTGAGAAATCAATTCTTTCCTTGTGTCTAAAAGCAGAGTCTCTCACTGTTGTAAGAAAAATATAGTGTTTCAGAAATTGAGTGATACAAATATTCCTAGAGATTTGGAAAAACACAGTTTGGGGCTGGGGATAACAGCTCAGTGNCACTGAGCTGTTATCCCCAGCCCCAAACTGTGTTTTTCCAAATCTCTAGGAATATTTGTATCACTCAATTTCTGAAACACTATATTTTTCTTACAACAGTGAGAGACTCTGCTTTTAGACACAAGGAAAGAATTGATTTCTCACAACTCTGAAATCTGCGGGAAGCCCTGGAGCTTTAACCACTGCCTGATCCAAAGTTTCCAACAACTCCAGCTCACAAGCCCCTTGACCACCAACACCCTTACAGCTTGGGCTGGAGAAAACGGCCCAGTTTAAGTATGGGTGGGGGCATGCCCACCCTTGCTGGGTGACCTGGGCTCCCCCTCATAGACCCTCATGACATGAGTGAAAACGTGAGCTGTGTAGGGTTGGTCCCCAAATGGAACAACTAGGTGTTTTTTTTTTTTTTTTTTCAGGAATCTTGGATGTATCACTAATTCAGTGTCCACCACATGCACAGAGCTGACTTGACTCTATGGAGAGCATCAGGAGAGGAGCTGGAAGGAAACCCTGGAGTGTGGAGTTCATATTGGAGAAGCAAGTTCTCTGAGTGAATGATTTACACGAACCCAGGAGATGACGTGTGGTCATCCCAAAACCAGTTCTCTCCAGGATCCGTTGTCATAAATTTCCACCTTGTTCAATAACATTTTGGCTACAAGTGGGAAAATCCATTCAAGTGACTTAAACAGAAAGAGAACAGATTTGCCTAAAGGAATCAAGGGTCTCACAAAATGTTCAGACTACAGAAGAAGCCCATGTACCATCTCCCCAGAGGCCAAGGATACCCAGGCCCTCAAGGGGCAAGAACCCAGGACTGTGCTTCATTTGCCTGTTTTATTTACATATTTTAAAAGATTTATTTATTATTTTTATTTATGTTTAATGATTGTTTTTTCTGCAGGTGTGGTATAGTGTGCAATGCCAAGTGGAGGCAAAGAGGGCATCAGATTCCCCGGTAGCTGGAGTTACAGATGGCTATGGAACTGAGGTATTATCTACTAGTAAAAAAAAAAAATCCGAGCTCTTGGGAGGCAGAGAGGCAATCTTTGTGAGTCGAGGCCACCTGGTATGCATAGCACGTCCAGGACAGCCGGAGCTACAAGTGAGACCCTATCTCAAAGAACCAGGAAAAAAAAAAAAAGAAAAAGAACTGGAAAACTACAAGTAACTTAGAGAAGCTCTCAGGATAGTCAAAATCAGGACCCAAATGTGTGTTACGTTATACATCTGACAAGATTAAAGAAGGACATTCATTTAAGGCAATACATGGATGTGGTCGTATCTAATCTGAGCTTAGCTATGCATGAGCTAACATTTTCAGCCAGCACCTCCCAGAGACACAAGTGAGGGTCACAGGACCTCTTTGTCTACGCCTGCTAATTGGGATATGATGATACAAGGGTCTGGGATTGGCCCCTGGTCAATGATGTCACGCTGCCTACATAATGATCTATTGCATTTGAATAAAGCACACCATTTTGTAATTTGGATTTACACCCTGCCATGTGTCCTTGTGCTGTGCTTTCCTGGCATACAGGCTTCGCATGGCCTGCCCACCATGAAATAACCACATACGACCACACATGGAATCAAACCAAACCCGATTCTCTGCTGTACAAGGCAGCCAGTGCTCTTTAACTACTGAGTCATCTCACAGCAGCCGCCTCTTTTTTGTTTTTTTCCTAGTTGCCTGGAACTTACTGTATAGACCAGTTTGCTGGAACTCGACAAAAATCTTGCTTGCCTCTGCCTCCAAGGGTTGGGATTAAAGGTGGCACCCCCAGACCTGCATGTTGTTTATCTTGTTTGTTTATATTTATATATCAGTTTATTGATTATGCTGCAAGAGGACAGCAGATTTAGCAGTAACTAGGGTACCACCTGCAGTTTTTTGTTTTTTTTTTTTAAAAAATTTTATTAAGGGACTGGAGAGATGGCTCTGTGTTTTTTTTTTTTTTTTTTTTTTTTTTTCCAGAGGACCCAGGTTCGGTTCCCAGCACCCACATGTGGGTTACCAACTGTTCAGAAGCTTCAAGTCCAGGGAATCTGATGCCCTCCTTCTGGCTTCTGCAGGCATTGCAATGCACATATGCACTTAACATACATGGCAAAGCAAAATATGCATACACATAAAATAAAAATATACAAGGAGGAGAACAACGCTCCATAGAATTTTCGGACATCCACCATGCACACCATGGTAAACACCAAGCACACACACACTCACACTCACACACATATACAAAATATAAATGTATAAGAAAACTTAAAGCTAAAAATAAATAGTTTTATCTATAAACAGAAGCATTGGGAAACTCCTCTGTGGACTGGGGTCCGGCTTCCATATCAATGATCTGGTTGTCGTCTGGTGATGCTGGATTTATGAACGCCCATCCTGGCTGTCTGAGCCTCTCACTTCTGGTACCTACATGTTCCTGGACCTTGAAGCTCCCTGTGTCATCTCTTTCCTGTTTATCCTTGGTGGCCATTGTCCTGCCTGCTATTTGCCATCATTCTACAAGCTCCTGGTTGCCGCACCCCTAAGAGTGCATGTGCCTGTTGCTTGGTTACTGTCTCACAGCCAAACGCCGGCTGGACCAGCTCCACATCACCTTCTAGCTCCCTGTGCCTCAGAGCTGGGCATCTGGCAGCATCCACTCTGGGAAGCCTGTGGGTTCAATGATATTGACTCAATACCCAATAAAAGCAGCTGCTAAAGAGACGGGGGCGGGGGGCAGCTGTCTGGCTTTGACGTTGGTTTTTTTCCCCTGAGTTTAGTCCTCTGCTGGTACATTTTACCTATTGAGAAACGAAAAAGAAAACTTTGTCACGACTCTAGTGGGAAAGGAAAATGCTGGCAATTTGAGCAGATGAGACTGCTTTCATCGTCTCTCCTCCAAGGTCTATTGTCCCCACATCCTCCTGCCACCTTCTCCAGCGCGTCATAGGCGTCACTTTCTTTAATTAAGATCACAATATTTGAGTCACAGAGCAGCCTTAATGAGAGGACTTGAGCCTGAGTCTCTGAATGTCTCATTGGAACACATTAACAGCATTCTGTTTTGCCAGGTAATTCACAGACAAATGAATCAAAAGAGGTTAGTTGCCAAGGATTTCCTGCCATGGACCCAGAAGCCTGACATGTCCACACTAGTAAGACAGAGATCACAGCTACTGGAGTGTGGACTAATGTGGAGGGTGCTAGGGGAAGAGGTGTGCAAGAAAATTGCCTGGTAACATGTTTACAGCATGCACAGAGTGGTGTGATCTGGCCCTAAGCTCAACTATGTCATCAACTGACCATGGCTGTGGGTGAGCCCTAGTCCTCCGTCTCTGAAAATGGAAGAGCCCACCTGGCTCCTTACTGTATTCACTACAGACACACAGGCCTCGGGCCAAGCACTAGGGTAAATGGCACAGAGACCAGCTCTAACTTGATGGCACCTAGCTTCCCAATTAGGCAGGGAAGTTTAGAAGAAGGGCCACGGGAACATTGAGAAGAGTTTCCACAGAGCCCACTGTCTAAGCAGATTCCCCTGAGGGAGAGCAGTAAACAGGCAGGGAGATAGGTGAGGAACATTCTAGATTGGTAAGAGTGTGCAGGGGCCGGGGGGGACTGCAGAGCGTTAAGGAGGCTAGTCCACTCTCAGAAGCCAGGCTAGGGGGTGTGGTGGGCAGAGATAAAGAAGGGCTAGACGGGCTCAGCAGGGTCCAGGCCTCGGTCCTAGTCTGAATATTGGGAGGCAGTACATAGCAGAACTCCTTATAAATTACAGAATCTGTGAAGAGTTCTTGTGGCCAGACCCTCAGGCAGGCCACCAGGGAGCCTCGGTCTTGCGATTCGATTCGTGCCTGTAGTCCCCCCTGACTCTGACTCGGCACTTACCCGAGTGACTGGTGGAATAGAGCAGATGCAGACAGGAATGGTTTTTGAGGCTCTTAGATCTCCAGGATCCCTCATGCTGGGGAAAGAGAAACACCTCCAGCAGTCTCCTGGGGTCACCCGTGCAGACCATACGATGCTCGGCACACACTGGGCAGAGCATCTGCCAAGTTGTTCTCCAATTCCTGGTCTACAGAGAAATGATAGCCTTAGGGAGGGGTGGTACTGTGCAGCTCGGCTCTGTGGCAGCCCCAGGGCCACCTGGTGTCTAGCCCTCAGAAAACAGCAGAGAACTGACTAGCATCCATAGCACCCTCACTAAAGTCCCGAGTGAGAAAAAGGGGGGGGGGGAAAAAAAAAGTTGAGAAATCTTCAGCTCCATTCTTCAGGCTGCTATGATCCCAGACTCCCCCTCGCTCGGTCAACAAGCAGGCCTGGTTAATGTAAGTTGGAGGAGAAGGAAGGGAGTTCTCAGAGAGAAGAACACTGGCTGTGCCAAGAGCCCTCAAATGTCTCTCACAGAACCCTGGATGGATAAACCAGGAGCTCCTCTCTAATTTTCCAGAGCCCCACAGCAAGAGCTAAAGCACAGCTCTCAATTAAAGGTTTTCTGACAAGGACGACTTGCCCAGAACATTCTGCTTCTAAATTTAAGACAGAATGACTTGTTCACTTTTACTTATTGACTCTAAGTTTGAATGTCCCCATGAACTAGCCACAATGACTCTGATGTTTGTAGGGCTTTTCTGATGCGGGGCTCATCGGCATCACAGTATATTGTAAGAATGAATTATGGCTCTAAACAGTATCAGGTTGCATCGAACTGAATCAGTGACTGGGGGGTAGTAAGAAGCTCAGTCCCATAGCCCTCCTCTCCAGTCCTGACCCCAAGGCACCTGCTGATCCTACTTACCTGCATTTATTCCCCCTCTGAGAAGCTGCCCCTCCTCTCTCAGCTCCTTCTGAGCATTCTCAAGAATTTGCCAAATATTGCTGTATGGTTTGGTTAGAGAACCTGCCCTAACATGCATGAAGCCCTGCGTTATCTCCATACCACAACTTCAAACCAGGTGTGGTGGTGCGGAACTGTGATCCTAGCACTCAGGAGATGGAAGCAGGAGGATTAAAGTCAAAAACCAACCTCGGACACACAGTGAGTTTGAGACCAGCCTGGGATACATGAAACCCTGTCTTGAAAAGACCGGGGAAAAAAGTGATTAAAGCTGGTCGTGTTGGCATATGACTTTAATCCTAGCTTTCGGGAGGAAGAGGCAGGCAAAAAATCTCTGTGAATGGAGGCCAGCCTGGTCTAAAAAAAAAAAAAAAATTTTTTTTTTGTCTGTTGAGACAGGGTCTCCCTGCAGCTCCAGCTTCCTGGAACTCACTATGTAACCATGCTGGCCTTGAACTCAAAAGAATCCACCTGTCTCTGCCCACAAGTGGCTAGGATAAAGGCTGCGCCACCATCCCTGCCGCTCCTGCAATTCTAGTGCCAGCTTTGGGTTCAGGTAGATCCTGGCTCAACTTTCCCCCCAAACAAAAAGCAACAGCCCCTCCGCTTCCCAAAACACCTCACATTTCTAAGGCGTACAATAAGAGTCAGCCTGCAGAAGCAGAGGGGAAGCCACCAGGGGCCTCCGACTACCAGAGCCCAGAAGAACCCTTCCGAGGTTTCCCATTATCACCAAGGCAACACCGGATTCCATTCAACTATCTCCTTAATTCCATCCTAATAGCTGTCCCGCCCCTCCATGGACCTTCCCTTGGCCTGTGTTAGTGCATGCTAGTCTCCCCTGTTGTGACAATTCATGGCCAGTCTGTGCCCTTCCAACCCAGCTTGGGCTATGGGCGGAGGGAGGTCAATAGAGAGAAGGGGATAGGGACAAGAAGAAAGAAAAAGAGAGGACAAGGGGGGAAGGGAGACCTGGATGCTCCACTAGTTTTTTTTTTCCAAGAGTGAATGATGCCAGGATCACAGATAGAAGTGGCAGCTAAGTCCTCAAGAGTGGCTACAGCAGTGCTGTCTGCCCATGCTCCCTAGACCTTACTGCTCCCCCACTAGGTACAGAATCGCTTTCTCCTCATGTGCAGCTGTGGAAAGGCTTGTCAGAATGAGGAGAAAGTGGCACCATATGACCACTGAGGCAGGACCGGAAGAGGATGTCTGCTGGCTTCCCCTCATGAACACTGTGCTGGAAGCTTCGGTTGTCAACTTCACACACATGAGAAGAAGGAACTTCAACTGAAATTTCTTCTGTCCGTTGGCTGTGGGCATGTTTGTTGGGGTGCAGTTTCGTGATTGTTTAGTGGTGTGGGAGGGCCCATCCCAATGTGGGTGGTGAAAAGCAAGCTGTCAAGCCGGGCGTGGTGGTGTACGCCCTTTATCCCAGCAGTCAGGAGGCAGAGACAGCTATCTTTGTGAGGTCAAGGCGAACCTGGTCTAAAAGTGAGTGCCAGCCAGCTGGGGACTAAAGGGAGACCCTGTCTCGAAAAGACAACCAAAAAAAAAAGAAATAAGGAAAAAAAAGAAGGAAGGAGGGAAGGAAGGGAGGGGAATAGGCCTGAACACAGACCAAGAAGCAAGCAGCTTAACAACGCTCTTCCATTTCTGGCCTCGCTCCCGCCTCCAGGTCCTGCCGCATTTGAGTTCCCCTTTGCTTCTTTCAGTGATGGACTTCAGTGATATTGGACGTGTAGCCCATGAGCCCTTTCTTCCCCAAGCTGGTTGTGTTCGGTGTTTAGCACAGCAACAGAAAGCAAACGAAAGCAAAGCAAAACTGGCTTGCCATCTTAAGAGGAGGCAGGCCCTTGGAGAAGGCCCTGTGCAGGCCATTCCAGCAACAACTGCCCTACTTCGAATCATGACCAACACCAAGCACGACAACCTCCACACATCCAGGTTTTCATTCACTTTAGGAATGTCAGTTCCCACCAGTGTCAGGGGAGGTGATAAGTCAGGAAAGAGCAATTAGTACAGACACATCCTATTCGAATTTCTGGCCCACAGACTCCAAGAGCTTGATAATGAGTGCCACTGTGCTTTGGGGTGAAGCATCTCATAGCACAGGAACTGGGATGTATGCTATTTTACAAAAGTCCAGGTAGATTTAAACACAGCAGTGAAACAGCCATGCTTATAAACTGCAGCAGCCCACAACAACCCACCCACCACACCCCCCCACTCCCCTCCCCCCGTGGTGGCCGACCCAATTCCTAGCCACAGCCTAAAGGCACATGGTCCCTGGAAAAACTATGTCGCGGACATGGGTTCTAATACTAATTCATGCTTTGTACAAAAATCCCAGGAATCACCATGTGGCCTGGCTGCTCAATAGTCTCCTCTCTCTATTCACCAGAAATGGATTGTTCTCCCTCCTGGGCTCTAACACAGCTCCCTCAGTCCACACAGTGTTTCCATCTCAGGCCCTGACCTGTCCTCCTGTGAATGTGCTTCCACACAGCCAGGCTGTTTGTGCTGTCTCCCCCAGTCTGGCTCAGCAGCCTCGGGACTTCCAGTCACACCAGCACACATAGTCACTGCCTTTCCGGTGATTCCCATGGATTTTTTTTTCCCTCCCCCTTTTCAATCTTTAAAGCTGGAGAAGAGGAAAAATAAAATGACCTAAGAGAGTACATCTCAATGACATATATCTATAATTGAATTATAGCTTTAAAAAATGTTCTCATGAAGAACATTCAAGGATTCCTGGTTAAAGTGTGTTTAAAATTTTAAGGAAGACTAATAATTGACTCTTTAATAAAATCTATTTAGGACAGAAAAGAGAAATTACATTTTATGAGAGTTGCATATCTTCTAATATTAAAAGCTGACAAAGATATTAAAAAAGATGGTAGACCAATATTTTCATGAAGCTAGGCACACAAATCTTTAGCCAAACTAATAAATCTAGGCGGGGCGTGGTGACACATGCCTATAATGCTCCAATATGGTGGGCTCAGGCAAGAAGATTGTAAGTTTAAGGTCAACCTTGGTTATAGACCAAGACCATATCTCAAAGAAACAAATGAAACCAAACCCACCATTATACAGATACATAATATCCAAAAAGGCTTATCCAAAAAATAATTTCATATTTTTATGTCTTATGGTGTTTGCCTGCATGTTCGTTGCTGTGCCACCATGCCCGAAAAGACCCTGGGAACTGGAGTTTATACACAGTTGGAGCCACTACTAGGTGCGGGAACTAAACCCGGGTCTTTTACAAGAGTAATAAGTACTGTTAAGTGGGGAGCCATTTCTGTGCACTCGGGCGGAGAGTTCTAGGTCAACCACAGTTTGCCTGGGCATTTCAGCAGATGACAGAAAGAGCAACATTCTACCATTCATGTATTCTATTAAAGAGAACTCCATTATGTGTATCTTCATGCCCAGGGCTTTTATGATGCCCTCATTAGTCTTCTTTAGGGGGGGAAGCACAGCATTGAGATCACATTCCCTTCTTTGGCAAATGAGTAAACAGAGACTCAAAGAGGTTGGAGTGGGTGAGTCCTCTGAGATCTCACAGCCCAACTGGAAGGTCACCAAGTTGTGCATGATTAGTATGTTTGATAAGCGGTACTGGACCAATGTGGGAATCTCTGGGAGGAAGTCCTCAATGAGGATTGTCTAGAGTTAGACTAGACGCCGGGAGCATGCCTAGGAGGGAATTTTCTTAATTGGGTTAATGAGGTAAGATCTGCTCACGGAACCAACCCCAAATGCCCCCTCAACTGATAGTGGATAGAGAAAAAGTGGTACATAAAAAAAAGCTACCACAATGGAGTTCTAATGCAGCAGTAGAAAAGGACGACATCATGAGCTTTCAGAAGAATGGCGGAGCTAGAAGGACTCATGCTTGAGTGAAGTAACACAGTCCCAGAAAAACAAACGACGACATGGTACCTCCCATCATCTTGTGGATGCTCTGTGCCAATTACCAGTTGTAAGTATTTCTGTGCATCGGCCCCTTGAGCTTTTGTCCAAGCAGTTGGGAGTGATGCATATTGGAAAACGACAACAACAACAACACACCACCAACAACAGGCAACACGAACAGGACTGCATCAAAGAAACTGACTTGAACACAGTGAACGTTCTTGCTCAAACACGTCAACTTCACCATGGAGAAATTGAGAAAGACTGAGAAAGAGCATGAAAAAGCATGTTTGGTGCAGAATGCATGAGCTCTGGTGGGGTGGGGGGGATGGGGGACATGGGTCTGATTTGATAAAAAAAATTATATAAAATAAAAAAAAGATCTGCTCACTGTGGGTGGCCCCATTCCCTGGGGAGGGGTACAAGCCATACATGAGTGAATTCCTCACCTGCTGTTCTTGATCATGGACGCCCTGCGTTTGACTGTCCCACGAGATGGACTGTAGCCTGCGAATTTTTAAGCCTTTCTCCCTAAGTTGCTTTCATCAGGTATTTTATGCACAGTATCAGGAAAGTGAAAACCAAAACACCAGTGCTTGGTAGGGGTAACTTTGTGCACCCCTAAATATAGGTAGCAACTGGTAGCAAAGCATTTTGACTAAAAGAAGCCAGAATGTTAAGCTCCAGAATAATACGGTGGCTCTAAGACCTCCAAAGAGCTAGTACCACCAAGGAAAATGATATTTAAACTTGATTTGATCTTAGTTTTAATGTAAATGGTAGACCCTTGCTTAATTTAGGTATTGGAAAACAGTGGAGTCTGCTTGAATATATATATATGTGAATCTTATCTTTCGTCGTATTTTGTATGAAATTTAAAATATGGATCAAGATTTCCAATCAAAATTGTGAGTGAGTTGAGATGTGCTGCATATAAAAACATAATGATTTCAAAGATTTAGTATGGAAAAAATGTAAAATTCTCATTAATAACGTATGCCAACTGCTTTGGACAAAAGCTCAGGGGGCCCTACACAAGAAATACTTACAACTAGGTAATTGGCACTAGCATCCACAGATGAGGGATACCATTCGTCGTTTGTTTTTCTGGGACTGTGTTACTTCACTCAGCATGATGTCCTCTAGCTCCAGCCATTTTCCTGCAAAGCTCATGATGTCGTCTTTCTATACTGCTGCATAGAACTCCATTGTGTAGATGTACCACATTTTCTCTATCCACTCATCAGTTGAGGGGCATTTGGGTTGGTTCCGTGAGCAGATCTTACCTCAGTTAACCCAATTAAGAAAATTCCCTCCTAGGCATGCTCCCAGGGCAGTCTAATCTAGACAATTCCTCATTGAGACTTCCTTCCCAGAGGATTCCACATTGTGTCCAGTCAGCAATCAAAACTAATCATCACAACTGGTGACCTTCCAGTTGGCTGTGAGATCTCAGAGGACTCACCCACTCCAACCTCTTTGAGTCTCTGTTTACTCATTTGCCAAAGAAGGGAATGTGATCTCAATGCTGTGCTTCCCCCCCTAAAGAAGACTAATGAGGGCATCATAAAAGCCCTGGGCATGAAGATACACATAATGGAGTTCTCTTTAATAGAATACATGAATGGTAGAATGTTGCTACTTTCTGTCATCTGCTGAAATGCCCAGGCAAACTGTGGTTGACCTAGAACTCTCCGCCGAGTGCACAGAAATGGCTCCCCACTTAACAGTACTTATTACTCTTGTAAAAGACCCGGGTTTAGTTCCCAGCACCTACTTAGTGGCTCACAACTGTGTATAACTCCAGTTCCAGGGTCTTTTCTGGCCATGGTGGCACAGCATACGAACATGCAGGCAAACACTCATAAACATAAAAATATGAAATCTATTTTTGGATAAGCCTTATTTGGATATTATGTATCTGTATAATGGTGGGTTTGGTTTCATTTGTTTCTTTGAGATATGGTCTTGGTCTATAACCAAGGTTGACCTTAAACTTACAATCTTCTTGCCTGAGCCCACCATATTGGAGCATTATAGGCATGTGTCACCACGCCTGCCTGATTTATTAATTTTTTGGTTAAAGATTTTGTGCCTAGCTTCATGAAATATATTGGTCTACATCTTTTTTAATATCTTTGTCAGCTTTTAATATTAGAGATATGCAACTCTCATAAAATGTAATTTCTCTTTTCTGTCTTTTTATATAAGAGTCATATTATTTCTTCCTTAAAATTTTAACACACTTTACCAGGAATCCTGGAATGTTCTTCATGAGAACATTTTAAGCTATAAATTCAATTATAGATATATGTCTATTGAGATTTATCTCTTCTTAGGTCATTTTATTTTTCCCTTCTCCAGCTTTAAAGATGAAAAGGGGGAAAAAAAAAATCATGGAATCAACGGAAAGGCAGTGACTATGTGTGCTGGTGTGACTGGAAGTCCCGAGGCTGCTGAGCCAGACTGGGGGAGACAGCACAAACAGCCTGGCTGTGTGGAAGCACATTCACAGAGGACAGGTCAGGGCCTGAGATGGAAACACTGTGTGGACGAGGGAGCTGTGTTAGAGCCCAGGAGGGAGAACAATCCATTTCTGGTGAATAGAGAGAGGAGACTATTGAGCAGTCAGGCCACATGGTGATTCCTGGGATTTTTGTACAAAGCATGAATTAGTATTAGAACCCATGTCCGCGACATATTTTTCCAGGGACCATGTGCCTTTAGGCTGTGGCTAGGAATGCTGGCACCACGGGGGAGGGGCGTGGGGGGGTAGTGGTGGGCTGCTGCAGTTTATAAGCATGGCTGTTTCACTGCTGTGTTTAAATCTACCTGGACTTTTGTAAAATAGCATACATCCCAGTTCCTGTGCTATGAGATGCTTCACCCCAAAGCACAGTGGCACTCATTATCAAGCTCTTGGAGTCTGTGGGCCAGAAATTCGAATAGGATGTGTCTGTACTAATTGCTCTTTCCTGACTTATCACCTCCCCTGACACTGGTGGGAACTGACATTCCTAAAGTGAAAACACTTGGATGTGTGGAGGGGTGATGCTGGCTGTTGGTCATGATCGAAGTAGGAAGTTGTTGGCTGGAATGCCTGCACAGGGCCTTCCAAGGGCCTGGCCTCCTCTTAAGATGGCAGCCAGTTTGTGTTTGCTTTAGTTTGCTTTCTGTTGCTGTGCTAAAACACCCNCTCTTGGAGTCTGTGGGCCAGAAATTCGAATAGGATGTGTCTGTACTAATTGCTCTTTCCTGACTTATCACCTCCCCTGACACTGGTGGGAACTGACATTCCTAAAGTGAAAACACTTGGATGTGTGGAGGGGTGATGCTGGCTGTTGGTCATGATCGAAGTAGGAAGTTGTTGGCTGGAATGCCTGCACAGGGCCTTCCAAGGGCCTGGCCTCCTCTTAAGATGGCAGCCAGTTTGTGTTTGCTTTAGTTTGCTTTCTGTTGCTGTGCTAAAACACCCTGAACAAAACCAGCTTGGGGAAGAAAGGGCTCATGGGCTACACGTCCAATATCACTGAAGTCCATCACTGAAAGAAGCAAAGGGGAGAACTCAAATAGGGCAGGAACCTGGAGGCGGGAGCCGAGGCCAGACAATGGAAGAGCGTTGTTCAGCTGCTTACTTCTCTGGTCTGTGTTCAGCCTATTCCCTCCCTTCCTTCCTTCCTTCCTTCTTTCTTTCCTTCTTTCTTTTTTTTTTGGTTGTCTTTTCGAGACAGGGTCTCCCTTTAGTCCCAGCTGGCCTGGAACTCACTCTGTAGACCAGGCTGGCCTTGAACTCACAAAGATATGGCTGTCTCTGCCTCCTGACTGCTGGGATTAAAGGCGTACACCACCACGCCCGGCTTGCAGCCTGCTTTCACCAGCCACATTGGGCTGGGCCCTCCCACACCACTCAACAATCAAGAAACTGCCCCACAAACATGCCCACAGGCCAATCGGACAGAAGAAATTCTCCAGTTGAGATTCCTCTTCTCGGATGTGTCAAGTTGACAACCGAAGCTTCCAGCACAGTGCTCATGAGGGGAAGCCAGCAGACATCCTCTTCCGGTCCTGCCTCAGTGGTCATATGGTGCCAATTTCTCCTCATTCTGACAAGCCTTTCCACAGCTGCACATGAGGAGAAAGTGATTCTGTACCTAGTGGGGGAGCAGTAAGGTCTAGGGAGCATGGGCAGACAGCACTGCTGTAGCCACTCTTGAGGACTTAGCTGCCACTTCTATCTGTGATCCTGGCATCATTCACTCTTGGAAAAACTAGTGGAGCATCAGTGTCTCCCTGGCCACCATGAGTGACCCTAGCACAGCTGGGTTGGAAGGGCACAGACTGGCCATGAATTGTCACAACAGGGGAGACTAGCATGCACTAACACAGGCCAAGGGAAGGTCCATGGAGGGGCGGGACAGCTATTAGGATGGAATTAAGGAGATAGTTGAATGGAATCCCGTGTTGCCTTGGTGATAATGGAAAACCTCGGAAGGGTTCTTCTGGGCTCTGGTAGTCGGAAGCCCCTGGTGGCTTCCCCTCTGCTTCTTCAGGCTGACTCTCTCTTGTAGGCCTTAGAACTGTGAGGTGTTTTGGGAAGAGGAGGGGCTGTTGTTTTTGTTTGGGGGGAAGTTGAGCCAGGATCTCCCTGTACCCACAGCTGGCCTAGAAATTGCAGCCGGGCGTGGTGGCACACGACTTTAATCCTAGCACTTGGGAGGCAGAGGCAGGCGGATCTTTGTGAGTTCAAGGCCAGCCTGGTCTACAGTTCCAGGACAGCTGGAGCTGCAGGAAGACCCTGTCTCAAAAAGACAAAAAAAAAAAAATTGCTATGTAGACCAGGCTGGCCTCCATCTCATAGAGATTTGCCTGCCTCTGCCTCCCGAGTGCTGGGTCTAAAAGCGAGCGCCACCATGACTGGCCAGTTTTGGGTTTGGAGGTTTCATGTAGGGTTTCATGTACCCCAGGCTGGTCTCAAACTCACTGTGTGTCCGAGGTTGGTTTTGAACTTCTAATCCTCCTGCTTCCATCTCCTGAGTGCTAGGATCACAGTTCCGCACCACCACACCTGGTTTGATGTGGTACTGGAGATTAAAGCCAGGGCTTCATGCATGTTAGGCAGGTTCTCTACCAAACCATACAGCAATATTTGGCAAATTCTTGAGAATGCTCAGAAGGAGCTGAGAGAGGAGGGGCAGCTTCTCAGAGGGGGAATAAATGCAGGTAAGTAGGATCAGCAGGTGCCTTGGGGTCAGGACTGGAGAGGAGGGCTATGGGACTGAGCTTCTTACTACCCCCCAGTCACTGATTCAGTTCGATGAAACCTGATCATGTTTAGAGCCATAATTCATCTCTACAATTATACTGATGATGCCAGATGAGCCCCAGCATCCAGAAAGCCCTCCAAACTCAGAGTCATTGGTAGCTAGTTCACTGGGGACATTCAACTTAGAGTCAATAAGTAAAAGTGAACAAGTCATTCTGTCTTAAATTTAGAAGCAGAATGTTCTGGGCAAGTCGTCCTTGTCAGAAAACCTTTAATTGAGAGCTGTGCTTTAGCTCTTGCTGTGGGGCTCTGGAAAATTAGAGAGGAGCTCCTGGTTTATCCATCCAGGGTTCTGTGAGAGACATTTGAGGGCTCTTGGCACAGCCAGTGTTCTTCTCTCTGAGAACTCCCTTCCTTCTCCTCCACACGTACAGTACCAGGCCTGCTTGTGCCGAGCGAGGTGGGAGTCTGGGATCACAGCAGCTGAAGACTGGGAGCTGAAGATTCTCAACTCCCTCTCACTCGGGGACTTTAGTGAGGGTCTATGGCATGCTAGTCAGTCTCTGCTTGTTTTCTGAGCTAGACATCCAGGTGGCCTGGGCTGCCACAGAGCCAAGCTGCACAGTACCACCCCTCCCTAAGGCTATCATTTCTCTGTAGACCAGGAATTGGAGAACAACTTGGCAGATGCTCTGCCCAGTGTGTGCCGAGCATCGTATGGTCCGCACGGGTGACCCCAGGAGACTGCTGGAGGTGTTTCTCTTTCCCCAGCATGAGGGATCCTGGAGATCTAAGAGCCTCAAAAACCATTCCTGTCTGCATCTGCTCTATTCCACCAGTCACTCGGGTAAGTGCCAAGTCAGAGTCAGGGGGGACTACAGGCACGAATCGAATCGCAAGACCGAGGCTCCCTGGTGGCCTGCCTGAGGGTCTGGCCACAAGAACTCTTCACAGATTCTGTAATTTATAAGGAGTTCTGCTATGTACTGCCTCCCAATATTCAGACTAGGACCGAGGCCTGGACCCTGCTGAGCCCGTCTAGCCCTTCTTTATCTCTGCCCACCACACCCCCTAGCCTGGCTTCTGAGAGTGGACTAGCCTCCTTAACGCTCTGCAGTCCCCCCGGCCCCTGCACACTCTTACCAATCTAGAATGTTCCTCACCTATCTCCCTGCCTGTTTACTGCTCTCCCTCAGAGGAATCTGCTTAGACAGTGGGCTCTGTGGAAACTCTTCTCAATGTTCCCTTGGCCCTTCTTCTAAACTTCCCTGCCTAATTGGGAAGCTAGGTGCCATCAAGTTAGAGCTGGTCTCTGTGCCATTTACCCTAGCGCTTGGCCTGAGGCCTGTGTGTCTGTAGTGAATACAGTAAGGAGCCAGGTGGGTTCTTCCATTTTCAGAGACGGAGGACTAGGGCTCACCCGCAGCCATGGTCAGTTGATGACATAGTTGAGCTTAGTTGAATACAGTAATGAGCCAGGTGGGCGTTACTCTTCCATTTTCAGAGACGGAGGACTAGGGCTCACCCACAGCCATGGTCAGTTGATGACATAGTTGAGCTTAGGGCCAGATCACACCACTCTGTGCATGCTGTAAACATGTTACCAGGCAATTTTCTTGCACACCTCTTCCCCTAGCACCCTCCACATTAGTCCACACTCCAGTAGCTGTGATCTCTGTCTTACTAGTGTGGACATGTCAGGCTTCTGGGTCCATGGCAGGAAATCCTTGGCAACTAACCTCTTTTGATTCATTTGTCTGTGAATTACCTGGCAAAACAGAATGCTGTTAATGTGTTCCAATGAGACATTCAGAGACTCAGGCTCAAGTCCTCTCATTAAGGCTGCTCTGTGACTCAAATATTGATCTTAATTAAGAAGTGACGCCTATGAAGAGCTGGAGAAGGTGGCAGGAGGATGTGGGGACAATAGACCTTGGAGGAGAGACGATGAAAGCAGTCTCATCTGCTCAAATTGCCAGCATTTTCCTTTCCCACTAGAGTCGTGACAAAGTTTTCTTTTTCGTTTCTCAATAGGTAAAATGTACCAGCAGAGGACTAAACTCAGGGGAAAAAAACCAACGTCAAAGCCAGACACCTGCCCCCCGCCCCCGTCTCTTTAGCAGCTGCTTTTATTGGGTATTGAGTCAATATCATTGAACCCACAGGCTTCCCAGAGTGGATGCTGCCAGATGCCCAGCTCTGAGGCACAGGGAGCTAGAAGGTGATGTGGAGCTGGTCCAGCCGGCGTTTGGCTGTGAGACAGTAACCAAGCAACAGGCACATGCACTCTTAGGGGTGCGGCAACCAGGAGCTTGTAGAATGATGGCAAATAGCAGGCAGGACAATGGCCACCAAGGATAAACAGGAAAGAGATGACACAGGGAGCTTCAAGGTCCAGGAACATGTAGGTACCAGAAGTGAGAGGCTCAGACAGCCAGGATGGGCGTTCATAAATCCAGCATCACCAGACGACAACCAGATCATTGATATGGAAGCCGGACCCCAGTCCACAGAGGAGTTTCCCAATGCTTCTGTTTATAGATAAAACTATTTATTTTTAGCTTTAAGTTTTCTTACTACATTTATTATTTTGTATATGTGTGTGAGTGTGAGTGTGTGTGTGTGTGTGTGTGTGTGCCATGGTGTGCATGTGGATGTCAGAACAATCTATGAGAGTTGATTCTCTCCTTGTATTATTTTTATTTTATGTGTATGAATATTTTGCTTGCATGTATGTAAGTGCACTATGTGCATGCAATGCCTGCAGAAGCCAGAAGAGGGCATCAGATTCCCTGGAACTGAAGTTCTGAACAGTTGGTAACCACCATGTGGGTGCTGGGAACCGAACCTGGGTCCTCTGGAAGAGCAGCAAGTGTTCTTAACCACTGAGCCATCTCTCCAGCCCTTAATAAAATTTTTTAAAAAACAAAACAAAACTGCAGGTGGTACCCTAGTTACTGCTAAATCTGCTGTCCTCTTGCAGCATAATCAATAAACTGATATATAAATATAAACAAACAAATAAACAAAATGCCAGGTATGGGGGTGTACACCTTTAATCCCAACACTTGGAGACAAAGGCAAGCAGATTTTTTGTGAGTTCCAGGCCAACCTGGTCTATACAGTAAGTTCCAGGCAAACCAGAAAAAAAAAAAAAAGAGGCTGATGGGATGGCTCAGTAGTTAAGAGCACTGGCTGCTCTTGTACAGCAGAGTATCTGGGTTTGATTCCCATGTGTGGTAGTATGTGGTCATTTCCATGGTGGGCCAGGCCATGCAGAAAGCCTGTGCAGGAAAGCACAGCACAAGGACACATGGCAGGGTGTAATTCCAAATACAAAAATGGTGCTTTATTCAAATGTCACAGATCATTGTATAGGGAGCATGACATCACCTCCCAGGGAACAATCCCAGACTTCTGTATCATCACATCCCAATTTCTGAATGTAAGCAGAGGACATGTGACCCTGGCTCATGCCTCTGGGAGGCATTGTCTGGAAATGTTAGCTCATGCATAGCTAACCTCAGATTAGATACGACCACATCCATGTATTGCCTTAAATGAATGTCCTTCTTTAATCTTGTCAGATGTATAACGTAACACACATTTGGGTCCTGATTTTGACTATCCTGAGAGCTTCTCTAAGTTACTTAGTAGTTTTCAAGTTTCTTTTTTTTTTTTTTTTTTTGGTCTTTTTGAGATAGGGTCTCCCTGTAGCTCCGGCTGTCCTGGAACTTGCTATGCAGACCAGGTTGGCCTTGAACTCACAAAGATCTGCCTGCCTCTGCCTCCCAAGTGCTAGGATTTTTTTTTTACTAGTAGCTTAATACTCTTCAGTTCATAGCTCTCTGTAACTCAGTTCCAGGGGATCTGATGCCCTCTTTTGGCCTCCACTGGCATCGCACACTATACACACATGCAGACAAAACACTCATAAACATAAAATAAAAATAATAAATAAATCTTTTAAAATAGGTATAAATAAACAGGCAAATGAAGCACAGTCCTGGGTTCTTGCCCCTTGAGGGCCTGGGTATCCTTGGCCTCTGGGGAGATGGTACATGGGCTTCTTCTGTAGTCTGAACATTTTGTGAGACCCTTGATTCCTTTAGGCAAATCTGTTCTCTTTCTGTTTAAGTCACTTGAATGGATTTTCCCACTTGTAGCCAAAATGTTATTGAACAAGGTGGAAATTTATGACAACGGATCCTGGAGAGAACTGGTTTTGGGATGACCACACGTCATCTCCTGGGTTCGTGTAAATCATTCACTCAGAGAACTTGCTTCTCCAATATGAACTCCACACTCCAGGGTTTCCTTCCAGCTCCTCTCCTGATGCTCTCCATAGAGTCAAGTCAGCTCTGTGCATGTGGTGGACACTGAATTAGTGATACATCCAAGATTCCCTGGAAAAAAACACCTAGTTGTTCCATTTGGGGACCAACCATACACAGCTCACATTTTCACTCATGTCATGAGGGTCTATGAGGGGGAGCCCAGGTCACCCAGCAAGGGTGGGCATGCCCCCACCCATACTTAAACTGGGCCGTTTTCTCCAGCCCAAGCTGTAAGGGTGTTGGTGGTCAAGGGGCTTGTGAGCTGGAGTTGTTGGAAACTTTGGATCAGGCAGTGGTTAAAGCTCCAGGGCTTCCCGCAGATTTCAGAGTTGTAGAAATCAATTTCTTTCCCTCTGTGTTTAAAAGCAGAGTCTCCACTGTGTGTAAGAAAAATAAGTGATCAGAATGAGATGATACAAATATTCATAGAGATTTTGGAAAACACAGTTGGGGGCTGGGGAAACAGCTCAGTGAATGGTTTGCAGTACAAGAATGACCGGAAGGAGCTAGAGAGATGGCTCAGCAGTTAGGAGCACTGGCTGCTCTTATAGAGGACCCAGGTTCAGTTCCCAGTACCCACATGGCAGCTAACAATTGTCTGTAACTCCAGTTCCAGGGATCCAACGCCCTCTTCTAACCTCTACAGGCACTGTAGGACATGGGTGCACTTACATGCATGCTTGCAGGCAATACACTCATATACATAAAATAAAAATAATAAATAAAAATATTTTAAAAGAAGAATGAGAACCTGAGTCCAGATCCACATGAGTGGGGGGGGGGTCTGTAACCCCAGCACCGGGGTGTGAGGGGGTGAAGACAGGTGGGTTCCTGGGGCTCAGTGGCCAGCCGGTTTAGCCAAATAAGCAAACTGTAGGTTCAATGAAGAGATTACCTCAAAAAATAAGGTGGAAATATGTAGGTAGAGGAAGGCTGGTACCATCTTTGGTTCCAGAACTCAGGAAGCAGAGGCAGGTGAATCTCTGTGAGTTCAAAACCAGCCTGGTCTACATAGTGAATTCCAGGATAGCCCAAGAAGGAAAGGAGGAAGGGAGGAAGAAGGAAGGGAGGTGGGGAGGGAGGAAGAGAGGGAGGGAGGGAGGTAGACTGAAGGAAGGAAGGAAGGATCCCACTGTTGGCACAACACCATCCTTACAAGTCATAGACTTTCCACTTTCATAACTTTCTTGCTTCCTGTCCACTTCTTTGCTCACCAACTGGCCTTACCCTGCTCAGCACTGTGGTCCCCTGGACAGGCAAACTATGGTTTATTTAACAGGTCTCAATTAATGAGGACACCGTTTCTTTTAGTGTTAGAGAATTTTCCAAATTAGTGTGATGGTTAATTAATGAACCATATGCACTTGGTAGAAGCAAAATTTAATTTAAAAAATTATTTACTTTTATTTTATATGCACAAATGGTTTGCTTCCATGTATGTAAGTGCACCACAGGTGTGCAGTGCCCAGGGAGGCCAGAAGAGGGCAGCAGATCATTTGGAAGGAGAGTTACGAGTGGTATTCAGTCAGCATGTGAGTGCTGGGAACAAAACCTGGGTCCTCTGGAAAAGCAGCCAGTGCTCTTATCTGCTGAGCCATCTCTCCAGGCCCTCGTGACAAAATTTAATTACAGGAATGTTCTAAAATGAAAAGCTCACCTCCTTGCCCCCACCCTGGCTCAGCTTCAGCCCCCAGGGGCAGCTCCCTCTGAGAGCTCCCAAGTTTTTCAGCTTCTGGCAGTTTACTGTGGAATCAGGCATTTCTTTTGCATCTACTGTCAGCCTCCAGTGGTGACCAAGAGTACTTCCTGCAGTCACATGAGAACCTGCACACCTCACAGAGTTCCCTGAGTAGACATGGACCCTCGCCTTCCATCCTCACTGAAGCCCTCCAGCCTGGTTCCCTGCCTGTGTACAGACAGTGCACACTTACTAAGAGTTCCTGCTCTGCCAGGGTCCATGGCATAGCTCTTGTGGTGAGCGGACCATTAAGATGACCTTACTGTGGTGATTTCCAGCAGTAAATGGTGTGGGGAAACCCAGGCAGCCTGGAGGCTCCAGTATTCAGGAGACAGAACGTAACCCTGGGACAGAGCTTGCCAATGAGATCTAGCCTGACAGAGCTCTTTGTCTACCTCAGCTCCTGCTTGACTTGAATCCTGTGACTTAATTACTCCAGTTCACTGTTCAGGCCCAGCCTGGCCCGGGATCACAGATCACTCAGGAAGGTAGCCACCTGTTTTGTTTTGTTCAGGAGCAAGCCATAGCTGCCAGCTACATATGTTCCTTAAATATGAGAAGAAAACCAAAGGGGAAAGAAACGGAGGCCAGCCTAGCCCAGCTGCTGCAAATCCAGTTATTTAACTGTGGTCTTGATGTTTGCCCCAGGGGCTGTACCTGAGTTGTATTAATTAATTCCAACATGGAAAGTGCCTCAGGGTTCCCATGGAGATTGCTATTTTTACCCATGGTATTAAAGACTATTGTTCTGTCTCTTTTCAAACCCTCTTTAAGTTTTTTTTTTCCTTTCCTAGAGAATAATGAATTTATGGATGCAAAATTCCCATTACCAAGAAGCAAAATCACATTACCTTGAGGACACAGATATCAACTCTAAAATTTTCCCTGAAGGAGCATATGGTGCAGGACGAAAACCAGTGAAGACATGTGCTGGAAGCCTGGAAAAGGTTCTTTGAGGTTCTGAGGAAAGCGGCATTGCTGTCTGAGGCAGGATTCACTGACGAGGGGATTCCTAGATTAGCAGGTATTTGTACAGAGGTGGCGAGTGATTCGGGGGGCATACAGTAGGGTAGGTGACCCTGTCTGCGGGTCATGTAACATCAGGTACCCGAGAAGGACCCCAAAACCTGTGGAGATGAGCGAGAGAAAAGAACGAGACTTTGCGTTG
>VZQC01010489.1:130692-148270 GCA_009823505.1 Rhizomys pruinosus | reverse complement strand
TATATTTGGCAAAAGGCGGGAAGAATCAGGAAATGGGGAGGGGGTGGGTGAAACAGGGTCTGGCGTCAGAGGAGGGTCTGTTCTTGCAAGATCACTGAGTTGAGACATCAGGCTGGAGTATCTGGTGACTTTTACTGCATGTTCGCACCCAGCTCTTGAGAAAGGCTGGTGACTTTTACTACACGTCCGCACCCAGCTTTTGGAAAAAGGCTCGAGGTGACAATTCACAGAGTCAACTTCCTTGTAAGTAAGCTCAGCGTAAGCAAGCTAAAGCCTGCAGCTCCTTACAGGTAGGAGGGTATTCCTTCCTCCATTCCAGAAGTCGTTCTGGATGTGAGACTTCCCTTAGAAGCCTTTTTGGTGAGGATGTATTGATGGCTGATTCTGGCAACATTTATATTACAGAAAGGTCCCTGATTCATCCTAAAAATATGGCTTTTCTGGATTGAGGTTATTCCTGACACTACTCTGAGCCATGCCTCTGGTCTAACATTGCTTCTTTGTGGGAAATTTGTTTTCTTTCAAGATTCCTCACAAGCATGTTCGAACTGTGGTCTGAGGGCTGGACACAGTCCAGGAGAGTTCTGAGTGGGGCCCAACACGAAACGTAAATTATTTAAAATATTTCAGGGGGCTGGAGAGATGGCCTAGCGGTTAAGAGCACCAACCACTCTTGCAGAGGACCCGGGTTCGATCCCCAGCACCCACATGGCGGCCAAGAACCGTCCGAAACTCCAATTCCAGGAGAACTCCAGCTCCAGGGGAATCCGACACCCTCTTCTGACTTCTGTGGCATTGCACGACACAGGTGTACAAACTTGCATGCAGATAGTACATTGATACACATACAGAAATAAATAAAAATTAAAAAAAAAGAATTAAAATATTTCTACTGGCCCCAGCAGGCCAGCCAGCTCCTCTCTGGCCTGGAGCTCACGTCAGGGCCTTGTGTTCTATGTTGGCACTGCTGCTCACCGCTGCACTCATCTTATTTGCCATCTGGCACATTATAGCATTTGATAACTGAAGTCTGATTACAAGAATCCTACAGACCAATGTAATACCCTGAATCCTCTTGTACTTCCTGAGTACCTCATCCGTGCTTTCTTCTGTGTCATGCTTCTATGTGCAGCAGAGTGGCTTACACTGGGTCTCAATATGCCCCTTTTGGTATATCATATTTGGAGGTATATGAGTAGACCAGTGATGAGCGGCCCAGGACTCTATGACCCGACAACCATCATGAATGCAAATATTCTAGCATACTGTCAGAAAGGATGGTGAAAATTAGCTTTTTACCTCCTAGTGGTTTTTTTACAACCTATATGGCACAATCTATGTTTTGGTGAGCTCTTAGGAACAATGCAGAAGAACTGGTCCAGTTAAGTGCATGCAAAAAGCAACCAAGTGAAAGGATTCTGTCCAGCCAGGACCTGTTTCCAACAGTAGCCTACGGAATCTGACCAGTTGTTACTTTAAAAAAATGACTCCTTAGGGCTGGAGGGATGGCTCAGTGGTTAAGAGCACTGACTGCTCTTGCAGCACCCACATGGCAGCTGAGAACCGTCTTTAACTCCAGTTCCAGGGGAACCTGATGCCCTCTTCTGACCTCTGCAGCATTGCACGACATGGGTGCACCAACCTACATGCAGACAGTACACTCGTACACATAAAAAATAAAAAAATTAATTAATTAATTAATTAAAAAATATAAAAAAGACTCCTTGATTTCTTTTCAAAGCCAATTTTTTTGAAGCTTTGTACATTTCATATCAAATCTAGACCCATGCCCCCCTCCCCCCACCCCATCAGAGCTCATGCATTCTGCCAAACATGTTTTTCATCTTTTTCTCCAGTCTTTCTCAAAATTCTCGATGCAGAAGTTTATTGTTTCAAGCAGAATTTCACCATTTCAGTCAGTTCTTTGACCCAGTCTTTATGTTGTTGTTATTTCTTCCAATATGCATCACTCCAAAATATGCACGTATGCATGCCACATATATCATAGGTTTTAGCATCTTCAGTTTATTAGGCTGAAAGATGTCATGTTTGAAGCCTCCTCCTTGGCAAGCCCAAACAATCATCAGTCCTGCCCTTGTGCTCCGTAGTGTTCCACACTTGGTTTTCCCTTCCCATGGTCACTAAATGAGGTCCAGTAAGCAGGCATGTTGTTTTGATCTTCCTGTACTAGTCTCGTGATACAGCCTGGGTAAGTTTTCCAACAATGACAGTCCTATATTCCTTGAAGAGGTGGTTTACTGAAACTCTGCAGTACTTTGCAACCACACAGGTGCACAAATCCTACATGCAAGCAGTACATTCATCCACACCATAAATAAATAACATAAAAATTAACAAATAAACAAAAATATTCTGAAGAGGGTGGAAACCCCAAGTAGTAGCTCATTACACAAGCTGGATGTCTCAGTAGGTCCCCCATTTTGGTACTTGGAGGTTTGGGAGGGTTCTTGGAGAGACATGAAGTCTTCAGTCCATATTAGAAAATTGAAAAGGGGTAGCTGCACTTGCCTGTAAGATGGGCAAAACAACTGTGCTCCTTTTTTTTTTTTTTTACTTTTTGTTTTTTTACTAAGATCTCAGTTTTATACCTGAAGTAACAATTTCTCAGGCTTACTATTTATTTATTTCTGTTTATACTTTTCTTTGGGATGTTTAAGGCCAGTTATCCCAGATTTAACCTAAGGTTTTTTTTTTTCTCCAAAGGTCAGTTGAGGATCTGGTCCTCAAAGGGTCACTCTGGTATTTTTTTTTTTTTGGGGGGGGGAGCCCCTGGCTCCTTTTGGCCTTTCATTTAACCAGTTCCATCCACTTGGGGGCAAAATCAGGTCTTCCTAGACCAAGCTTCCCTTTTTAAAGCATGAGTAGACTTTCCTCTTTATAGGCTGGACACTGCTGAAGTCCCATTAGTGGATCTCCAAGACCTCCTGCACAGAAAGACTGGTGACCCAACTCTGCAGGACATTTCAAGAAATGCTCCCATGCATAGTCTCCAGGGAATCTTAGTTGACCTCTGAGGGAAGGAACAAAGTTTATCCCTTAGGACCCTTGGCTAAATTGGTAATGGGCATTAAGTAATGGTCGTTAAAAGCATCCAGAAAAGGCTAAGTTATACCTGCCTGATACTTTTAACTATTCTATAATATTTAGAAAAGGCTTGGACAAAAGCTCAAGCAACTTGTATAAGAAATACTAAGTGCTAGGATTAAAAAAAAAAAAAAAAAAACTGGGCGTGGTGGCTCACAGCCTTAAACTCCCAGCAACTCAGGAGTCAGAGGCAGGCAGATCATTGGTGAGTTCAAGGCCAGCCCCTGGTCTACAGAGTGAGTTTAGGCCAGCCTGGGGTACAAGGAAACCCTGTCTTGAAAAAGACCAAAATAAATAAAAAAGAGCACTCAAAAAGCAAAAAAAAAAAAGAAGCACTCCCATAAAGGTAAATACTTGTGGTTAGACATAATGTCATGACAAAATAGTTTTTTCCTCATTCCTTTGAATCTTTTTATATTACTCTAAAAATATGCCATTATAATACCCCCTCTGCCTATACCCAAAATCCTTACTTAGAAAATAAAGTGGTAGCTTAGTTCTAGAACCTGTTTAAGGGATCACAATATAAGAGCACAGTTGTTTTTCAGATCACGAGGAAATAATAACATTAACGTTGCTCAGTTTGCCTTACAACTAGGATAATTGGTGCTGGATCCAACAGATGAAGGATACCATTAGTTGTTTATTTTTCTGGGGGATGAGGACTGTGTTACTTTACTTAGCATGATCTCTTCTAGCTCCATCCATGTATTTAACACTGCAAAGTTCATGATGTCATCTTTCTTTTTTTTTTTTTTTTAATCTTTTTGAGACAGGGTCTCCCTTTAGTCTCAGCTTGCCTGGAATTCACTTTGTAGACCAGGCTGGCCTTGAACTCACAAAGATTTGCCTGCCTCTGCCTCCCAAGTGCTGGGATTAAAGGCGTGGCACCAGTACACACCCCCCTCTTGATGTTATCTTTCTTTACCGGCTGCATAGAACTCCATTGTGTAGATGTACGCAACATTTTTTTCTATCCACTTGGCAGTTGAGGGGCCACTTGGGTTGGTTCCGCAGCTTTATGCTATTGTGAAGAGAGCTGCAATAAACATGCTGTACATGTATCTCTGCAATAAGATGAATCTTGTGGGTACATACCCAGGAGGTTGGTATGACTGGGTCAGGCGGCAAGCTCCATTTTGAGTCTTCCAAGGGTTTCTCACACACCGCTTTCCATAGTGGCTGTAATGAGGTTACTTTCTCATCAGCATGGATGAGTGTTCCCCTTTTCCCCACAACCTCTCCAGCACTTGGTATATGTTTTTGTTTTCTTGATCTAGCCAGTCTTAACAGGGTAAGATGAAATCCTTTAAAGTGATTTTTAATTTTTCATTTCCTTAATCATTAGCAAGGATTTTTAAATGTTTCTGCATTTTTTGCTTGTGGAAAAACTGTATTCATATGTTATACTTGGATAAAGAATTTAAATGGAATTACGTGTTGACAGGTTGAACTTGCACTCCTTAAGGAACAGCCATAGTCCTTGAGTGATTGCATTAATTACTGACTGTCCTTTGCTCATTGGAAGCTTTGTTTATAGGAACTCGTAGGGCCCGTTTTGGTTTTATTGAAATGCCGTCTAAATATAAATTAGCTGTAGATATCAGGTGCTTCTGGTGAACTGAAAATGTGTATCTGCCTTGTGGGAAACTTCATAGGTTTCCTCATTTATCACTGTAGATGGTTATAATGGATACATTTACAAAATAAGAAGAATGGGATTAGTTCCCTACCGATTTGAATATTCTTTTTTTTTTTACAATTTTTTTATTTATTTACTATTTATTTTTTAATATCTTTTTTAAATTTTTTAATTTATTTTTTATGTGTTGAGTGTATACGGTCTCCATGTAGGTTTGGTGCACACCGTGTCTGCAATGCCGTGCAGAGGTCAAGCAAGAGGGTGTCCAGATTCCCTGGAACTGGTAGTTCTCCTGGAATTGAAGTTATAGAATGGTTCTAGCTGCCTTATGTGGGTACTGGACATCAAAACCGGTCGTCTCACAAAGCAACAGTAGCACTCTTTAACTGGCTAGGCCATCTCTCCAGCCCTGAATATTCTTATATTGCATGAATGAGGGACTTTCCATATTTCCATCAGAGTAACATCTTGCTTTAATTCTTAAACATAAGTAAACATAATATAAAAATATATGCTGGATTACCTGTAAAGAATGCATTTAAAGTTATTTTAAATGTGTTTTTATTTGTAAGGCATTATATACTTAGAAAATGGTTATATTATACATACTGGTCTAATCTGGTGGAAAAAGGGTTATTCTTAAGATTTGCGGGGCTGGAGAGATGGCCTAGCAAGTAAGAAGACGCCATCTGGCTCTTGCAGAGGACCTGGGTTCACATCCCGCGGCACCATTGGTGGCTAAGAACAATCTTTAACTCTAGTTCTAGGGGAATCCGGCATCTCTCTTCTGACCTCTGTGGCAGTTGCACGGACACGGGGTGCACAAACCTGCATGCCAAGACAGTAACATTCATACGCATAAAAATAAATAAATTAATTAATTAAAAAAAAAATGTTTGCAAGTACTTTGGATTTTCATAACTGAATGAGAGAATTGTGAATCACATGCTGTTCCTATAGTGGCGACACAATGAAACTCTAAAATTTAAGACTCAAAAAAATTATTTAAAATATATGAGTTGTTTTTTTCCTGCACATTTTTTGTTACTTTGTATAGTTCTCAAGTGTGAACTTTGTAGATGAGAAAATCACCCTGGTGGTAATGTCAGGAGGGCAGACACGCTGAGAGGTCTTCTCTCTGACCTTGAAGTCCTGCAGTCTCACTGTGTCTGGGAGTAAGAACAGTATCCTGTTTGGACTACTTTCTGAACTTTCTGGACATGAAGATTCACTTTACTCAAATTTGCAAAGTCTTTCTGATCGTTTTCTTTTTTTTTTTTTAATTTATTTCTGTATGTGTAATGAATGTACTTTGTCTGCAATGCAGGTTTGCGCACCCTTGTCCGTGCAAAAAAATGCTGCGGAGGTCAAGAGAGGGTGTCAGGATTCCCCTGGAACTGGAATTTCTCCCTGGAGATTGGGATTACAAGACGGTTCTCGTTTCTTTTCATCTCTTCTCTTCTCACCCTAATTGTCCGGCATACAGAGCCCAGATCACATCAGTATTGGACCTTTTCTCTCCCTCCTTGAATTGTCTTACCCACAGTTTCCTACATTGTTTCTCTCTGAACTATATCCTGGGTAGTTTCTTCAGACCTGTATTTGAATTCACTGATTCTATCTTCAGCTGTGTTTACTTGATTTTCCAATTCTTTTATAGATATTTTAATTTTATATAATTTCTAGAAGTTTGATACATTCTAATTTATTTTATATTTATTTATCTAGACTTTGGTCTTTTTTTTGAGAACAGGTCTCCTTGAAGCCCCAGCTGCCTGGAACTTGCTATGTAGACCAAGACCTGGCTTTGAACTCAGAGATCTGACTGTTCTCCCTCCTGAAGTGCTTGGGATTAAGGGGTGTTCCACCAGACGCCCAGCTTTCGATTCTTGATGTAACGACAGTGTTTTATTTTTATAACTTTCTTACTTTTTTGCTTTGCTATTTTTTTTTTTCTGGACCCGTGGTCCCACTTACATGGAATTTTCTTTCATTTTGAGCTGGGTTTATCTCTATTTGAATAGCAGTATTGGTTTTTTCATTCACTTTTGTTGTGCTTTGGTTCATATGTCATTTCTGTTTTATGAGGTTCCTCTTTTTTATCTCATAGTGACAATTTAGCAAGATAACAGACCCATTGATTTGGTCATGATGAATGTGTGACTATTCTATAAGAAGTTTCTGATTTTTCTTTAGAATCTTTGATGGAAAGCACCCCTCCAATGATTAGGAAAAACACCAAATAGACTAGGAATGGTGATGCGGTACCTGCAACCTCACCGCTTGCAAGGTTGAGCAGGAAGATCACGAGTTTAAAGTCAGTTTGGACTACACAGTAAAAACCATTTTAAAGATGGCAAAACTAAGCTGGGCATGGGCAGCAGCCTTTATCCTAGCACTTGGGAGGCAGAGGCAGGTGGAATCTTTGTGAGTTCAAGGCCAGCCTGGTCTACAGATGTGAGTTCCAGGACAGCTGGGGCTACAGGGAGACTCTGTCTGCTGAAAAGACCAAAAATAAATAAATAACATATATGCGACTAATAAAAAAATAAAACAAATATCTTATTATTTTTATGTCATGGGGAGAGAGAGAAAGATAGGAAGAAGAGAAGAGAGGGAAGGGGAGGAAGATGGCAAAAGAGAGAGACTTGTAGGCCAATGCCTTTCCTGGTCAAGGACATTATTCAGACAAGTTTCCCATGGGGAGGTTACTTGATGGGGTTAAAGCGAGTGGGCATGAGCTCCCAGTTTCTAACGTCCCTGCAGCGTATCTGCACAGCCCATTCGAGCTGCAAGAGCCAGTGGAGCCGAACAGGCTGCACCGAGCTGTCCATAAGTTACATAAAGTAGGTATCACTGAGTAACTGCATCACTGAGTAACTGCATCACTGAGTAATTGTATCACTGAGTAACTGCATCACTGAGTAACTGCATCACTGAGTAACTGCATCACTGAGTAACTGCATCACTGAGCAACTTGTACACTGAGAACTGCATCACTGAGTCAACTGCACACTGAGCAACTGCATCACTGAGTAACTGCATCACTGAGTAACTGCATCACTGAGTAACTGCAGCGCTGAGTAACTGCAGCGCTGAGTAACTGCATCACTGAGTAACTGCAGCACTGAGTAACTGCAGCACTGAGTATCTGCATGGGGATCCGGAGGGTTGAAGAGTCAGAATGGTGAGTGTGCCAAGGGCGGCGACTGCTCCCAGCACACGATGATCCGAATTACACTTAAGATGGATGCTGGGTGGTGTAAAATCACATCTCCTCCCGATCTTTGCTTCCCCTGCTCTTCTGTAACCGAGGGGCAGGAGGAGTTCTCTGCCTCTGTAGGGTCCTGAAGTCTCGCTTTCCTCTGGGAACTAGGCTCCCAGTTTTATCCCTGTCTCTTAGTGGCTGAGATGTCACTCTTACCACCTGTCCCCCTCTCCACCCAAAGAGAAAGAGGAAGAGATATTCGAAGGAAAGCTTCCCGAAAAATACTGTGCATCGTCAAACTGCCTTCTGCTACTCTGATCAACTGCTTAGAACTTCTGTGATTATAGAGAGGTTAGAATGTTGCAGATCCTGGGCTGGAGAGATGGCCTAAGTGGTTAAGAGCGCCGACCGCTCTTACAGAGGACCCGGTTCGATTTCCCCAAGCACCACATGGACGGCCGAAAACGATCTGAAGTTCCAATTCCAGGAGAACCTACCAGTTCCAGGGAATCCGAGACCCTCTTNAAAAAAAAAAAAGAAAGAATGTTGCAGATCCAGAGCTTAATTACCATTTATCTTGGGCCATTTTTAGGCATCTAATTAGCCACTCCTGTCTATCTGTATTTCTGACTTAATATCATGTGAATAACATGAAAAAAAATCTTTTGGAAAGAATTAACTTAGAAGACCACCAGCTTCTGCCAACCAAAAAATTATGAGTGTCATCAGGTAGCATCTGAAGCCTAGAGCAGAAGTCTTCCCACTTTGCTGTAACCCGCCCACTGAATGTACCCCACAATATAAATGTATGTGGATTTATCGTTTTTATTTTTTTGTGTATATTACTGTATTGTCTGCATGTGTGTAATTGCATCTGTATCATGCAATGCCCACGGAGGTCAGAAGAGGACGTTGGATTTCCCTGGAACTGGAGTTGGATGGACAGTTGTTAGCTGCCATGTGGGTGCTGGGAGCCCAACTCGGGTCCTCTAAAAGGGCAGCAAGCTCTCTTAACTGTCAAGTCATCTCTCCAGCCCCAGTATCATTCTTTCAAAACACACACCCATACCCACCCACCTCCCCTGTCCCCCCACAAGAGTACAATCCTCTCTGGCTTTTGAGTGAAATATCTTAGTCTTGTGTCTTGATGGTGGAGATACTGAAAGTTCACAGGAGAATCGTTATTGGCACTCTCAGCCATCAATGTCCATCAACCCATTATTCAGTATTCTTGGATGCCCTCAGGACAAGGTCTTCTCAGAGCTTGTTTATGGTGGCCTGTACTCTGTGCTTTGGTGAAGTAGATACTAATACAACCCATGGCTCGCTCTTTGCTTTAAGGTGCATAATTTATTCCTCACAAGCGGCTTCCTGCCTTCTAGGTTTTTCTGACATCATTTATCCTTCAATTTCTTTTGTCACGGCATTTCAATTATTTATGCTTTTTGGTGGAGAGGTGATTATTTACTCTTACAAATCCAATTTGGAAATACTCAGTATATGAAGAATATTTCTCCCTATGAAATCACCACACCTCCTCCTACAGTAGCCGGCATAATATGCCCTTGGGTAGTTACCAAACAAATCAGCACACAGTGAAGTAGATAAAATTGCCTGGTATTTCCACCTTAATCTTCACTGGTAATGTCTGACTGGTCTGATATCAGGGAAGGTTGTGAAGGTCTCTGGAGTAGGTAGACATTGAAAGATTTGGCTGGAGCTGTGCCTTTGTAACAGCTACTGAGCAAGGTTCAGCAAGTCACCTGGCCAGAATGGATCTCCCTCCCTTCCTCCCTCCCTCCCTCCCTTCCTTCCTTCTCTTCCTTCCTTGCCTCCTTCCCTCTTTCTTTCTTTCCTTCCTTTTTTTAGAAAACAAGGTCCCATGTAGCTAGCCTGTCGTTAACTTGATACATAACTGAAGATGATGTTGAACTCTGATGCCCTTGCCTCTCCTTCCTCCATTACACGCATACACCACCACTCCTGGTAATCAGTCTCTTTGTTTCTCATTCCTTCACACTCTCACTCAACCCATCTCGGCTGCACACTTCTCTTCCCATACGCCATCCGGGTCCTGGATCTGAAGTACCCTGCAGTCCTCAGTGTCACAGAATCCAGTTTATCAGTTGTCAAAGTCAGTGCTGACATCCCTGACACCTTTTCATTTTAATCATCATTTAGTGGTCCTCGGTGTTGCTCCTCTTTTTTTACGCTCCTGTTTTAAAGATAAGGAAACGGGCTGGAGAGATGGCTCAGCGGCTAAGAGCATGTACTGCTCGTCCACAGGATCCAGGTTTGGTTCCCAGCACCCTTGTCGATAGCTTGTAACTCAACTCCTGCATAGAACTCCAGCTCCACGGGGATCCAATGCTTCTTGCCTCCTTGGACACTTGCACACACACACACACACACACACACACACACACACTTAAAAATAGTAAAAATAAACCTTTAAAGATGAGGAAATCAAGTCCCAGGCAGCTTAGTTACCTTGGCTAGAATCCTTAAACTGCAAATCTTTGCCAGAGTGGTTTGTAAATCAAGAGCTTAGTCTCTGTTCCTGGCTCCAGTCTTAAGGCTGCGCACACTGAAGAGGCTGGACATTTGCTTGCTAATGGAATCGTGGTCTTTGTTTTGTGAACTTACCAAAGAAAGACCATCTGAGTCTCGCTGTTATTGTGGTTTCTGAGTGGAACACAGAAGCTGCGTAGGCCGGGCTACTCCTGGGATAGAGGCTCAGTCTCCTCCTGTGAACAATTCTCTGGTGGTGACTTCGAAGCTAGGGCACTTCCTTCTTCCAAGTTTCTTTGTGGAGGGTATTGTTTTTGGTGTTTGATTCATGCTGCCTGTTGCGGGTCAGCAGTTGTATAACCAGACAGGACGGGCTGGAAGTGGTCTGTGTTTGGGGGTCTGCTGTATTGTTTGCTGGCTGCCCCTCTGACCACTCAGTCAGTTGCAGGAACTCTGTGTCTTTTCTTGCCGGCAGTAAGGGAGACCTGGAAGCAGCGGGTGGTCTGCTAGTTAATACATTCTAAAAGGTTTTTATCTGTTAGTCACAGGATATTAAGCCAGACTCAGAGGTGGGGAAGGAATGGATATTTAGGGGCTAAAGATAGCCCAAGATAAATGACAATTGGGCTCTGGACCCACAACATTACAGACTCTCCACAGCCATGGATATTCTAATCAGTCTTTGTAGAAGGTTCAGTTTTAAGATGCAGTTTTTCTGGGAACTTTGATTCACAGTAGTTAGCCAAGGGCAAAGACAGCCTGGTCACTTGCTGTCAGTCCCTCTGTTGTACCCCAAATCCCGCCATGATGCTGGGCATTCTCTGTGTCCTGAGTACTTACCCTTAAGAGACTCCATGCAATGTCTGTCTTGCCCTTCTACTTGTTCATCTGGCATCTGTGTGTTTCTGAGTGGAACACAGGCGCTGCCTAGGCCAGGCCAGCCCTGGGATATAGGCTCAGTCTGCTGCATAGAACAAGTTATAACCAAGAAAATTACTTTTCTCTTCCCAGCTGTAAGTCTTTCTGAAGCAGTTCTGGCTAAATATAACAATATGCCCTTTGGCAGATCTGCCAGTATTACAGGTGATTCATAGACCCTCACTCAAGGTACCCAGGGAGCTACAGTAGGTGCCAGGCAGTTAAAAATAGCCACTGGGCTAGAAGGTGGCATGGATGGATTGTGTGAGTTCACTTAGCCTTCCCAGAGTGCAGCAGGAGCCTGGGCTTAGCCTGACTGTGGGCATGTTTGCTTTCTACTTCTGGGGCCTTGAGCCTCATCGGCTCTCATTATTGAATGCTTGGAGGCAACAGTGTCTCTCAAACACCCACAGAGTGGACCAGGCAGAAACAGGAGTATTGAGGTGGGCGAGTGGCCAAGGCAGCCCTGTCTCTGTACCCAGTCTGCTCTCAGGGGCAGGGGCGCAGGGATTTACTGGGGACTCTCCCAGAGGAGATCAGAGATCCCGTTAAGTAAATTAATATATGAAAGCCTTTATTTTTTTTTATTTATTTTGTATGTGTATGAATGTACTGTCTGCATGTAGGTCTGTGCACCCATGTCGTGCAATGTCGCGGAGGTCAGAAGAGGGTGTCGGATTCCCCTGGAACTGGAGTTAAAGACGGCTCTCAGCCGCCATGTGGGTGCTGGGGATTGAACCTGGGTCCTCTGCAAGAGCAGTTGGCACTCTTAACCGCTAGGCCATCTCTCCAGCCCCCTGAAAGCTTCTGTAAGGGAGGGAATATGGGACCTTAGGGTCTGAATGGAGTTGGGGGGAAGCTGGGTGGACATGGAACTGAAGCACAGCACAGAGTGAGTACTCTGCCTTTTCTTAGCGCTAAGTCCCACTGCTTGTCTTCCAACTTAAAGATGTAATTATTGCTGGGTTGGCGGTGCACACCAGCACTGAGGAGGCAGAGGCAGGCAGATCTTTGTGAGATTGAAGTCAGCCTGGTCTATAGCAAGTTCTAAGCATACACACACACACACACAAACAAACAAACAAACAAAAAACAAAACAAAACAAAAAAAAAACAACCCAACTCAAGGTATAAGTATTACCAGATTGCTCACACATTACTGTACCTCCAAATATGTTACCAGGACCCCACTGTCTTGGGGTTTCTTTCTTAGCTTCTGGCATCTGTGCCTTACTAAGGCTCCTTGGATGTTGTAGAAGTTAGATTTCTGTTGCTGTAATAAAACACTCTGAACAAAACCAGCTGCAAGAGGAAAGGGCATTTTTAGCTTACAAGTCCTGATTGCAGTTCATCTCTGAGCGCAGCAAGGGCAGGAACTCAGGGCAAGAACCTGGAGGCAGGAGCTGAAGTCGGAACCACCAAGGAACGCTGACTGACTTGCTCTCCTGGCCTGTGCTCAATCTGCTTTCTTTCATTTAATTAATTAATTAATTAATTAATTAATTTTTTGTCTTTTTTGAGACAGGGTCTCTCTGTAGGCCCAGATGTCCTGGAACTCACTATGTAGACCAGGCTGGCTTTAAACTCACAGAGAACTGCCCACCTCTGCCTCCCAAGTGCTGGAACTAAAGGTGTGTACCACCATGCCTGGCCTTCGGCTTGCTTTCTTATATAACCCAGGACCAGCTGCCCCAGGGGTGGCACCACCCATAATAACCTGGTCACTCCCACCTCACTCAACATCCAGAAAATGCCTCACAGACGCGCCTGCAGGCCGCTCCCAAAGAAGAAATTCCTCATTTGAGGGTCCCTCTTCCCGGATGTGTCAAGGCAACAACTAAAGCTATCCAGGTTGCAGGCCTGCTGCTTCTTCGGGTTCTACAGACACAACACTGAACGCAGCATATACTGTCTTACAGGAGGTAAGTTCAGCATCCTTGTGGAGTAGGACACTGAGAGGTGGCTTAACCTGACACAGTGGTGAGTGTGCACTGCTCCTCCTGACCTGACACAGTGGTGAGTGTGCACTGCTGCTCCTGACTTGACACAGTGGTGAGGGAGCACTGCTGCTCCTGACCTGACACAGTGGTTAGTGAGCCCTGCTCCTCCTGACCTGACACAGTGGTGAGTGTGCCCTGCTCCTCCTGACCTGACACAGTGGTGAGTGTGCCCTGCTCCTCCTGACCTGACACAGTGGTGAGTGTGCCCTGCTCCTCCTGACCTGACACAGTGGTGAGTGTGCACTGCTCCTCCTGACCTGACACAGTGGTGAGTGTGCACTGCTGCTCCTGACCTGACACAGTGGTGAGTGTGCACTGCTGCTCCTGACCTGACACAGTGGTGAGTGTGCCCTGCTCCTCCTGACCTGACACAGTGGTGAGTGTGCCCTGCTCCTCCTGACCTGACACAGTGGTGAGTGTGCACTGCTCCTCCTGACCTGACACAGTGGTGAGTGTGCACTGCTCCTCCTGACCTGACACAGTGGTGAGTGTGCACTGCTGCTCCTGACCTGATATAGTGATGAGTGTGCACTGCTCCTCCTGATCCTGACACAGTGGTGAGTGTGTTCCTGACCTGACACAGTGGTGAGTGTGCACTGCTCCTTCTGACCTGACACAGTGGTGAGTGTGCACTGCTGCTCCTGACCTGATATAGTGATGAGTGTGCACTGCTCCTCCTGATCCTGACACAGTGGTGAGTGTGTTCCTGACCTGACACAGTGGTGAGTGTGCACTGCTCCTTCTGACCTGACACAGTGGTGAGTGTGCACTGCTCCTTCTGACCTGACACAGTGGTGAGTGTGCACTGCTGCTCCTGATCCTGACACAGTGGTGAGTGTGCACTGCTCCTCCTGACCCTGACACAGTGGTGAGTGTGCACTGCTCCTCCTGACCCTGACATAGTGGTGAGTGTGCACTGCTCCTCCTGACCCTGACACAGTAGTGAGTGTGCACTGCTCCTCCTGACCTGACACAGTGGTGAGTGCGCACTGCTGCTCCTGACCTGACACAGTGGTGAGTGTGCACTGCTGCTCCTGACCTGACACAGTGGTGAGTGTGCACTGCTCCTCCTGACCCTGACATAGTGGTGAGTGTGCACTGCTCCTCCTGACGTGACACAGTGGTGGGTGTGCACTGCTCCTCCTGACGTGACACAGTGGTGGGTGTGCACTGCTCTTCCTGCCCTGACACAGTGGTGAGTGTGCACTGCTCTTCCTGTCCACTGAAAGCAAATTGTTTCCCATTTCCTCTGCTTCTTCAGCTAGACATGAAGAAACTGTGCAACTCTGGAGAGCTCGCTTACTTGCTGAGTTAGGATCTGTATTTGAAGAGTGGTTGCAGTTGCCCTACAGAGACAGATGCAGGTTTCATGACACTGAATCATCACAAAGGTCGTTCCTAGCGTGTGGTGAAGACTCATGAATTTCAGCAGCTGCCCAAGATGCCCACTGTTTTCTCTGCCCAAAGTACCACCTTCTTGCTTCTGCTGCGAAGCTCCCTACCTTCTCTTCTCACCACGGGAGCTGCCTTCGCCAATGGGATTCATCTGAGCTGGGCATCAGAAGTAATCTTGGCCAATCCAATGCTTTGTGGGGATTTGGGGTACTGGGAAGGAGAGAGAGAGAGAGAGAGAGAGAGAGAGAGAGAGAGAGAGAGAATCATAGGTACAGTTGGAAAATAAAGCAAGAATAGTCCAGTTCCATACAAGAAGTAGGAAATTCAGAGAGACAGAGACCAAAGATGGCAGGAGGTCACCAGGCCTCCCAGGACTCCTCTAGCCTGTCCACTGAGGCATGAGGCTGTGGACAGCACTGGGTGGGGGAGGCCGCCAAGACTTCCCTGGATCCTTCATTGTAAATGAATAGAAAAGTAAGGGAGGAACCGGGCATGGTGGCGCGAGCCTTTAATCCTGGCACTCGGGAGGCAGAGGCAGGGGGATCTTTGTGAGTTCAAGGCCAGCCTGGCCTACAGAATGAGTTCCAGGACAGCTGGGACTACAGGGAGACCCTGTCTCGAGAAGACAAAAAAAAAAAAAAAAAAAGTAAGGGAGGGGAGAGAGAAGGCCGTTTCCCATGTGGGTTCTGCTTCTCCTCCACGTCTTTCTGTTCTCAGTCCCTGTCCCCGTCTCCCTTCAAGGACCCCTTCTAGTCCACTCTAGAGCTCCCCTTAAGCCCTCTCAATGTTCCCACTGAGCTCAACTCTCTACCTCAGAGGAGATCACAAGCAGTACAGGAGTGAGAGCTACCTGTGCTTTATAAGCATGGGGCAAGGAGCCATTCCTGGGTGGCCTGGGTTGCTGGTGCTGACTGCCTCTAGATGTAGTCCTCGCCCTCAGTACTGTCACCGACACAGGGGGAAGGCTGACCTCTCCTCAGTCTTTGATGGAAATGAGCTCATTCTCTCCGTCTTCCTTAGTGAGGTCTGCCGATTCCACTGTAGTCCCACCCATGAGACAGACCCAGCGGATTCCATCCTCGCCATCCGTGTTACCAGGGCAAGCATTGGCCCTGCTCCCTGGAGACAGCCCAGTCTCAATGCTTGGAGTGTCTCCCTGCTTCGAGCAACACTGGCATCTCTCCAGAATAGCTGTGCAAGGAGAGTTTGGCTTTGTGCCTTGACAAGCATTGCCAGAGTGGCTGCAAATGGCTTCTCTTGGCCACCTGCATGTGGGCCACCAGCCTGGATTGGAGTCTGCTGGATTCTAGTTCTCCCTTACGCAGTATCTGATGTACGGGAGATAACACACACACACACACACACACACACACACACACACACACACACTCTCTCCTCAATCAACACTCTTCTAATTTACGATGATGTTGGGCGTACCCCATTAAATGACATTTTCTCTCTCCACTATCACTCTCTCTCCCTTCTTTTTTCTGACTTGTCTTTTCTTCCTGACATCCTCCCCCTCCCCTTCCTCCTTTTCTGCCTTTTTTCCTCCCTCTCCTCCCTTTCCTCCTCTTTTCCTGTCTGACCTCCTCCTCTTCCTCGTCCTCATCCTCCTTCAGATATAGTCAAAATTCATATCTGGGACTGAGTATTAATTCCTAAGCTCTCTTTTCCTTGGCTTGGCTTTGGAGTCTATGATGATTAGCCTTCCCCTTCCTCTTTTCCTGGCCTTCTTTTTGACCTATATGTATGATTATGAAGTGGATAAGCTCTTGTATAACTGCCTGATTCTTAAGAAATTCCCGGGGCTGGAGAGATGGCCTAGCAGTTAAGAGCGCCGACCGCTCTTGCAGAGGACCCGGGTTCGATCCCCAGCACCCACGTGGCAGCCGAGAACCGTCTAAAACTTCGATTCCAGGAGAACTCCAGTTCCAGGGGAATCCGAGAAACCCTCTTCTGACCTCCGCGGCATTGCACGACACGGGTGCACAAACTTGCATGCAGACAGTACATTCACACACATACAGAAATAAATAAAATTAATAAAAAAAAAAAAAAGAAATTCCCCCCAGAGGAGAACAAGTAGTTCAAAGTTTCTCCTCACCTCACCAAGAAGCCGTGCTGCTGTTTACAACGGTGGAGTTGCAGTCAGAAAGTAGTAACCAGTCTAGATTAATGCTCCAAACAGCTTCTACGTGGGTGGGCAAGGCAATTAAAAAGTAGACATGCTCAAGTCTTTTAGCAGATGTCTAGGTGGTTAAAAATGCTGTCAACACATCCAGGCAGAGTTCTGCCAGCTTCTGTTGGAACAACACAATTCTCATGTCTGCAAAGGAAACTCTCATCTTTTCATCAAACCGAATGTCAAACTGGAGAGGAGCATTATGGGAGCAGAACGGGAAAAGCAAAGACAGCAGGTGGCTTTGTACTGAAGAGACAGTGGAGAAGGCACCCAGCTACACCGGGATTGTGCCTCAGGACTTCTGAGAACAAGCCTGAATGAGTGCTTGGTTCAGGATCTCCGACGCCCCCACAACTGTCAGTTTGAGCTTGGAAGCACTGTCATTGCCCTTAAACTGCTGTTGAGCCGCTTTTCTGTATCACACTGTAACCCATAAATATGAACCATCTCACTCCTGGGCCCAGTGGGCACTACCTCCACTTTGCAGGTATCTGGACTGGGTCTTGCAGAGACGTGTAGCACAGTCATACGTAGGCAGAACTCAGATCTGGGGCTGAGCAGTACTTCAACGTTCGCTTTGTGGTTGACATTTCCACCTCCTTCCCATTCACCTT
>VZQC01010489.1:107766-119863 GCA_009823505.1 Rhizomys pruinosus | reverse complement strand
TCTCTCTCTCTCTCTCTCTCTCTCTCTCTCTCTCTCTCTCTCTCTCTCTCTCTCTCTCTCTCTCTCTCTCATATTTCTAGTGGGGGCAGGGGTAGCAGCTCCCAGTTCTTTACCGTAATCATTCCATTGCCCAGGACAGTTGATGTTTACGGTGCGGGGAGGGGCATGGGCAGGCATCACATAAACTGGTTAGCAGAGGATGACTTGTTTGAGCTGGAGTTTTCGTTGACTTTACCAATGGCCCTGAGCGATTCCCCCGCCCCCCGCCCCGTTTTCTTGCAAGCCCTCCTCGAAGGGGAACATTGTTAAATGCACTCCCACGCATGCACCGATCCTGTTCATCGCGTTCCTGAACGCTTAGCTTGTCACCAGGTCTCCTCCCTGGCACTGAAACCCAGGCACAGTGAAACCAGGTATGAGCACAGTGGGGGACAGGATAATACAGCCCACAGGCCACGGAACCAGAGCAGGCAGCAATCCTTCCTAGTCTGAAAAGACGTAGAAGGCCCCTCCCCACCCTGAGGTCCTGCCTCGGCCTCTGGATTGCGGTCCTGGTGAAGAGAGAGCCCTGGCTGAGAACTCCACCACCCGGTGACCTGGAGTGGGAGATGTTCAGTGGACAAAGGCACATCTGCTTCTCAGAAGAGCCAGACAGCTACCGAAGAGTTGTTTCTGCTGCTGAGAGAGGCCCTGACTGCCCTACAAGCCCATTCTGATAGTTCCAGATGTGGGTGGCAGCTGACATGATGAGACCCTAATTGGAAGAGGATCCTGTGACCTCCAAACCAAATAGCTGATTTCTTGGGTGCTGGAGACGGCTGGCAGGACAGTGTTTGTGGCTGCCCTGGGGAGCCGGTGATTTTCTTCCTCCCACAGAAGTTGCTTTAGAGGTCATAGGAGGTATTGATTGTGGGTGCTGCTCAGGTCCAGAAAATTGCTCTCAGGAGGAGCAAGAAAGACATTAGCAACCCGGCTCTTTCAATAGCTGCTGCAAGGAGACAGAGTAGGGAAATCATCCTTCCAGCTCTTAGGAAAGTGCCGGACTGGAAACAGGAGATGGACACACTTGAAAGGATCAGCCTTACTGTACATAAAGAATTCTTTTAAAAAACATTTATTTATGTGTATATTGTAAGTGGGTACCCACAGAGACCAGAAGAGGGCGTCGGGTCTCCTGGATCTGGAGTAACAGGCAAGACACCTGATGTGGATGCTAATTTTTATTTATTTATTTATTTATTTATTTATTTTGTGTATATGAGTGTACTGTCTGCATGTAGGTTGGTGCACCCTTGTTGTGCAATGCCTCAGAGGTCAGAAGGTGTCGGATTCCCCTGGAACTGGGGTTAAAGATGGTTCTTAGCCGCCATGTGAGTGCTGGGAATCGAACCCGGGTCCTCTGTAAGAGCAGTTGGTACTCTTAACCGCTGAGCCATCTCTCCAGCCCGATACTTCCTTTTTAAAGATAGTATTTTGGCCGGCCGTGGTGGCACACGCCTTTAGTCCTAGCACTTGGGAGGCAGAGACAGGCGGATCTTTGTGAGTTCAAGGCCAGCCTGGTCTACAGAGCGAATTCCAAGACAGCTGGGGCTACAGGGAGACCATGTCTTAAAAAGACAAAAAAAAAAAATATATATATATATATAAATAAATAAATAAATAAATATAGTATTTTGTTATGTATCCCAGGCTAGCCTAGAACTCACGACGAGCCCAGACTGGCTTTGCAAACTCCTGATCCTTCTGCCTCAGTCTCCTGAACGTTGGGGTTTTGGATGCGACGCACTGAAATGGCAGACTCCATTTTGTTCTTGCTGACTTCTGCTTTACCCTGTGTTTGCTCAGCCACTCCCACTGCAGCCCGCTAGCCATGAAGGCTGCACCTGTAGGTTCAGGGGGGACATTGCTTCTGCCATACTAGGAAATTTACAAGTAACCCTAGGGTCTCCTCCCACCCAGCTCTCCCTACGTTTCCATGGAGCTCATTGTTTCTGTGATACTGAGAAATTTTTGTTAACTGAAAATCTCTTTGTTAACTGACCTGCCCCAGCTATGGTGACCTAATATAACTGTGGTTATTGGCTTTGCCCCTGGCATGATGTAATTATGGTTTTAAGCTTTATAAACCTTACTCTGCCTCCCCTCTGGGTTAAGAGTTCTTTGGGCATTAGACCTCCCTCTGACTGCTGCTAATAAAGGACCCCTAATTCAACCCAAAACTGTGTGGCATTTCTCTGAGGGTATTACACCCACCATGCCCAGTAAGCATTCCCAATTTTAAATGTATACAAAACAAACATACAGAGTGTTCTTGGAGTCATCGTCCTAGCCCAGGCCTGGGCAGGTCTCTGCATTGAGTCTGATATGACCTATGTTCTGCTTAAAACTCCTGCAGTGCTCGTGTATTTTTGGTTTGTGGTTAGAGAAGATATTGTCATCCACCCAGCAAGGAAGGTGTGGCATGGCAGTGGCAGAGGCTTACAGCTCTGGCAGCAGGAGCTTGCTCACATCTGGATGCACCAGAAACAGTCAGGACAAGAAGCAAAGCCAAGCTATGAAACCGCTAAATGAGTTTGCATTGATAGACCAAGTGAACGCTCTATGAGTGGGCTTCGCGCCCTCTTTCACAGTGTAAGAAGCATTGGATATCAATCTTTCTGTCAAGTGCTGTAAAACTTTGGTTTAAGAAAAGGAATAAATTCAAATCTTTTAGTTCTCACCACCCTGTAAAACTTCTGTTTATGCAAAAGCTTTGCTGTATTCCCAGGATCTAATAGCCTGAAGCACCTGAGCCCTTTCCCTCTAATCCAGCCTCTTTCCCCTTCTCCTTTTTTTTTTCTTTCTTTTAAAACTAGACAACCTGGAAAGACTGTGAAGTTGGACTCCAGCCAATAGAGAAGACACACAGTCCTCTTGAGTTATGAATAAAAACCCGTCACACTTCCAGGTCAGATGTGCTTGCTGGATCTGAATGATGTAACACTCACCCTTTTGCAAAAGTAAACGCTTCCTTGCAGCGTTACTTTCCACTTTGTTTGTGTGGACAAAAATTCCCAGAAAAAAAACCCTGCATCTTCGAATAAAACCTTCCATGAGGCTGAGCGAGTAGGAGAACTTCCATCATCGTGGAGAATTCGGAATGTTGCCCGTCTAGAGCCTAATCGCGTGTCCTTGGGCCATCCTTGCCTACCTCTGTTCCTGACTTACCATCCTGTGACTAACAGACAAAAACCTTTTGGAACTAATAACTTAGCAGACCACCAGCTTACATCAACCAAGGACTAAGAAGTCTGTCAGATACCATCTAAGGCCTATAGCAGAATTCTCCCGACTTTTTTATGATCCACACTGCTGATGTCTCCACCAATGTTTTTGAAAACTGTCTTAATTTATGGCTTTCTCTGCTCTGTTACTATAAGAACTTCATGAATCTGTTACCATATCGGGACATGGAATTTGGTGTAACCTGAATCTGTGTTTCCCAGCCATGGCCACTCATATTTGGCTCCAGAATAAACTATTTCCCCCTTCAAGGTGAGAGCTGGTTTTGTGTAGACAGTTTGTGTGCTCTTTGTGTGGTATTTAGGTATTGGTGGGGTCCTAGATTCTCATTTCTGACAGCAGCTATGCCCACTTCATCCACACCCACCCTCTGCAACTTTAACTCTGTTGGCACTTTTTTCCTCATCGAATGGCCCATTTCTCTTATCTTTCTGAAGTCTCATTGTAAATCTAAGTGCAGGGCTGGAGAGATGGCCTAGCGGTTAAGAGTGCTGACTGCTCTTACAGAGGACCTGGGTTCGATCCCCAGCACCCACATGGCAGCCGAGAACCGTCTGAAACTCCAATTCCAGGAGAACTCCAGTTCCAGGGGAATCCGACACCCTCTTCTGACCTCCGCGGCATTGCACGACACGGGTGCACAAACCTGCATGCAGACAGTACATTCATACACATACAGAAATAAATAAATGCTGGGCGAGGTGGCGCACGCCTTTAATCCTAGCACTTGGGAGGCAGAGGCACTCGGATTTCTGTGAGTTTGAGGCCAGCCTGGTCTACAGAGTGAGTTCCAGGACAGCCAGAGCTACAGGGAGACCCTGTGTCAAAAAGACCAAAAAAAAAAAAAAATCTAAGTTCAATGACCAATGAATGAGTTGTACGGCAACCTGAGTGTTCTTCTGTCTGGAAATTTCCTCCCCCAAACAACTCGGTCCATTGCTTTTGAATTCAGCTTCACTCAGTGTTTCAGAGCACAGGCAGAATGCACTCATATTCTTTCCCGGAATGTAGCACAGAGGGGCTCTAGCTGAATTTCCGGCAGAGTCTGTGTCCTCTCTGGAACCTCACGAGCCCAGCTGCCACTGATCATGTTCCTGGCAGCATCCTGGTCTTCTAAGCTCACATCAGAATGGCCCATTAAGCTTTGCTTATACGATTCTAAGGATTCTCTCGTCTACAGCTCCAGATTCTTCCACATTCCTCCTCCAAACCAGTTCTCAGGGCCCATAAACTGAATGGTCAGGAAGTTCATAAAACTTACACGATTCACAAGGCTTGTCTCCAAGGTCATAAAAGCAAAAACAATTGCTGGGGAGAGGATTTTCTTCCATGAAGTCACCTGCAAATTGTGCTTTTCAGCAATAGAGCTGTCTTTGAGTCATCCGTGTCCGTTAAGTAGACATCTCCCCATCCCCCACCCCACAGGCTTACTAGACTAGAGGTGCATGGAGTCATTTCTTTGGTCGGTAGTTGATGCCCTATCTGAGGTGATGATCACTGACTCATTTTATTCTTTTCTCTTATTGAACCTATCCAAGCCCCTAGCCCATGGGGCCCTAGGTACTTTCTAAAAAACAAACTGTTAGGACCAGGTCAGAAAGAAGTTAATCAAAAGGAAAGGGTTAACCATGCAGGGGCAACTCTCTAGTTGAAGCAGGTCTGGTTCTCATGACTGCCTTAACCACAAGAATACAGTCTGACCCTGAGTTATTAGTTCCCAGAGCTACCTGAGGTCAGGATGAACTTTCCCAGCCCTGAAGGAGTGCTTCCTACCCCGTAAGAAGCCCATTCCTCTCCAAGGGACTTCACACTGCTAAACACAACCAATCAGCTTAAAGGTCACCACTGCTTGCATTGGGTTTCTATAGCCTTGCAATTGTGTATGTATGATGTCACCAAGCTCCTCCAGTTTGTGGCTTTGGCTTTAAAAGGTCTCTGTAACAGACAGTCGGGGTCACACTCATCCCTGCGTGGAATGGGTTGCATCCCTGACACATCAACAATTGGCTCCCTTGATGTGTCAGTTTTCTTAATTGGGTTGTGGTGCACTAGCAAATTAAATAAATTTCATATCAATCTGTGGCCCCTCGTTGGTTAATCTTGTGAGTGTGGCAGTTTGAGTCCAACAAAACAAACAAACTTTTTTTGGATAATTTCATCCTTGAGTACGGTAGTTACATCATCTCACCCTTCCTCTCCCCGCCCATTCTTCCCATGTTCTCCCTACTCCCTCTCAATATCCTGACCTCTCTTTAATTATTATTGTTACATATATTATATATGTTTATGTATATATGTAACCAACCTACTGAAGCCATTTAGTGGTGCTGGAACACACATGTGTTTAGGGATGACCACCTGGGATTGCCTAACTGATCAAGGAGCTTGTCCCTGTAGAAAACTGATTCTTGATCTCTCAGCATCATTGATTACCCATGTACTATTTCAAAGCAGGGACAAGAAACAAATGCCAACAGAAGACTGTGGACATAGACACCTCCAAAGTCCTGGAGCACACTGGCAATCCCAATGCATGGGTTATACCCATCCAGAGCCGTCAGAATGGCAAGACTTTGACATCCCCCGAGCTCCTTACCATCACCACCACCACCACCACCACCACCCCCCACCTGGCTCTCATAGACTGTAACGAGACTGCTGCTCAGAAACTGTAAACTGGTCTTTTCCACCCTTCATTTCTCTATGATAATGTTGGTAGAATTCATCTAAGCATCTGCACTCCCTCCCCTGCTACCCCCCCCACCCCCCCACCAGCCAATTCCCGCCTCTGCCCTGCTCCACGGGCTCCCGCGCCCTCAGACCTTCACTTGGCTGCTCTGGCGGCTCTTTCTTCCCCTATGTAAATATCAAGCTACAAATTTGGCCCTGGGTTTCAACTGCTTCCTGCTACTGCCACCCCTTCTCCAATTTCTAGTAAGACGCTTCCACGTGCTGTCCCTGGGTCAAGGACAGGGAACCAGCCCGAGCTCTGGATCCAGCCCCCCCCCCCCATACGGGGGAGGTCCAGGGATGTCCAGAGCAGGGCAAAGCCTTCAGCCTCTTTGTCTTGCCTGCTGGTGGCAGAGGTGGGGAAGGAAGAACACGTATAAAGACTCACTTTGGAGAACTTAAGCATTTACCCCTAGTTAATATTTTTTTACCAACAGCTCACCAGAGCAGAGACTCTGTGACTTTCCTCTTGTGATTCCCTACAGACGTCGCTGTGGAGTCTACACATGAATGCCTTGTCACTGCTCACCAAATCAGTTATTACCAAACCTGTTTCTGACAGGGAAAAGGGCCAAGTCATTTTAGGGCAGGACGCCTCCCAGGTCCAGGAAATGAGTGGGTTGGTTTGGAGCTAAGTGCAGGCTTGGACACAGTAGTTCCCTGGGTTTCTCAAATGGCCTAGATTCCTAAGTGCTCCTGTCCTGTGGCTGTGACTCCCACCTGCCAGGTGGGAGGGTCTTGAGCCTTGCCCTCCAACCCACGTCCCCAGCAGCAGCTCTGAAATGGTTCCATTCCTGTGGAGCTGGTGGGGCTCAAGGCTGTTCCTGTGAGATGCACAGCGGGATGCTGTCTTTTGAAGCTTTCCAGAATTGATTTGGTCAGAGGACATTTTTAAAAAAAGACTCCCTTTCTGAATGTTGGCTAAGCAGAAAGCTCGCCAGAAAAAGTAATATGGACTCAGTCCCTCCATCTTGTTAGCGTGTCCCACTCTGAGCAGCCCTGGGAGGCTGCCCATCCCACCAGGGGCAGCATCAAGGCTGTGCATGGCATTGGCAAGGCTGACTGTTCAGCTGTTGTAACAAAGTGCCACAGAGGAGACTTAAGACAACAGAATCTTATCCTTTGGTTTCAAAACTTCCCGGTGGAAGCCGGCATCCCTGCTGTTCATATGGGAGTCCCGCACTCTGCTCTCTTCCTCCTTCAGAACAAGGCGTCTCCCGTGTGTTTGTGACTGTGTGCTCACTGGCCTTGTAAGGACATCAGATTTAGATTTAGGGCCCACACTAATCCAGGATGACCTCATCTTATCCAGGATGATTTCATCTTAACTAATTGCCTCTACAAAGAGTCCGTTTCCAAGCAAGACCCAAGTAGAACTGAATTTGAGGGAGACCACTATTTAACATAACATCATCTCTGGAGGACAAGCTCCTTCTTGCTGACTGCATGGCATTCCCCCACCCAGTGCCTGCATGGAACCACCACAGGCATGAGTGCTGTCCAGTGCTGAGTCTGCTAGGAACCTACAGCAAAGTCAGAATAAGCACGCTCAGCCCCCTGGTATTAAAAGTGGCATTTGAGGCCGGGTTTGGTGGCACACACCTTTAATCCCAGCACTCGGGAGACAGAGGCAGGTGGATCTCTGTGAGTTCAAGGCCAGCCTGGTCTACAGAGAAAGCTACAGGCCAGCTGGGACTAAAGGGAGACCCTGCCTCAAAAATACCCCCCAAAATAAATAAATAAATAAATAAATAAATAAATAAATAAATAAATAAATAAATGTGGCATTTGAAGTCTGAGGCAATGGGCAGGAGTTCAAGTCAGCAGACTGAGCTTCCCAGAGAGGGGCAGTGGGCCAGTCACTGCTCTCTGAAAAGGAAACCACCTTCATCTCCACTCCATACTAGAATTAAGCACCAGTACTATCTGCATTCAAATTACTCCCCTACTGTGCAAGAAATTCCTACCCATCATGATGAATTTACATATAACTCTATTGTTTGTTTCATGAACTTCCTGAAGCTAAGTATCTGAACTTTTATTATTTGTTTATTTATTTATTTAGGTGTGATATGTGTGTGCACAAGGCTATAGCCTCTCAGAATGCAATCAACTCAATTTTGCCAGCTCTTGTGGGGAATATATATCTATATAGTATATAATCTATAATATATATCTCGTAACTGGCAGTTGATATCTTTCTGGATGTCAGCCTCCTCTATTTTATATTTTTGTTGTAATTATATAATAAAATATGTACTTCATATATAATATATACTTAAATCTTTATTTTATAAAGTCAACAAAAGGAGGGTGACAGTTTCCTATTTTGCGCCCCTCACAGGTGTGTAGGTTCTGAGAATGGTGGACACTAACAGTCCCCTCAGCAGAAGGCAGGCTAAGACTCAAGAAGAGAGCTGCCCCTCTTGGGATATGTGGTGTCTCGTCAATGTGACATGTCTGTAAAATGACACTACAGTGTAGGCAGCTGTCTAAGCCTTAGGGACAGTGATTACCAGTTGGATATTTTTGTTCCTCCACCCTCAAACAGAAGCTTTTTAATCAAATAACAGAAGTTTGTGAGATAAAATTGGCCACTTATTGAGAAATTCTGGGCCCTCAACCAAGAGTTTCTTTGTTAATTAGAAAACAGACAAACCTTCAGCCTCCCTGGGCTCAGGATTGATTTGGACAGCATTGCTGTGGAGAGATGGGATGGTGTTCTGCGTGTCTTCCTTTGTCTTTTTCCAGCCTACTTTCAGTGCTTTAGTTTACCCCGACCACCTGGGAGTTGGCTATGAAGTTAGACAAGAAATTGATGTTTAATGAGTGGGTATCAACAGAAAGCTTAGGAAGCCTAAACTGACTGTAGCGTTTTCTGATAGGTATTTTGTGTAAAATGGAGAAGTTGCACAGGATCCCTTTACATGGAGGAGAGAGCCATGAAGGCGTCTCTGGCCATCTAATGTGGATCACGGTCCTGCACACCGAGCAGCATGTCTTCGTGAGGATGAGGGGAAAATCGAGATACCAGTCCATACTCATGTCTTCCTAAATGTTCTCCAGTGTCTGTCAGAGTTTCGTTGCTTCTGTGTCAGATTGGGCTCCGGGTGTGGACACCGAATAGGCCACTGGCTTCTTCAGTCTGCAGTGTCCAGAACAGCTGCCCAACCTGCTTGTGAGACAAGGAGCAGGTTCTTTACAGAATGCTGTAGGTTTCTTGGGAGTCTTTCCTCACAGTGCCATTTAACATGTTTCTCTCCTTCATGTGCAGTAGAAGTTAGGAGCCAAGTATTTTTTTAGGATTTATTATTTTTATTTTTGTGTATGTATGGCCTGAGTGTACTGGGGCCAGAAGAGAATGTTGAATCCCCAGCCACCATATGGGTGCTGGGAGCCAAAATCTAGTCCTTTGGAAAAGCAGCAAGTGTTCTTAACCACTGAGCCACTGCTCCAGCCCCAAGCCTTGATTAAATAATTTTTTGGCAAGAATATATTACCGAATGTAAACAATAGTATTTTTCCCATAGTAGATTCCATTCAAATTGATTTGAAGAACTCACTCCAAAAACCTTGAGTAAGCTGGGTATGCTTAATCTACTTTCTCCTTTCATATAGTCTAAAATGCCAGCCCAGGGAATGGTTCAGCCCAGAGTAGGCCTCAATTAACCTAATCAAGATAATTCCCCACAGGCAATCTCAGAAGCCCATCTCCTAGGTGATCCCACATCTTAACAAGTTGACAAGGTAACCATCACACTCTGTCTAGAAAATAAAGTGGAATGGGCCAGATATGGTGGCACACACCTTTAATCCCAGCACAGGAGGCAGAGACAGGTAGATCTCTGTGGGTTCAAGGCTAGTCTATACCGTGAGTTCCAAGCCAGCCAGTGCTACGAGTGAAACCATCTCTCAAAAACCAAAATAATAATAATTAATAATAATGTGGAAGGTGTTCCTGAGAAGTGACACCTGAGATTGTACTCTGGCCTCCACACACATGTACACATATGTGCACACACGCATACACAGATAAAAATAAAAAAAGAAAGGAAGGGAACAAAGAGAAAATAGTCCTGTTAGAAGCCTGCTTCTGGACAAGAAGGAAAACCAGAAAATGATTCTGATCATCTGCTTTCCTCAGCTTTCATTCTTGGCCCCAGATTGGCAGAAGTCTCTCTCTACCTTAGTTGCCTTAGGCTTGGGACCCAGCAACACACTGACTATCACAGTCTAGACCCAGGACTCCATGCACGCTAGGCAAGCACTGTACCAACTGAGCCACACACAGCTTCAGACCCAGTTTGCTGTTTTATTATGAGATATAGAATACTTAGACTTTACCAGCTGGATGTACAGTCGGAGGAATCAAGGTCTGACTTCTGCTTTGGCTACTTTATAGTACTTGGACAATCAAAGTAAACAAGAATGAACTTCATCCCCTACTTCAACCAGCAGCAAGTGATTTTGGGAGATGTCAGAGCACACAGGAAGAGGAAGGTCAGTCAGAGGAACTCCATGATACAGCCATGATGACATTCATGATGGGGTGGGATTTTGTGGTGATGCAGCTGTTGGGCTCTCTATGCTTCTGTAAGTAAGCCCAGTAAACTCAATGGTTCACAAAGTAATAATAATAATAACAATAATAATGAACAAAATTTAAATTGTGACTCCATCCAAGTCCTGATGACCAATCCAAAATCAGCTCTCATCAAATATGTATTTTAAAACTAAAAAAATAATGTGTGGACTGAACCAAAGAGGCTGACCATTACCTTCTGTTTTCTTATATTCACTAACCTCACAAATTGCAAATTCCTCGGCATTAAAAATATTAATTTATTTTGGGGCGAAGGAAGCTGTTTGTGCACCATGGCACATGTGTGGGGATCAGAGGACCACTTGGGAGAGGGAATTCTTTTCTTCTACCATGTAGGTTCCAGGGATCGAACTCAGGTCCTCAGGCTTAGTAGCAGGTGGCTTTAACCATTGAGAAATCCTGCTGGCACACGCTAGTATTTATTTAAAAAGAGAACACAGTTTGAAGGCACATCCACGTGGGGAAAGTGCAGTATAATGGCAGAAGTGGAGCTTGGAGCAATACAGCTGTGAGCCAGGGAGGGGTGGGGTTCTGGCCACCATCAAAGGGTAAGAAAAGGCAAGAGAGGAAGGAGTCAACCCAGATTTCAGGCCTCCAGCCTCTAGAACTATGAGGGCCTCCAGACCCCCATTGAGGAGCACTTTGTCTTCGCAGCCACAGGTAACTAACTAAGGAGGGAGGACAGGCAGCTGAGGGGCTCACAGTCTAGCTGCTTTGGGGCACAGCAGCAACTCTGTGCAGTGCCATGGTGGCTTGCTCAGTGGCATCCCGCTAGGGTGTTAGAAATGCACCTGGGGCCTCAAGAAAATGACCGCACAATCCAAAGTATTTTAGCAAGACAAAAAGGTTGACTTCTGCAGAAAGTTGCCAAGCTACTGTAAATCCAGCAAAGAAGACCAGGGAATGAGTGCCACCCTGGATCTTATTCCCAATGCAAAGGGATCCTGTGCCTTGCCCTGAGTGGTCAGAGCTCAGCCTCCCATTCTTATGAGATTGGCTGACTTAAAGCGATGCCATTGATAAGCAGAATGCAACTTTCAGCACTGAGAGCAACTTTGAATATGAATTTTGATTTCAACAAGTGCTGACTTTAGGGGTGGAGAGATGGTTTAGTGGTTAAGACCACTGACTGCTCCTGGAGAGAGCCCCAGTTCACGTCCCAGCACCCACATGATGGCTAACAACCACCTGTAACTCCACTTCCAGGGAATCTAGCACCTTCTGAGCATTGCACGACACAGATGCACTTACACACATGCAAGCAATACATTCATACACATAAAATAAAAAATGATAAACAAGAACAGGAAGTGCTGGCCCTGGAGGAATTTGAAGTTCTGCCATACTGCTCTTTGCAATTTTTTTTACGTGAAGTGTTGTCTTATTCAACCCTTTGATAGAAAAGACAGTACATTTCTTTTACATTTCCCACATTGGTCTAAGTCTAAAGAGTGAGGTCAAGAATGCTGGGAGAAGGCCGGG